>VZSR01000393.1:15983554-16034235 GCA_013398615.1 Brachypodius melanocephalos | reverse complement strand
TCCATAAAAGTTCAGTTCAGATAGTTCTCCCTATACTTTGAAAAATTCAGATTTGAATCCAAACTCAAACTTTAGGTTCCCAGCTCTGACCATATCACTTTATTTTGTATTATCTGGGACGTATCTTCAAAAGGAAGTCTGAAATGTATAAAAGACTATTCTTGCACTATTTTTTCCCTTCATCCTCATAAAGTGGAATATTTTACTATCAGTACATTTCTTAATGCTTTCCCCTATATAGATTCTACTGCGTGTTTTAAATACAACCAATAAAATACTTTTTCTAATTATGCACCAAATTGATAAATTATAATGATCCTCTCCTCAAAACCAATAATCTTTCCTTTCCTTTAAATGAAAGCTTTCTCCTTCCATTAGATATTTTTTTCCCACCACAAATTTCTCTCTTTCAAGTTTCTAAATGCAGCTCCTCCATTTCCAGTTTCCAGTGTGAGATGTGAAGCCTGGGAAGAGCGAGCCCCCACTCCCCTGCAGTTGTCCACCTGCCTCATTTGGGTAACCTCTCCTTCCCCCATCATATGTAGGTCAGAGTTCCAACATGAATGTTTGAATTTCGATCTTACCACACACTATTTTAGTTCAAACATAAAGCCCACTTCCATCAGAATTTCAATTATTAAACACTAAGCTGGTAAAAACAATTGTCTTTCCCATGATCTACAAAGAGAAATCCTCAGCACCATTTCATCCATACCACTACTGAGAAACCAAGGAATATGGACAGCTACACACTAAAGTTGTTTCTAAAGATCATGAAGCTTAATGGACTGATTTAATGGGCTTGATTACTGATTCACATCTTAGCACAACTAGCACAGGCAATGGATTTGGGAGATCAAAGACAGTCCCTGATGCCAATCTGGAGCAGAAGAGGTAAAAAGACACACAGGATATGCAAGTGGTTTGTTAATTGTACATGTAAAGTATATGATTATTTGTGCTAGAAAGGACTAGACTTAATTTTGTGGTTTCTTGTTCCTACCTTTTATATCAGTAACACACAAACACAAATCTCAAACATCCCTGAAAATTCAAGGGCTGATTCACTCCTCAGTCTGTGGAACATCTGTGATTCCACACACACCATGTTTGCTCCTAGCCCCAGCCAGAGCAGAGCCCACAGCGTTGTTGTGCTCCATAGTGAAAGCACAGAAGCAAATTTCACCTGCAGGGAGACTGGTGAAGGAACAGCCATGCAGAATACCTGCACATTCCAATAATTCAACACTTACATCTGCAGTTTAAAAAAGTAACATGAAAGGAAGTCACAGCTAGGAAAATATAACCACCATGCTTCAAGCTGTGGTAAGGAGCTGCTGTTTTCCCTTTGTACTCAGGGAGGATTAAAAGTAGAGATAGTAATAAAGAGACCTCACAAATGCAGTTTTATTGGCTGTTGGTTTGTGAGTCTGGTTTCTCCTTAAGAGTAGATGTCGTGTGTGTCAGAAGAATTTCAGCTTCTATCATAGCTCTTAAAATCAGGTCTGATCCAGCTGAGAATTTCTCACACATGACCTCTCCTGTCTGACAGAAAGACTTGCTGCTCTCAGGCTAACAGAAAACTCCAACTCACTCCCTAAAAGCTCATACCCAGCTTTAGGCTTCTGCCTAGTCTGGAGTTCATTAGTTTTTTTGGTTGGTTTTTTGTTGTTTTGTTTTTTTTTTTTTTTTTTTTTGCCTCCAGGACCATCACTTCATATTACACTGTAGAGAGAAACCCAGGAAGCTCATACTGATGTCCTGCCACAGAGAGAGGGAATTCCAGCCTGGCATTGCATCCTGACCCTGTCCCTCCTCCTCTGCTCTCCTCATTTCTCTTCCAATGCCTCTGTTTGTACTTTTTCTACTTGACATTCTTTTATCACAGGTTCACTCCTGCAAAGTTACAATCCACAACCATCCCTCTTTGCTCTCCCAACTCAGCCACAGCCTTTTACAACACCTGGGTTTAGTTTTGCCAACACAGCTGGGTGAGGAAAGGAAGTGCACTGGTTTCTGCTGCATCTTTTTTTCTTTTTACAAATGAAGTCCACAGCTACAGAGCATTTAAAAAGACTTGAAACCCATGCTGTGGTATTCCTACACTGTAATAGTCAAGGAGCAGGTAAAGGAACAACTGAACTGTCAGGGTAGAGCTGGCTGGAAATATTCTGAATATTCTCAGGTAAAACAAGGGGATGGGATCTGCCTTGATTTTTCCTCTACATCTCAATTTACTTGTGCCAAAAGATGCCATGACAGATTGAGATGTCAGGGAAAAATGACTTCCTAACAGCCTGGGAATTAGGACAGTGAATAAAGGTATGGACATGGGTGTAAATTACTGTTCAAAATAGGGAATAGCAAAGTCTGGAAACTGGGGCTTCTGTATTTCCTAAGAGCAGCCCTAACTCCAGACTGTCTGAGTGCTTTTTATCAGACCTCTAATTAATTCTTTAAACAGACCTGGGGTTTGTCCTCAAGGAGAATAAAAACATGCTTGAAACTTCAAATTAATTTTGCAAGGTGCAAAGTCTACTTCATACCAACACTGTGGTTTTATCATGGCTGAATTATGTGTGCTCTAAAGGGATTAACCAAGGTTCACCTTTAGGCTCTGTGTCATTGCCTTTGCTATCCTAGCAAGATGTGAGCAAATGACCCAAATATATTGTGTGTACTGAAATGTGGTGCTAGTGCTTACTCCAAAACACATCCATAAACTCAAACTATTGCTGGAACTCTGCTGTAAGTAGTTACACAAAAACTCTTCAGCAACACCTCCACTTGCATGAGCTTCATTGAAAGGCAATTTGTGATAAGGAAATCAAATGTGGGGAAATGAAGAATCAGGAACTCACTAATTTGATGGCATTCTAAGGCTTTTCTGTGTTTAGAGTGCAAATGACAGTAACTCCTGGTCATCTTCAAGCTGCCCAACCGTGTAGCTGCAGAATGTGTGGCAATAATTGCTTTCAAATACTCAAATACTGATATCTTCTTTTAGAAAGCAGGCTGGAGCCAGTGGGGGTCAGGCTCTGCTCCCAGGTAATCAATGAGAGGACAGGAGGAAACAGCCTCAGGTTGTGCCAGAAGAGCTTTACTTTGAATATTAGGGAAAATTTCTTCATTGAAAGGGTTGTCAAGCATTGGCACAACTGCCCAGGGCAGTGCTGGAGTCCCCATCCCTGGAGGGATTGAAAAGCTCTGTGAATGTGGCACCTGGGGACAGGGGTCAGTGCTGTGCTTGGCACAGCTGGGGGAACAGCTGCACTCAATGATCTCAAAGGTTTTTTCCAACCTAAAGGATTCGATGACACTCTCCTGTTTGAAAGTATCCCTTGCATCCAGGATTCTTGCTATTAACACCAGCCCAGGACTGAGATTTCCCCAGTGTCCAGTGCAGCTTCCAGCTCTCACTGTTCCCAACATGATCCTCTCTGCTTGGATCACACATTTCAGAGCAGGCTCCACAGGAGTTCTCCTCTCCCTGGAACCGTAATCAGAACTTCTTTGTGCACACCACATTTCCAAGTCAAAGGGAGATTATTCCATGTCAAAAACAAATCCTAGCAAAGGAAGGCTGGCAATAACTCAGGAAAGGAAAAATGCAAAGTAAATTCTGAGGCAAGTAGACTCTTTTCAGTACAGAGTATCAACACCCTGGAAATACTGGGATTATGTGTGAGCACCTGATCAGAGGGATACCAAAGGAAAGACATTCTGTTTTCTGGGATTCTGCTTTCCCTGGAGTCCACATGCCACGGAAGAGCACAGCTGGCATGGATGGGTGCTGCTGCAGGGGATGCAGCCCTGGTGCTGAGCCTGCCTCCCCTCAGCCTTCCTGAGCTCTGCTCCCTGGGGCAATTAAACCTGATATGCTTGCCCTGCTCATTTATAGCTTTGATCTTCTTATAAACAGTCTCTGGACATTTGTTCATGCTGAGCAGTTCTTTGATCCAGGAATAAAATCACTCCAAAGTGCAGCAAGGTAGGGCTCAACATTTATAAAAGTAAAATCTTGACATAAACTGTTTCCACAAACTTGCATTCCTTCGGGACAGCAGCCGTGCCTTGTCTGCTGTTTTCCTGGCAAGCAGTTTTGGGTTAGAACAGAGCTGGAACGGTAATTGCAGTGAAACAAAAGGAGGGGAAGAACAACACAGTTCATTTTCTGGGTAAAAATATCACAGACAAGTGATGAACTAATTTTGTGGAGAATCCTTCCCCTTTTATTTGTTTATCTTGCCATCTGCTTTAAAGACACTTGGCTTTGGGCCAGTTTAATCCAAAAATGAGTAAATGTCGTGCAAATAATTGTCCTGCAAATAATTTCTAATAAGTTGTGCATTATTGAGAATAGGCAAAGTAGAACCACTCAACCTGAACTCCCCATATAGTGTTAAATATGGTCTAAAATAATGTCCTGAGATTCAGAACACTAGTGCCACAATCCTTTTCTTTTGAATTCCCTTGGCAATATTCACACAAGGAAAAGGAGACTTTTTAAACTTCTGAGTGCATTTTCTAAGGGGATTTCCTGTTTTTCAGAGTGGGAGATAAGGCTGTGTAGGACTCTAGGCACAAATCTTCTTCTAGAACAACTGTAACAGAGTCCAGAAGCAACGTGGGGACATTGCACAACAGTGTCTTTTTAATCTCAAACTTTACCTCAAAGGAATAAATAATTTTGCTTAAAAGTGATATAGATGTAAATGTTATCGAGGAAATGCCAAAAGTTAGTGAGAAAGCACTGTCAAATGGAGGGGGTTGTGTTGGTTTTTTGGGGTTCTTTTGTTTTCTTGTTTTGTGGTTTTGTTGTGCTGATGGTGGTGGTGGGGATTTTTTTTTGGTTTTGTTTTTTAAATTTATTTCACAGTGAGGCCACATTTGTTCACAAGTGATTTTGTTTATACTAAGTTAGCACCAAGAGTCATTAACTCTGAATATTTGTTTCACTTTATATAAGACACTGGACATATATTTTCTTTTATTTGCTCAAAAATTGCTCTTGTTAAACAAATCATGTATCTTGAAGATGATCAGGAGTTACTGTCATTTGCACTCTAAACACAGAAAAGCCTTGGAATGCCATCAAATTAGTGAGTTCCTGATTCTTCATTTCCCCATCCTTTGATTTCCTTATCACAAATTGCCTTTCCATGAAGCTCATGCAAGCGGAGGTGTTGCTGAAGAGTTTTTGTGTAACTACTTACAGCAGAGTTCCAGCAATAATTTGAGTTTATGGATGTGTTTTGGAGTGAATGCATTATGGAGTAAGCACTAGCACCACATTTCAGTACACACAATATATCTGGGTCATTTGCTCCCATTTTGTATATTTGCAGTGACTGGCTATGAGCCTGTGTGCAGTACTGGAGCAGCAACATTAAAATTAGCATTTAAAAATTGTGTTATAAACTTAGGTTTTATTATCATAGATCTCACATACACTCTCTTTATTCTGATGATTATCTGCTTAAAACTACCAAGTGTTTGGCTCATTTGAAAATCCATCCTAACACGTACATGTTCCCCATCCAGCTGGGGAATGTGCATATGCAGAAGTCACATAGGAAGCACTGATTGAGATTGAACCAATGATCACTGCCATCTCTTCAGGCCTTAAAACCTATAAACAGATGAAAAGGCTGCTCTATAGGAGCTAATCTTCTGTCTGCTTGGGAATTTAAATTTCATTCAGCCATTGTTAAAGCTCTTTTTGGCCTCTCTCACTTCAAGTTTTTCTCGTCTTGTGCAATGAACAAATTTTTCTTTATTCAAAATTATCTGCAAACTTTGGGGGTTTAAATTTTAAAATTTGGTTTTATTTCTACCTACCCAGTACTTTCTGACAGCTGGTTCTTCAGAACTCATGCAATGAGTTTCATCTTCAAACTCAAACAAGTAAAGTGCATGTGGATATTTCAACTATTCCTGCAATACAGGAAAATATTAGCACCCTTTATTAAATGTAAAGAAGTAGCAAAATGTTTGAGCCTTCTGAATTCCTTGCCATTTTCAAAATGTCTTGTTCAATGTTTAAGATGTATAGGAATTGAGAGGAAGTCAAATATATTTTAATCACATCAATCAAATGAAAATGTGATGAAATTACTGCATATCACAAAGGAATGTTTTACATTAATGTCATAAAAATGGTTTGCTGAATGAGGGTATGGAGGAGCTGCCACTTGAACCATAGCAGAACTGGAAGTTTGAGAATCAAGTAGCTAAGAATAACACTGCTCCATTTTCAACATACTAAAAGCTTTTTACTCAGTGGGAAACTGAGTTATTAGAAAGGGCAGTCTAAAAATGTACTGCTAGGAGATTTGGGAGTACTAGTCCTTGAAGTGAAGATTTAGTATTGTAGATTTTACAATTTATCCGTTTTTGGTGGTTGTGATGTATGAGTCACAGGGGTAATAAACTTCAAATAGGTTGAAGTAAAGTTAAGCACTTCCCAGTATCTTCTATTAATTATCTGTGGAATAGAAGAAAAGAAATTAATGCAGACGTAAGCCCATCTTGGAACAAAAGGAGAACACGTTCTCATTGTGATGATTTTACTGAGTCTTCTCTCAGAGAAGGATGAGTGATTGAGAAATATTTAGTGTCTATAGGTAACTTAAAATATTTAATTTTTAAATAATTTTTTAAAAAAATTAAATTAAGAATGTGTTAAGCAAATGGAGAACAGCAGCCCAAGAATAGTGTACACAGAATTACTGAGGGTGCTGTGTTGTTGCCTGTGCTGGAGGTCAATCCCAGCTGCCAGGCTTCCCCACTGGAGTGGTTTCAAGAGTATTTCATGCTCTTTGTTCTTTTAACCACAGAGTTCTTTTGAGAGGGCTGAGGAGCGAGAGCCAATTTGTCAGGTGGCTGATGGCTCTGTGATTTAGCAGGGAGCTGATGTGCCATTGCTCAGGGACATCTCCCAGCCCTCCCTCAGCTATGCCAAAGCCAGCTGACCAAAATGATCTGTGTTTATGGTTTGATGGAGAAAGAAAGGCCAAAACAAACCCTCCATTCCCCACGCAGCCCAATATCCCTCCTAACTCATAAAGACTGATTCCTTCCTCTCCTGATGGCTTGGCACTCTGCAGGCTGACAGTGTGGAGACAGAGAGGGAGATTCTTCCCTCAGGAAGGAAGGAATTTTCTGTGTGAGCAGTACAAGCAAGAGATTACAAACTTGGGGGGGTAACTGCTGATTTGGGGTGACCTTGATAGATGGAATCAAAACTATATTCAAGCTTACAGCCCTTCAGTTGCTCCAGGTGCAATATCCACAGTCAGGTTAATTGGAAAAAAAAAAAACAACAAAAAACCAAAACCAGAAATAGCATTTAATTCTCGTCACAAAAATGTATGATGTCTGTTTACACAAGTGTTGCCTGTGAATTTTTAAGGTCAGTTTGAAGTTTTCCATTGTAACTTCTTATTCTTCAACTCATCGGCGTAGCTAAAACCTCCAGACCTCTGTGCTTTGATCATTCCAGATTTGGACACTCTCCAACATATTAACTTTCATCTAAAGCTCACAGCTTCTTGGCAGCAATAACACTATTTACTTCAACCTTGCAGAGACTCCTAGAAGTGAAGATAAACTGTGTGGGGTTTGTGTGGCAAGGTTTTGGGTACTGAGGGCAGGGGGCTGCAGGGGTACCAGTTATGTTCCCATACTTTCTTTTTTTGGAAAAAGTAAAATCCTTTGCTCTTTTCTCACTTTGTGAGGATCCTGTCTTAGGATCCTCATGTCAGTACCCTTGAGGAATGTCAAGAATCAATGAACTTGGAAAGCAAAAATACAAAGGGAAGTTAACATCATTGATCTTTGCCCTCCTCTAAGAGAAAACACCAAGCATGACATTGTTTGTGCGAGTAGAAAATGTTTTTGATGAATAGCAATTGCCAGACAAAAGGAATCCATTTTTTGCAGTTCCCTGTATATACTCTGTATTTTAATCTATGTAGTATCCTCACTTGCCATGAAATGAACACAAGAGTTCCTATAATTTCTCAGGGAAGGCACAGGCATTTTTTTCAGCTAGATCCTACAACAAATGCTGGACTGACTGCTTAAATCAGGAATGTCCAGTTCTAAGGTTTGCTAAAACCCTGCTCATGATTTTTTCCCCATTAACTGAAAGTTCTGAAGGCTCAGACCAGCAACTTAGCCCACGAGCAACTTTCACACAGAGCTGAGGCTCAGCTAAGTGCTCAGCCTAGTTTTCCCTCCTCTTGTATTTCCTAGATCAGTCTTCCACATCCCCAGCTAATTATCAACATCATCTCTGCAGATAATCTTGTCAGGGGATGACTGTGTCAGAAGATAATCTTTTTAGGGGATAATCTTACCACAGAATCATCTTGTCTCAAGATAATTGCATTACAAGGCTCAAGAGCTTCAGTTCCTCCCAAGAATATGGTAAATTTTCAGAAGCAGTAATATACAGTCTTAAGTTGAAAAGATATACTAAACTCTATGAGTCAGCATAGCAGTGGAAATCAATGTAGAGATCAATGTAGAGCACTCCTTTGTCTCTGCAAACCATCCTGCACAGAAATGTTTATGAAAGAGGACTCCAATGAACAGCAATTCTGATAGTACAGTATATTACAGATAAATATTCTTTCGTTTTCTCATTGCAGGCTTTAATATTTTGTGATAAAAGCTTCTCCTAGGTGACGTTCCACCAGCATTACTTTGCAGTAACATTTTCTGAGTTAATATTGCACTGAACTAAAAGTACAGCACTGTTCTTAGCTTACACTGGAGACTCCTTCATTTTTAGGGGTGGACTAAAACTCAATCAGTGCACTGCTTATCACTCACAGTAAAAAAAAAATTCCCACAAGCACTGCAGCCATTATGGCAGATGTTAACAAAGTCCTGGTGATTTTCAATGCCTGTATCAGTCTGTCAAACTGTCACAATTAATGAAACTGTGATAGTGATGGAATTAGGATTTAGGGACCCTGATCCTAAAGCCCTGCCCACTCTCACACGTTCCAAAGCACAGAGCCAACAATCACACTCCAGCCTGCCTTTTCCTAGACAAAGGCTTGACTATTTCAGCATTCTTTCCTGTCTCTAGCCCTGTCCATGGCTGTTCCACTACACATTCATTTGTGTCCATTCAGTTATCAAGGATTGCTTCCGAAAGCATTCAGGACAGCTTCTTTCTCCTGGTTTGACAACACGCCTCTGCCAGCAGCAGGTAATGCCTGGGACAAGTACAGCAAAGTTAGAAATGTCAATATTCATTTTTATTTAAACAAAATGATCCCGCTCCGAAGCTGCATCCTCAGGCTACAGAGTGTGAGTTTTGCAAGAACCAGCCCAGAGGAACTGGGATGCTGACAGCACTCTGATAATCCCACAGGTAAGGGATGAGCTGCTGCTATTCTGGCAGCTCTGCTGTCCAGCCCCTCTCATGGGCAGGGATGTCAGACTGCTGGCAGGACCGTGCTGCACTGCCCCTGCACCTTCACTCCACCCCCAAGCCCAGATTTCACCTGCTTCTCTACTTTCAGTTTTATTTAGCAACACTTTATATCAGCTGCACTTCCTTTACATTGATTTTTATGGGTGGATAGAACACCCTTATTGTTTTTTTGTTTTAACCAGTTTCTACTGTTCCCTAACTTTTATTTCAGGCAGGCAGCAGCATGATTGTCATGGTGTGCCTTCACTAATTGATGTTCTCCACTTCCACCACAGCCTGTGCCTGTTCCATGCCAGCTGCCTACTTCCAATTTATTTGGAGAGATTCTTTATTCTTTTTCCTCCTGACCTCCATGACCCTATTTGTGCTACTGCAAAAAGAAGGATGATTGTCTAGCATCCATGAATCACCTCAATTTGATATTTTCAGACTGTTTAAAACCTCAGCCTTCACTACTGACTACCTGTTTCGTGCATCTTTCTCCTGCCATGGAGAAAACACTATTTCACTACATCACCAGTTTTATTTATTGGCTTATATCATGGAGCACACTCCTTTATAATGTCATAAACTTTTATTTTCATAAATTTCTATTTTCATAAATTTCTATTTTTTATTCTGAATAGTAGTCCAACCCAAACTGCTTTTAAAATTAATATGGGAAGAAAAATAGTGCCATCTGCATCTGATACAATTGTAATCACAAACCTCAAAGGCATTAATGAAAGTCAGGATATTTAAATATCTTTTGCACTTGCTGGAAAACCTTGGAAAACCCTGCCATTAAAGTTGGGTTAACATGTTTTAAATATTGGAAAAATAGGATTGCATTCTTGTTTTAGACATCAGCCTTGAAGAGGAAAGCATGGAATTCCCATCTCCCAGGGACAGAAGAAGAAGACTGGGACGTAGTTTTGCAGTGGGTTGGATGTTATGAGGCAGCAGCTCTCTGCAGAGGGGATCTCCCCATTGCACTCCCAGCCACACACCCTGCCTGACCCCTGTGGTCTCTTCCAGACCCTCATGGCTTGCTCTGATTTGGGATATTTTTGTGATCCTGTTTATCCTCGAGCCATGCAAGGCTTGGATCTGTTTCCCAGTGGAGGCAGGAAGGTGTGATTAGTTGTGGAAAGAAAAGTCCCCTCTGTACGATCAGTTTAAGAATTAGATGAACCTCTCCTTACTCCTCATTCTGTTTGTTTCAGATTGAGATCTGTGTTTGCAGGGAGCAGGTTTTGCTTTTCACGAACCAGTGAGACCTTCCGCTAAAAAAATTTCAGTCTCGTAATTAAATGCAATGGCAGCAACATAATTACATTACTATCCTGCAGAGTTTTTAATATGAGTTCACTTAGTCTGCATTTCACTGCTGGTGATTTTGCATTACCAAGTGACTGCTTCTGTGCATGATTAGCTGTCATTAGTCAAACTTCCTTTCACCCATCCACAATTTATCAATAATCTTTTAACATTCCCATCTAAAGACACTTGGAATGTATTTCTGTGCCAGCAGGAGGGAGTGAAGTGTCTGGGTCAAAAATCCCTATTTAATGATACACATGAGTAAATATATTTATTTTTTTAATGAGGCAAAGCTCATAATAATCTCAGGAAAGAGAGGATCTGCCCCAAAGCACTTGCCCTAAAGAATCCTGAAGGTGAGGAGTACACAGCCCTCTCAGCTTGCACTGACTGCAACTGGACTTTCAGATATCCCAGATACACCCTGCAAATCAAAGCTAATGAAAACTTACATTTTTCAGCTACAGAAGTAAATTTTCTAACAAGTCTTTTCTCTCTCCTTCACAGAACAGTCCCCAAAAAATCACTGATCTGAAGAATTTCTGTCACACACATTGTCCCCAAAAATTCACGTCTTTAGGAAAGTTTCTTTTTTTGTCATTTTTGCCTTTCAGAGAGAATAGGCTTCCACAGGTATCTTCTCCCTATTTTTGTTCAACACTTTTCCATGTTCAGATTCCACTGTGTGCTCTATGAGTGGTACATTGGAGTACAGGTGATTCCTAGAGTTATTCCTGCTAGAAACAGAATTCAGTGGCAGAAGCATCTTTATAATCCAAAAGCAATGAAAAATTACATTTACAGGAAACAAAGCATGCTCAGAATTTCAGTTCAACCTTTTGTGTGTTGTTCATCAATGTAGACAGCTGGAAATGCTTCTGGTGGGAACAAATTTCTTTAAAGGAAGAGGGAAAAAAGAGGGTTTTACTGTTGCTGTCTCATATGGTCTAGTGTTTTCAAAGTATACCCCATTAGTGTGAAAACAGGAGTTCTGAAACTGTGTTTATTTACTAGAAAATATAATATTCATTGATTCCCTACAGCTTTACTCTCTTTTCCAAACACAATGCAAAGCTCTGCATACTTTACTAGTTTTTGTGCATCTTAACCAGTTTAAATGAGAAGTTGGGAAATGTAGAATAGGAAATGTAGAATAGGAAATATTACAATTCAATTTTTATTATGACAACTCTGACACACTGAAAACTGGAAGAATTAAGGTGTTAAAAATCTTGGAGCTATTTAGTAAAACTTTCAAGATCGACAACTCTGCTTTCTAAAGCCTTTAAATGTTTATTAACTTAAGTAGATTTCATAGAATTTCTTTGATCACATTTTTTACAATAAAGCTTTTGCAAAGCATGCATCCTAATTGTTTATTTACACAATATTAATATTCAGGCAGAAGGATCATGGAAGCACAGTTAATTAAATACAAATTAATGTGGTGGAATATTTAATTATCTATTCTACACCTCACAACTAATGATTATGTAAATGCCTTGCATTTAATCTTGTTCCCAGGAAATTAACTTAATGGCCTTCAACAAATGAACATTTTGTATGCATTGCAGGACACTTTATCTAAATTTTAACAGCATGGTATTAGTTTCAGATAATAACATGATTACATAATTTAAAATGTAAATGCACACAATACTTTTGTTTTCCTATTTTACTTCAGAATTCAGAGTGAAATATAAGACTATTTATACATTGTGGTTTTGAGGTCTTTGGGCTGGGGTTTGGACAATATCTATATTTTCACTTCGCTTTCAGCTCCTTTTCAGGGCTCTCTTTGACCCCAACACTCAGCCTCTTCCTGGGGAGGAGAACTGGAATTCTGGCTCTCCCAGATACAAAGTGTGAACCAGAGGGATCCCAAAATACAGGAAAATGCCTTGTGGTAACACAGAGCTCCTGCTAAATTGCCCAAACTCAGGTAGAGGAATGAACATTGAAAGTTTTCCACAGCAGAGACTCTGCTCTGTGGATTGCAGGAGGAGTCTGGATCTTTCTGTAAATAAGAAAAATGTGTATGTATGTTTCTGATGGGTGGGTAAGGCAACATTTACACAGCAAACCTCTCATCAAACAAACCACCCCAACAGTTAAACACAGAAGATGAACAGTGCAAGGCAGTTCCATCCCCCAGTTTTTCACTTTTAGAGTTATTAGGAACTCCTACATGCTTTACCCTTGGAACCCAGAACACTTTGGAGAGATTTCAAAACGAGGTTATGTGATTACAAGAAGTATCCTTAACTTTTGCTAAAGTACATGCCAGATACAGTGCCTGGAAAAAAGGTTTCTAGCTACTAACCAGTATAATTAATAAAGTCTCCAATCCAGGATGAAGCTAAAGAGCTCTGCTTCTCAGAGACAGAACACAGAGGAGGGTTTGGGTTTTATGCTCAGCCTAAAAAGGGACTGATGATGATTATTTATTTGTCTGTGGCCCTGGGCATCAAACACTGCCTGTTCCTGTTGCTTTTGACTTTGCACAAGAGCCAGAAAAAAGCTGAAATCTTACCCAGTTGGTGGAAACCAATCAGAAATGATCAGAAATGAAACCAAAGGAATAAAAGTGAGGCCTCATGGAACATTCTGCAGCTTCAGAGCGTTTCACATATTTCACAAGGGCAGTACAACAGTGAGTTATACAGCCAGGGAAATTTTACCAAGTGGTGGCAAAGGGTGTTTAGAGAAAAATGGAAAACTGTTCAAAGAACAGGTTCAGCCAAAAAGATAAAATGAAAGTTTTCAAAATTTATTGTGTCATTTTGATATTATTTAAATTAAGTGCTTCATTTGTTAAATAAGGAAGAGCAAGAAGGCTTAAGAAGATAGAATCTCTGTTTCATTTATGAAGAATGAGAGAAAGAGAAATCCCTGGCTCTGACCAGGTGCACTCATATGAATTGAACATTTGCTTATCCTTAGTACTGCACTTGCTAATCACCACTGTAATTGCACTCAGGAAAAAGGGAATGGAAATTTCACAGAGGAGAAAAAAATCTTTGAGTAATTTACCCATCCTGAATTCAAGGGGAATAGATATTAGTTTTAAGAGATTCAGCTTAAAAACCCCAGCATTAAGAGATTCTGTTTTAAAGAATAAAAAGAAGACCTAAAAGCTTGTTTGGCTTTGGATTTCCAGTGTAGAAAAGGAAAGAACTGCACTTACCAAGCAGAACAAGGCATAGAATATATGTGAATATAGAATATATCTATATATTTATATATAGATAACTCAGCACAAAGCAAATTCCTTGAACTCCAAGACACTCTGTATCTAAATTCTTGGATGCTCGAGGTATCTTCCCCACAGTTAAAGCCCAGTGCAGGTTAAAATGCTTTGTGTTTTGGATTCACAAGAGCTACACATTAATTGTCATTCACTCATCATAACTGTCATCCTGAAATCAGTTGAATAATCACAGCAAAGAGCACCCATAAAAGCGAGTTGATCAAATTAAAATTAATTAGTTGACATTATGTTCTTTGTTTAGTGTGATCTTTTTCTGTTGTCTTCTGCAGGGTTATATTTGTGTTTTTCAAAGGGGTTTCTTTTGCCTCTGCAGCGGAAGTGAGGGATGTTGTCCTTGGTATGCAAAATTCAGAATGTGACATGGGGTTTATTTTAATCTCCCAGTTTTCTTCCTGCTTGTTGCCGATTCAATCAGCTTTCATTGGGTGAAAATCCTTCAGTTTGTGTTTCCTTTTCATTGCTTATTGTTCTGTTTGTCCAGTTAACATTTAGCCTATTCTTTTGCAGAGTGACAAACAGGTAAAGCAGGGGTGGAAACCTGCAAGGAGATGGGAAATTCTTGGAGGAGCTGAGCAGTCAGTGGAAGCTGATTGCACAAAATATTGACACAGAACATCCAATTCCTGCTAGGATCAGTGGTCAGGTGGGAAGGGAAGGGAGTGACAGAGTGGAAATAGAGTTGTGGGGTGTTTTTGTTTTTTTTTTTTTTCTTTTTTTTTTTCATATTATTTCAAAGGCCCAGTTCAACTCTCTTTGAAATCAATGGGAGATTTTACACTGAGTTTAATGAAAAAAGTGTACACCCTTAGGGATTATGTATATGAACATATTCCCAGGCACACCTACCAAAATCAGCCAAATGGGGACTCCAATAACCCCCCTGCAGAAATCCATCTTTCTGCCCCCATCTCCACCAGGGAGTACCAACAGCAGATCATACTGAGGGCAGAGTCAGAAACACATGAGGTGATCTAAAACTGGATATATAAACTGGAAGTATCTCTATAAAAGGAGAAGTTTTCTCATCACCATTTGATGTCAGAAACCTTTCCCATGTGTAGAAACCAAAAATGCAATGAATATATACCTCCAAACTCTATAAAATACTCATCAAACTCTGGCTGGATCACCATTCCCTGTTTTAAACAGGCTTTAAAAACTTTCCATGTCTCTAAGTGTCAGACTAATGTATTCTTCAGAACACCACCCATTTATGATGAACATTCCACCCCCTCTTCCTTTTTCCTTCATCTCTGCTGTTTTCCCCTTATAAAACCTTTTCATCTCCTTTCCCAGACCTTCATTTCTTGATCTCCTGTCTCAGACCTCCCCATGCCCTTCTTTTTGTATTGATCCAGTGGAGGGGACAAAAATTAGGGAAAAAAAAAAAAAAAGAGAGAGAGAGAATTAATAAAGTAGCAGTAGCTATAAAGTTTTTTGGGAAGGTATGTGGAGAAGGAGCTCTCAGGGCAGAGTTCTGGGGACGGCCCGTGAAGGGGATTAATTTGGGGCTCTGCAGCCTCTCTCCAGCTTCCCTCTGAACCCAAAGGACTGCTTGCATTTACACTGGGGCAAATTGATTTCCTTTGGTGAAGAGGACACAGGAGAAGAGTGCAGCCCCATCACAGGAGGTTCTCTCTGACACCTCAGACTGAATGATCTGGCTGCATCTCACCCTGATTCCCAGCTCAGGGTGATCTGGCCATGGATCAGGATTCCCACAGGAGCAGCTCTGCCCTCAGTCCCCTGAGCCCTTCTCTCTTTCTGCACAGCCCTGGTGTGTGCTCTGCTCCCTCCTTGTTGGAACACTGCTGTGGGGGTTTTCTTTCCATCCTGACAGCCTGGGCTCTCTTTTCCTGGCGCCAACCATCCCTGGGAACCAGATTAAAGAGGATTTAGTCCAGAATCACCAACATCACTTCTTCAAATAGTTAGGCTTCACAGTCATAAAATAGCAACTCCTCCTTGGATTATGGCAGCGCATTCCTGAGCCCATGTAATCTTCAAACATACATTGCAGGGCTCTAATTTCCAGTGCCTGTCAGGCACCTGTTTATATTTATGTGCTCTGTTGACATTTCAGATGTCCTGCAAAGAGTTTCACATTGATTTGGACAGGACAGCTCACAATTTAAAAAACTGAGGATGTGAAAAATCATTGCAGCATGCCCCCACCGCTGTTTTCAGATGGGAGGAAAACTTAATTCTCTGTTACTCTGGAATTTTACATTTTTGTGAATAAAATGAAACTCGGATCTTTCAAAAAACTTCAGCTTCTGTGTCAATCTAGTCCTGTTGGAAACATTAATAAATACCATGAGTTTTTAAAAGCAGCACAATTAGGTCAGTGCTGAGCACCTTTGCAGATCTCTATTTAAATCAGCAGCCCAGGCTCTGTCTAGTCAAGGAACCAGGGCATCAAATTTCAGAGCTGATGCTCTTTCTGTCCTTTGTGGTCTTTTTTTCCTGTTTAGGAAAGAGCTGGAGAAAGAAATTACTGCTCAAGAGGAAAAGAAATCATTTTAATATTTGTATACTTTACTAGGTTTTCCCTTTTCATTTCTTTATTACTTGAGAAACAACTGTAATACTTCAGCAGCCAGTGAGTTCACTTTATTAACAGTTCAAACATAATGCGAAGCCAATATATTTAATATTTGTTATTAACCTTCTGCAAATTTAAGCTGTATTTTGCTCACTTAATTAGGTAAACTACATTGTTTTTCTCTTAGTGGTTCCTCTCTTTAATATGAGAGCATTAAAAGCACCATAGGGTGCACTGTATTTCAGTCGAGTATATATTTTTCTATGAATTGTAAATTGTTTAGAAATTTTTTCACTTTCACTATTCTTGCGATTCACAATAAAAAATGTGATCCCTAATGCAACCTTTTTAAAAAGTGACTGTACCCAGCCTGCAACTAATTAATTATGAACATAATCTGTTCTAGTGACAGTTATTTTTTAACAAAGCTTTATAATGCAAATCATGGCATTTACATTTCTATTCAAGGGATGTCTACATTTAAAGTCTCACACAGGATATTGCCTGAGAATCAATTCACGACTTTCTCTTTTCCTTTTTCACCTTCCACTCTCTCCTTTGCAGCTCTCATCTGCTTTTGAAACGGAACAAAACATTGCTAATTTGGCTGGGGCCATCCTCCCGCTCGTGGCATTTTCCTGCTTTAGTCTCATTGCAGGGTGAGCAGATCAAGTATTGAATGGAGAGGCAGAGAGCATTTCAGCACACATGAAATGCAGGGAGATCATGCTGGGACAGTCACCTTCAACATGGTGCATTCAGTCGAAATTTACAGTAATAGACTCATACTCGGAGGAGGCTTGCTGTGTTTGTTTGCAAACTGGTATGCAGTACTTACAAGTGTGTGGTTTTATTGACATATTCCTTTCCTTTCCTGTGGTTTTTAATTGAAACCCCCACTGCTCAGCCGAGCTCCTGGAAGTCAGAGAACAGAAGTTTTGCGTTCAGTTTAGCATTTAGACAAGATGAACACGTACAGGAGAGTTCTGCTGGTCGATTAAGGAAATGCACAGTTCAGGGCTGCTGGAGCTTTCGTTCTGATTGAGACTCATGATAAGGGTATGGAATGAACACTGTGAAATCAGAGGAATGATGAAGAAAATGGCTGAATGTATGGATTAGCACACAAATGAAACAGTCATTTTAATAGCACACGGTTCAGAAAAATTAGAATAGAAAAAAAATGAAAAATTAGAAAAATGCTTTAAAAATATATTAGAATTAGAAAAATATTTCACAGAATCACAGAATCATTAGGTTGGAAGAGACCTCCAAGATTATGAAGTCCAACACAACCCTAACCTCAACTAAACCATGGCACTGAGTGCCACATCCAGTCTTTTCTTAAACATATCCAGGGTCCCTGGGCAGACCATTCCAGAAATTTATCACCCCTTCTGTAAAAAAACTTTTTTCCTAATATCCAGCCCGTATTTCCCTTAGCAGCTTAAGACCCAGCTTTGCTAGGAGGTGTTTGCTTCCTGCTGCTGCATGCACACTGCTGGCTGTGTGTCCCACCTGAGTGCTCAGGACACAGCCCCTGTGTCTATTCTGGTCACTCTGGATGAGCTGAGTGAGCCAAGAGTAGCCCTGTGTATCCTGGGGAAGGCCACATTCCTTAAAAAATGGCAGTGTCTTTCACCAAAGCTGAAATAAAACAAGTCTAACACCAACAGAATACAAAAAGCATCTGCAAAAGTGATGTGAACTGATAAAAAAAAGTCAGGTAAATCTGAAATTTCATTTCCAGGCCCAATAATATCACCTGAATTAAAATTCTCATAACTTACAGTTTTGTGTTTTGACAGGAGTTAAAATCCATTGGATTTTAACCCAGGGAATGGCACGAAGTGTCAGGGAATATTTAGGTCAGATTTTAGAAAAAAGCTGAAAAATGCAACTCCCGGCCACATATGTGAGAAATGGACTTGTAGAAAATTTCCAAAGTCTGACTGAAAGCTCACACAATCTTGTACATTTGTATATAAAATGTTGGAAGTATCAGCAGCATTGTGTGGCAAAAACTAAAAGGCTGAAAAACATATATGAGGCATTGTAAACAAGAAATAGCTTGGCTTCTGATTGAATGGTGCTGAGTTTTACATCACTTGTGTCTCACCTTTCTAGGAGATTGATAATGGAATAAAATCTTTAAAAATGCCTCTCAGTTGCCCCACCTCTGTAGAGCTGGGTTTTTCCAACATATGTACATTCAGTGCACTCCATGATCCTGGGCTAAACCCTGTCCTTTGCTTCCCACAATGAAGGGATTTGCTTGTTTGTACTCTAAAACAAATGGAACCAACTGGCCCTGGGTGCAGATGGGAAATTTACTCTTTGCAGAATTCCTCCTGTTGCCTTAACACCCTTCAGCAGAGTAGCCAGCAGAGTCTTTGCAGCACAGAAGTTCTGGATGAAAAAAAATACACCACCAGCATTTGTGAAATAAATGTCTGTTAATGAATAACATAAAAAATCCCATGTTCCTCAGTTGTAAATAAGAGAGAACAGAGAAGTGTGAAAAGAACTCTGCTAAAGAAACAATGAAATATTAATAAACTTGTGTAGGAAGCCTTGCTAGGTGAGGAATGAGACAAATGCATCACTTGCTTTCTGTATCCTCCCACAGGACCATGGCTACAGGGGCTGGTATTGACCTGTGAGGTAAGGAACACACACACACAAAAATCCATGACAAACAACCCACAATTTCAGAGTCCAGGTCATGCCACACACACTGCACAATGAGTAGGTTACGTGCATAGCAACATGACAATGAAAAACATCCTACTTGTTCTGTATAAAGCCTGGAAAGCATGTACAGCCCATCCTGACAAACAGGAATTTTCCTCTCTTTCTTTTGTTCTCAAAAGTTTTAATCATAACTGAAGAAATGACACAGCCAGATAGGAGAAGCAATAAGTGATTATAGCAGAGTTGTCAAAAGATCCTCCAAATATCTGGATTTTTAAACCAGTCTATTGGTGAATTGCTGATTTTTTCCCAAAGGAAGCATATGACCCAATAGATATTTACTGCATGTGTGCTGTGATGTGCACAGGCACTCTGAATCCTTATCCTGGACCATGGATTAGGATACCTGAGAAGCAACTATTAATTATTTGGGTGAAACCATCCTGTTTAGGAGAAC
Source organism: Brachypodius melanocephalos (assembly GCA_013398615.1). NCBI lineage: Eukaryota > Metazoa > Chordata > Aves > Passeriformes > Pycnonotidae > Brachypodius > Brachypodius melanocephalos. Next base: position 16,014,512 of record VZSR01000393.1, on the reverse strand, counting down.
AAATCACTGCAGCCTGAAGGGTTGCACTGGCCACTTGTTACTCATAAATATTGACTGCTAAAAGCAGATCCCAAAGATAACCAGGTGCTTTTGGTTTTCTGCATACTGAAGCTGGAAGGTATAAAATTAATACCTTGTTTGAAGCTCTTTCTAAGCGAAATGATAAACCACTGATTTCACCAGTGGGATGCCAGAATATTTAAGAATTTACAAATATCCCTGTCAATGCTGCTCATTACGGAAGAAATAAACCATAACAAAATGACATGGTAAAGCAGTGTGCTGCTCCTTTGAGGGATAAGTGGGAAGCTGCTGCCAGGAGTGCACTGAAACTCCAACGTGTGAAGCACTGCCAGCTGGCTGTCCACAACAAAATAGGACAAAAATCCCTCTATGCTCTGCCTATCACTACAAGAGCAGCCATTTGGCTCAAGTCCACCCAAAATCAAATATCTGGCTGGCAGACAGTTCCCATTTGTGCCTTGAAGGGTTAAGGCAGGTGTGCAGAAGGTAAAACAACTATTGGGTCATTGTTGCATGAAAGAATTTCTTTGCCTGGGGAGTAGCAGAAAGAAAAATCTCTTGTTGCACTGTGAATAGACACCTGGCAGGCAGGTGAGTGCTGGCCAGTAGGATGTGTAAGAAGGAAAATGGAATAAAGAACCATTTTTCCAACCCTGCTGTTGGTGTTGTGATGTATTTGCTGAATTGTTGCTTTATTATAGACAAAATCCCATTTGTAGCTAGATACTGTCCCTGTTACCCCATCTGGTTTAGAGACGTCATTTCCCAACGTTGTTTTCCACATGGTTCCCACAGACAAATTGTAGAGGAGAAGTGAGATTATCCTGGCTCAGACAAGTGGAAAAATTATAAAAGAAAGGCCTGATAAAATCAGGCCCTGCTCTGCTAAATCATCAGCTGGCCTGCCACTTCTTCATAATGCAGCTGAGGAGTTTGCAAGTTCCCATGCAAAACTATCTTTGGAATGAAAAGTTCATTAACACAACAAACTATTCCTGGGTCAAAAACTAGTGACACCTATACAAACAATGAGAATCAGTAGAAAAAGATATGCAAACTAACTAAAAATACAGAAGTTTGATAGATATGCAAAATACCATGTAGCACCCAATGAACTAAGTGTGAGTGTATTGTGAACCAATTATGTCTGACACAGGTGACCCATACAAGAAAGATTTGGAGTTTTCTGCATGGAGAAATGGAGTCCCAGCTGATTTATTACAACATTACCCTCTCTTTTTTTAGTAGGGCAGACCAAGGAGAGGCCCCAGAGCAGAGCAGAGCTCCTTCATGAGGGGCAGCTCTGAGCTCTGCTCTGGGCCAGGGACAGCACCCAGGGAAGGGCTGGAGCTGGGCTCAGCAGGGTCAGGATGGAGATCAGAGGAATTCCTGCTGACAATTCCAGAGCCCAGGTCATGCCACACACTGCACAATGAGCAGGTTATGTGCATAGTAACATGACAGTGAAAAATCTCCCATTTGTTCTGTATAAAGCCTGGAAAGCATGTACAGCCCATCCTGATAAACAGGAATGTTCCTCTCTTTCTTTTGTTCTCAATAGTTTTAATCATAACTGAAGAAATGACACAGCCAGATAGGAGAAGCAATAAGTGATTATACTGAAGTTTCTCCATTTCTCAATGATCAAAAGATCCTCCAAATATCTGGAATTTTTAACCAGTCTATTGGTGAATTGCTGATTTTTTTTTCCACAGGAAGCATATGACCCAATATATATTTACTGCATATATATATATATATTTTTATTATTTATATTCATTTTTTCCATAGGAAGCACATGACCAAATATATATTTACTGCATGTGTGCTGTGATGTACACAGGCACTCTGAATCCTTATCCTGGACCATGGATTGGGATACCTGAGAGTCAATTATTCATTATTTGGGTGAAACCATCCTGTTTAGAAGAACAAATCACTGCAGCTTGAGGGGTTGCACTGGCCACTTGTTACTCATAAATATTGACTCATAAATGATATTAAGCCATACATGCTCCCCTCAGAGGGTGCTGGCACTGCCCAGGCTCCTCAGGGAATGGGCACAGCCCCGAGGCTGCCAGAGCTCCAGGAGCCTTTGGACACCAGGGATGCACAGGGGGGATTGTTGGGGGGTCTGGGCAGCAAATTTTAATTACAGACTTGAAAAGAGGTGGCTGTCAGGGAAAAGACACCACTCTGGCTTTGAGGTTCATCCAGATAAGGGACTGGAGCCACAGCTGTGGATTCCTAATCCTGGGGAAATCTCACCTGTGAATGCTGTCAGTTCAAATTCTGCTGTTGGTGCAGCCCTTGAGGATGGTGCTTCACTGAGGGAATAGACACAGCACGAGCTGAGCCCTGGTCACATCCAGAGTGAAGAACTTGCTGCCTTTGCAGCTGGCAGAAAACTACGCTGGGAAAGAATTCCAGAAACACAGCAAGACTGCTGCCTGTTGGGAAAAAATGTGTTGAGAAAGGCAGAAAATACAGCCCTGGGTTAAGATGTTTTCCACCTTTTTAGCAAAGTTTGTTGAGCAAAGAGATTTAACCCATGATGCCACTACATGCATGGCTCCCATATTTGGGCATTAGCTCCAATCATTTCTTTAAAAATAAATGACAGCTGAATAAATGACTGATGATAAACTCTAGGTTTAGTCTCATTTTTCTCTAATGATGGTTTTATCCTCTCCATTTATTTATGATAATTTAAATGTTCTACCTTGCCTGCTCTATAATGCAGACTTATTATACCATCTCATTATTGTGAAAAAGATCCACACACAACCCCCCCCCCTTCCAAGTATTTAAAATAAAATGCAACCTAGGATAAAAATATCTATGCTGATGACCTATATTGCAGAGTATATTATTTCTCTTTCTCATGTATGGCAACACGATTGGAATACCTGATTTATTCTTTATTTAGAGTTCAAAAGGAGGCTTATTTGGAAAGTAACAGACGAAACTTTCTTAGCTGAATCCTTAAAGCTCTTCCACAGTGCAACAGGTGGTGCTGCACAAGGTCCTGTTTCTCTCTGACCTGTTCTAGTTGTCCTTCATATAGGCAAAGATCCTCCCTTCAATCCTACAGATCAAACTGAAGGTAGAATACAGTTACCTAGTAAAAATGAAATACACAGTGCTCCAACACATCACATTTCATGGCTGAAAAGGAACCAGACTTCTTAACAAATTTGCATTTAAATCCCCTGCCCATGATAAATGCTGTGTTTTCCATTTATCTTGAAATGGACACGTTGTTACCATGGTTCCAACTCCAAAATCTGAAGCAAATATTCAGTCATAAAACTGCAGCAGAGGATGGATAGTGAAGTACTCGCCTCTACTCAAATATCTCAGCTTTTATGGATTGTGGGGAACATTTCTGCCTGTGCTGAAACACACTGGCAGATCTTTTCCACCTATGATACCTGCAGACAGAAATTTAGACACAAATTTAAAAGGCAATTAGAAGGAGCTCTAGTTCTTTGCATCTCCCTCTTCAAACCAATTACATCCTTTGAGGATGGGTGTCTGTATAACCTAATAAAGGCCAGGCAATCATTTCAGGCCAGGGAGGCCGGGCACAAAGTGCTGTCCCCCTGAGGGCTGGAGTTGTCTCAGGTTTTAAGGCCAAGGTCCCTTCCCACCCCCTGGCATTTCTCTCACACCCATCCCTGGTTTCCCAGATCCTTCCTCAGCTGAGATCTTGAATTTATTTCCAAGATCACTTCTCTTCACAAATCTCCTTTCTGCACAAACTCTTCCTTCCAGAACCTGATCCCCCTACTCCCAGAGTTCTGTGCAGAAGTACAATGTGTGCCCAGCCTCCTTTTGGCACTTTTTTGTCATACCTCTGGAAGATTTGGGACATGTCATTTTTGTTTAGTCCAATTGTCATTAAAATTTACAGGCAGTCCATGTTGGGTGTAGTTAGAAAGGAGAAGACTTCTTGAAAGTCCAGAAGTTTAATTTAGAATATCTGTCCACGTCTGAACACACTCCCAATTATCTGCCAAAAGTTAGTGTTCCAAATTTGAGCTATTTTTTTTCCCTACAACACATAATTAATATATTTCCTTCCTTCCATTTTACCTTCAAATTAGAACTTTAGTAGCAGTCTACTTTTGGATTATGCCACCACTGCATTAGAGAAGCCAGAACTCCCTAGTTCCCAATCCTAGATTTAATAATTATTAAATTAATAATAGCCACCTAATATGATGCTATTTAATTGAAATGTTTATTTTACTTGTCAGGTCCAACATGGGTTCACTGTAGGCACCTTGAGAGGAACAAATAGGATAATCTTGGCATTAACATCCCTGGAGCCAACACTGTGCCTTAAAGTCTAAAAATCCCTGTGAGTTCCTGAAGCACAGCAGCAGAGGCCATGCCATGGGCTCAGGCTCTGTATTGTCAGACCCTCTGGGGGGATTTGTTCTCCAGAACAGCCCCTGGCACATCCCTCCATGTATCCAACACCAGCTGGGACAGATCCTGTCCTGAAGGTGAGGGAACCCCCTTCCAGCTTCATGGAAGCTGCTGCACAGTGATATAAACATCACCAAGGCTCGATTTTAAAATGTTAATTTATCTTCCCAAATTACCACACTCACATATGGCTCATAATTGCAGTATCATGGAGTGTCAATTGAGCAAAACAGATGTATTTTTCAAAAAACTGTGACACTGTTTGCAAAAGCTCTCTATTCTCCATGGGTGCACATGCTGCTTCTACCTTCTGCTCCAGTACCTACATATTGATACTGCTCAACTAAATGCAGATTTTCTGCTTCAAGAATATACAACATTAACATTCAGGGCAGCAAATCACTCCATTCTGAGAGAGTTTAGATGTGGATAATACTGAATAAGCCAGTGAAAGTAAATGCTTGGGCATGAAGAGGCAGACCAGGATTTTCTATAGAGCCAGCAAGAAACCTAAACCAGAATATTCTGATATATTAGATTACTCATAAATTAGGAAAAAGCTAATGAAGTATAAAATAGCTCCAGGTATAGTAGTTAGGAATGACAACTTTGGTAAATTAGAATCTTGTCCCATTAGGTTTTAAATTTGTGGCTTCCCAGAGCACATCTCTGGTAGCTGCTATGAAGTGCTGAATTGCTCTGGAGCTACTCCATTGACCTTAACGAGCTTTAATGCTGGCACCAAGGAGGGCCCTGCCTAAGACACGTTTTCTATCCTCTAAAAGTGCTGCTAGGCAGCTCTTAACTCAGTAATCCTGGAGCTCTGGGCCCATTTTCTGTCTGGAAGAGGCTTTGCCATACATTACCTGTTGGACATCACGTGGGTACTGCTATTCCAAGCAGGATTTCTTTGTTACACGAACACCATTTTACAATAAGCAAACTTCAAGGAGATCAGAGTCTTTTAGTGCATTCCAACTTACAGGATCTGATTTTTTTTTTTGGAAGATGTTTCATTAATTCTTAAATTTTCAGAAAGCTTCCCTTCTTGGTTCATATTGGATTTCCTTGTTTTTCAGACAGCTTTCTCTTTGTTTCCTTAATTTTCTGAAGAAAGAAGTTTATCCAGCCTTCAGAAGCATTTCCTCTCTGTTTCGGTTGTTCGATTTTTTTTTTTAATAGGGATGTCATCCTCCCAAATTATTTTAATATTAGCTTTGAGAAAAATATGTTTCCAAATTGCACTGTTAAAGAAATTGACTGCATGATGATTTTAATCCTGTGGTGTGAGAAAGATCCCCACTTTCAAAAACTGCATGAAAAATTACCCCAAATCTCCATTGTAAATACTATTACGTTGAATTAATTTCTCTCAGTTATCATTCTTAATTGCTTGCTGGGCAACAAGATATAGTGTTCAATAAATCAAAAGCAGGCTCCTACAGTCAGTTTTTGATCTGTATTGCATTAAACTTTAGCTCTCCAGTAGTTCAGAATGAGTTTTTCATTGCATTTCTGTCCATCTTCATGTCTTTCCTTGTAGCAGAATTTATAGCAGTGTCTTCCTCATATAAAGAAGAATCTCAAGGTGCTGGATGCAGAAGTGCCTGTGGAACTGAGATTTACTGCTGGTATCTTGGAGCTCGTTTGTATGTAGGGCTCCTTTGGGAGGGAGATGAAGTGGGAGTGGGGCCTGAACCCTGATTCAAAGGCTGGATGTTCTCACCAGATACAAGCTGAAAAAAAACCTAACAATAATACCAAAAAAACACAGAAAACCAAGCATAGCAAAATTACTTTTATGAGAATAGGTTTCTCATAAATACCAGTATTTAAAATATATAGCAGTATGCTTCCTCTTAGCATGTGGATTCCTTATTCGTTTTTAACTTTTGGCATTTTTAAAAAACATTTTTAATTGGGGCTCTACTTAATGGAGATGACACTTAATTCTGTGAGAAGAGGATGAAGGCATGACTCAGTTCCCTTCAGAGTGAGCCAGTGTTTTATGATATTGGGTCCATTATCCCTGCACCAGCTCAGACTCCACTCTGGGAGCTGGCAGGATGGGAGTTGTACCCCTGGATGTGTTTGGGGAAGTTTCTGCTCATCTCAGGGTTTATTTTTCTATAATGTGAGTATGGTGATATCAACTTTGTCTCCAAGCACTTGCAAAATACAACACAGTGTAGGCAGTGTTATTATCACAATATCACTGCTGACACACATTTTTAACTCCTTTAAATTTACAGAATACCAATTCATACATGGCATGAGCAGTTCCCGGTATATAAAGACACAGTGAATGCACTCACACTGCCAGGAACGAGTTCCCCCACCCACAGCTGTGCTTTAGAATACAGCATTCATGTGTCTGGGAGCCTGATTTTCCATGTTGGACTATCAGCAATGCAGATAAGGTTCTATATTGCCATCTTTTATGGTTTGTGCCGTTGAGGGATCTGGGACACAATTGCAGATTTTTATCTTCTCTGTCCTATCAGATATGAAACTGTGAACCTTCTCAAAATGTCACCACTGGAAACAAAAGGGAAAATGATTTTTTTTTTTTTTTTTTTTTTACTGTGTAATGTGTTACCATCCACTGTGTGGCTCAATTCAATTTTTACAAGGCTTCCATATGAGGTGCAAGAAACTGATTTATGAGCCCACATTAAAGCTTCCTTCACTCCTGAGATTCTGGTTAAATATTATATGATATGACACAAGTATATTGAAAAATAGAGTTTCAGCTTATTATGGGCTTTCTCCTGCTACTCTTGCAGCACATTCATTTCAGATTGTACAGAATGCCCTATGTTTCTACTTTTTATGTATCTCTGGTAAATGTGAGAGTTCAATTTGATACACAGCAATATATTCCCTCTCAAACAAAAGTTCCCAGATAAGATCCTAGGAAAGTCTTCATCTTCTGGAAATGCCTAATGCATTACTGTGGGCAAGGGGAAGTGACCATTTTATCACAGGCTGTTATGGATGAAACTTTAATTCTGCATGTCCTTCCATGAGATGGAGACCAGTGATATCATATTCCAGACAGATTCAGCAGCCCACAGCTGCAGGGAGGCTCACACATCATTAGAGATGATCTGCATCTCAAAATCTGTGTGAGTAACAGGAAAGCTCATTTCATTTTTGCCTCGTGGTGTTTATACAGAGCAGAGATTGTTCCCAGCCCTTCCATGGACACGGTGATGCCTTACAGCTCCTCTTCAGATTGGGTTTCTGTCTCCAAGAAGGACTTGAGTGAAAGTACACAACATTTCACCACTGCAATTGAGGAGCAAAACAACAGGGATGGAGCTTGAAAGAAAATCATGGAGAGAACCATGGAATCCTGGAATGATTTGGGTTGAAATGGACCTCAAATCCCACCCAGTGCCACCCCTGCCCTGTGCAAGGACACCTTGCACTGTCCCAGGCTGCTCCAAGCCCCAGTGTCCAACCTGGCCCTGGACACTGCCAGGGATCCAGGGGCAGCCACAGCTGCTCTGGCCACCCTGTGCCAGGGCCTGCCCACCCTGCCAGGGAACAATTCCTGCCCAAGATCCCATCCAGCCCTGCCCTCTGGCACTGGCAGCCATTCTCTGGGTCCTTCACAGCTATGGACCAGATCTCACCTTAATAAAAGACTAAACCAAGAGGAAGTTCACACTCCAGAGTGATTTCTCAGGGAATAAATAAAGATACCACCTCCATAAGAGATGTGTGTGCTCAAGGAAGACACTTGAGGCCAGTTAAAGAATGGTGTGTGACAGATTTATTAAACATGGAAAGCCATGCAGGCTGCTGGAATAACCAATAAAGGAACTGTTCACTGGGAAGCAAACAGCATTGCACCCCTGCACACAGGATTTATTCCCATCTTCCTCTTTACATGCAATGTTCATATCTCAAAAAATATAAAATACACCTAGAAATATTATAGTATTGAAACACTTAAAATACCTACTCTGGTGAGGGAGGCTGAGCAAACCAGGGTTCTCAGCCATGGAAAAGATCACAAATTGCAAAAAAGAAGGCAAGTATGGACCAGATCTTACAACAAGAAGCTGATAAGGCAAGAGGTTTAAAGAAGGAAATACTACCTTTTTCTACAATGCAGAATTCAAGCTGTGCCAGGAGGTGCAAGAACTTAAACATGTTCAAGGGACAGATGTAAAAGTGGCATGTAATAATGTGTGCAAATATTGCCATTGATATGATGATCATGATGCATTTTTTTCCTCAGAATGTCTTTAATGAGTCCAGAAGCTGGGAGCTCGTATGTGGGAAAACAGTCACAAAAATGTGTTTGCTCCTTCCCTGCCCCTCAGTGTTACAAGAGATGTCCCTTTTGCCTGAGTCAGGCTTGGGGTTTTCTGTCCACCCCTACTGCATGAATTTTTTGAACTTATTTTTAGCTCTCTTCATCTTATTGTCACAGGCGATTGCAAACACATTCACAGCATGTTAGAGTTAAATCACAGGTGTTCTTAATTTAAAAATTATTAGCATACTACATAATTAATTAGACTTTTACACTTCAGTGAGTTTTGGTTCCCCAAAGAAAACTGAGCATGGAGAATATAATTTGATTTAACTTTTTGTCAAGGTTTAATCTACCTGAAACATTGTTATATTTCAGGAGAAGTCTAAACTGCCTAGATCTTGTCAGAAATTCCTTAGTGGGAGCACCATTTATTTATTTGAATGTTAAAATGAAACTAAGCCATTTAAAAAGAATGCTTTGTGTCTTTCAAATTCAAAAAGATCTGAAAATATATATACATATGTAAAAGCAAGGAATGCATTCAGGCAGTATCCAAGATATGTCAGTTGTCAGTAAGGGAAAGTTGTGACAGAAGTGGTAATTTTACCAGAGATAATTAAACACTTAAAATGCAAAATTAAAAGGAATAGTTGAGAGAGGTGGGGAAAACAAATGTTTTAAGAGTTGCTAAGTAGGCTTTTTTCAACTGCAGCAAGACTCAGAGCACTTGAGGAAAATGTGCAAACCAAAAAGATGGCTTTTTATATAAATAATTGGAGGGGAGGGCTAAATATACTAATAAAAGAGTTCCAGTTTCTGATGCTACAAAGACTGAGTAGCAAAACATCAGCTCCAAATGTGTTAGATGTCATAAACCATTGATTTTATGAATAGAAGGCAATTGAGAGTCCTCACCTGGGGTGATTAAACCTGAGAAAAATTCTCTAATTCGTCAGTACAATGCAAGGTATTTTTTAAAATAACCATCAGGTAAACAGCTGCTTTTTTTTTTTTTTTTTTTTCTCCCACAACTGCAGCAAATCAACCAAAATATCCCCATGTTATAACATAATTTATAAACATTTTGCCCCTGGAGGATCACTCATTCCAAATGAACGGTTTGTTGTTAATTTTCAATTTTGCGTCCTGCCATAAGGAGGCTTGGGAAGAGAGAAACATTCTATACTCTTCAATATGTAGACAAAGCTTTGCCTTCTCCCATGACCATAACTCCCTGTAGCCTAGTTTATCTTAATCTGACTGGAATGAAAAATTTCTCAGAGGAGGAACCAAATATATATAATTTGAATAGAGATTATTAAACAGCAAAAGAATTCAAAAATCAACTTTTCTGCCTTGGGAATAGCATTTTTAGGGAATTCTTGGGAATAGTATTTTTGAAATGTTATTCAACAACTCAAAGTACACAGAATTGGCTTCTGTGGTAGTGACCAGGGAAATGGGGGTTTTTAGTGGATAAAACCTAACCTGTTCAGCTAAAAGGCATTCTCTGCCTTCTCCTCTCTCTTCTGGTTTTTTTCTTGATGTGGTTTTTCATAGAGTGGAACATCTTCAATAAACAGGTGATGAGCTCCCTGTCCTGCTTCCACTTTCCCTTTACAGTGGTTTGAGGATTGTTGGGATATGAGAAGGCATCTCTTGTATAAAACCACTCGTGTAGAAAAGGAGTGAGGTTTGTGTGACCAACACATCTTCCAAAACACCACTGATCTCTCCTAAAAACACTTTAAAGGCCTGTCCCAGAAAGCTGCTCCAAGGCTGTAGGGGCCAGCAGCAGAGCCTGTTCTGAGCCAGAGGTCCAAGCTCCAAGCCCAGCTTTGGTATTTTACATCCTCAGCTGGCACCAAGTCCCCAGCAAATGCACTTAAATAAAATCAGCTCAGCCCCTCTGTCTCACCACCACCCCATTTCTTGCCAAGCCAGCCAAAACCTTGCTCAGGAATAATCACACATGTGAACAGAAAGCCAGAAAGGACTTTATTTGCCTATTTCCAGTGGCACTGTGCAGCAAAGACTGTAGTAGGATTACAATGCTATTCCAGGTCATGAGTGCTTCAAAACCATTCATTGTTAATAAAAGCACTATGAAAAGTTGCCACTCTGTGCTGAGCAGCTTTATAAAGTTCATGTCTTCATTCTGTCAAAGCTCCTTATGCAGCAAATAATACTTGTCTGCATGACTGACTAAATCCTACAAAATTTACTCTTTCTAAATCAGATGAAGCCGGTGTAAAAATCAGTAAGACAGTGTTTTTCCTTTGTCTTTTTTTTGCAGTCAATATTTAGGTATTTAGCTCCATTTTAAAGTTAAATGAGTTTTCAGTCAGCGTGTCAAGGAGCACACTGAATGTCAGCAAGAGTTCTCACTGAGGAATCATTAAACATGCAGCACGTGGGTTTATCAGGGTTGGATGGCATTTGCTCAGCTCAGGATGTCATCACAGCCAGAATGCCAGCTCCAAATGGACTGCATGGAAAAGAAATAAAGAAAAATGTTACACATGCATATTTACCTTGATTTTGGGGCTGTTGTTTCACTGGCTGCCATCTCCTTTGGAGGAGTGTCCTGAGTTCAGCAGAGGTAAAGATCATTTCCTCTCAGGAGCTGGGACAGTGCTGTGTTTGGGGTTCACAATGGGAACATTTTGAGCTCCCCTGGACTCACAGGAATTTGAAAAGTGGGCAGATGATTTTGCAAGACCAGCTGCCATGGAAGAGGATCTGGTCAGGCAGCTCCACTGGAATGTGGAGTTAATCAACATGCTGATATTTGAAAACATTGCCCACAGGAAACTGTGATCTTGGACTGCAATTCCGGATACTGCCGTTTGCTTTGGGGAAAAGTTGGGAAAAACTTTGAATTTTAAGTGCTGACCAAAAATGGAATTGTAAATCTGTGTGGTGCTAATTTTTACTAGGTTCAAGTCTTCAATCTTTTGAACAGATGTCTTGGATATCACTTAAAAATTACAAAGTTTACTTTAAAGAGAAAGAGGAAAATTCTCTCAGGACTTGGATCTTCTTTTTTGTTCTTATAAAACAATCTCCAGCTTGTGAGAGGCTGGCTTATTAATGGTCATGCTGTATCTTATTCCATCAGAAAGCACTTTAGGCATCCACAGCTCAATTACAGATCTATCAAGGAATCACAGAAATTAGAGATGGAAGAGGCTTAGTTCACCACTTAGGTCTGCTAATGCAGGAATTTCTCTAGAGCATATTTATTCTTCATCTATTTCTCAGGTCCATTTTAAAATGTGCATAGAAGGGTCCCACTAATGCAGAAGTTCCTCTGGAGCACACTTATTCCTCATTTGTTTTTCAAGCCCATCTTAAAATGGATGGAGATGACTAAAGCATTAACTTTGATGCTGCAGAAACATTCATATCAGGGGACTTGCTTTGGCCATTTTGGAATATATTTCCTGGTTTAGGTTACTTTGTGTTGTATCTCTTCACCTTCAATGTAGTTTCTTTTAATTTATACCATTACTCAGAGTACAAAGCCAATATATATTACTGCAAGTAATGTCTCTCCTCTAGATTTTTAGTAACCCTCACATGTTTGAAGGTGGTTATAACATTTTTTCTCACTGAATTAATTCTTTATTAATTAATAAAATAGACTAAAATATTTATTCAAAACCCTTCAGATTGAGCAAGTGAGCAGAGATGCCCCAAAAAAGAATAATAGGAGCAGGTACAGAATAAAGTATTGTTAAAAAAAAAAGGAAGATGGGCTGAATTCCTTCCTGAGAAGTGTCTGGTTTATTTATTATTTCAGACTATTGGTCTTTCAGAAAAACATTAGTATGTCCAGTGATTTGATAATGACAAATGAGATCAAAGATGGTCTAATCAAGAACTAAGTGTTGAACCAGCATGGAATGTGAAAGCAGTGTGTGAACTAATTTTAATAGACACCAGTTGTCTGGTTTGGGTTATTTCTTTGCTTTCAGTTGCAAGGTTGTTCTACCAAAATGATTTTCCATGAGGCTGGTGACAGTCTCATTTTTCACTATCAAGCAAGTCTGCAATATCAATTACATTCTATCTTATTATAAAGCTGTCTGTTCCAACACTCCACTCTGATATTGTTAGGGGGGAAATAGCATCACAGAATACTTTGAGCAGTGAAAGATTCACTTCTTTAATAACATTTCTATAAATATACCTTCAGAATGCAGTATTGTCAAAGGCAAATAATTTTAAATAACAAAATCTGATACACCTAACAGTGTGTGGGACAGATAAAATAGAGATGTAACAGGCTATTCTTCAGCTCCTGTCCAGCCGCTTGGACCCCAGAGAAGCAGCCTGGAGGGTAAATCCCTCCCAGGAAGCACAGGAACTCTAAATTTTGGCAATCCCCAGGTAACAAAATAGATCTTGAGTCTTCTCCAGTTTATACCAGCTTTTGGCCATACTCAGACCTTGATTTACTCCAAGGTTAGGATCTCATGTCAGAGTCTGAGAGACCAAATATGGCATATATATAAAGCAAATATAATGCTTGTGACCTTCACTGTTCCTAATTTAAATGTTTGTATAAATCACACCCACAAAACTTCCTGAGCTGCATGGAATTACCTTCCCAGGCTATGCCTCTCATGCTTCTCACAAAACAAATTAACTCTTTAAGAGAGAGAACTGTGATTCCTCTCCCATCCATCTGTGTCTGGAAGAGGAATGCCATCCACAAAGGCTGGTGTTCAGCTCACTCTGAGGATTCCAGTCTCCAGCTGCACTTCTCTGGCAGCAGATTGAGTTGTCCAAGAACCAGAAGCGTCATCTGAGCCACAGCTGAGCCAGTGGGGCCACAGCAGGAAGGCTCCATAAAGGAAATTGCTTCCTCTTACACAGCCATTCATAAATTAGTCTGAGGTTTATCCTATAGAGAATTGTGGACTTCCATGTAAACTTTTAGCACCAACTATCAATTCAAACAATCCCCTTTAGTTAAAAAAAGAGTTTCAAGAACGTTGCTAGCAATGCTACACCCACTGCCTTCCCCAGCTGTGCTGGTACAGGCCAGCTCAGGGCAGACAGCCAGAACATCAGGCCCCTACAGAATATTTCCATGATACTCTTTACTGCCATGAAGAATCACTGTGGATTCTGTTCTCTGACTGAAATACATGGTTTCCTTCCTCATAAGGTATTGAGACTTTCCAAAGGAACAACCAATTTTTGTGACTAATTTCATTTCTCTAGAAATGTAAACCAACCCCAAACTGACTAAAAGCACTTTCAAGGGAAAGCTTTGGACCAGCTGGGTTATAACATTCCAAGTTACATATCTGGAAAGTTTTCAGTCTTTAAAAGATTTATTAGCATGTTGTTTTCAGAATGACTTTATCTACAATTATTGCATTGTGCTCAGGGATTATGTTTAGTGCATTGTGGCCAGGTTGGATGGAAATTAGAGATAGTTCCTAAAAATTACTGATAGCACTGAGGAAGCAATATGGATTTTGTAACTCAGTGAATGCTTTCATATGTGCGACTCCCATCAATGCTGGAGAAAATTCCTCAGGCTTGGAGCCCTGAGCCTTAAATTGGATTCTAACACATTTCAGTACTCCTGCTTATGCATCCTAAACAACATATGTTATGACATTAATGAGGCCTTTAATTACAAACAGCATAAATGGACAGAAGAAACATGGTTTACAACAAACTCACATAAAGCCCCTTTGCTACATATCCAGTGTAGGACCTATAAAACTCCTTATGCATCCTAGTGTTAAACTGATATCTTGAAAAGATGGTAAGGGTCAAAATAACCTCCTGCTGATACATTTATCATCCTAAAATGCAGATATCTGGTAACTTGACAGATCCAGTGGTGAGATAATAAAGTGGCCTCTCGGCTTAAAATTCAACTAACAAGAAAGCAGAGAAATGTTTTGTACTTGTTTACTCAAACATTGTGTTTAAATTAGCTGGGTATTGTCTGTCAAAATGCATAAAACAGCAGAGTTTGATAGGACTAATCCCTTACACATGATGGAGGCAGACTGAGCAAAGTGCTTGTGTTATTATAGCAACAATCCACTACTTGATGAGAACCAGAGTGAGAGATGGGGGGCTTTTTTCACTGAGCCAGGCGATTCCTTACAGGTGGTGGGAAAGATGTCTCACTTTGGGGTTTCTGTCCAGTGCTGAAGAGCGCTAACAGGTATATTATCAGACACCTTCAGTCTGCCACCTGGCTTTGTGTTTTGAAATCAAATAGAAGGCAAAATCTTGTGTCTTACAGTATCTGGGCACAAACTGGAAAACACAGAATGTCACAAATATTTCCAAGCAGGCACTCACACACCCAGGTGTAGACAGTGTCTGTTGAGGTAACCTGCACATCTGGAGAGACAATAACCAATACAGAGACCAGTGCATTGAAAATTATGAAGAGAGGTCCCCAAAATAAAGCATTGGATCTTTTGGTAAGCATGCAAGATTAAGCATTTCAAACATAAAATTCCAGGTCTGTGACAAAGAATATAGGTCATGCTTCCAGGAGAGGAAATTTCTCTGACCTAGGAAACAAGGATCCTGTTAAGAACATGGAAATCCTGATGCCTGTGAAAATTTGTAGCAAAACAGTGAACACCAAGTGGGTTTACATGATCCTTGGACATTCAGCCAGAATCAGACTGGAAGAAAAAGATCATATTTTCTTTCTTGTATCTGCAGAAGGACATGGAAGGGTCAGAGATACTTCAAAGAAGGACAGCACAAATAATTAAAACATTATCTAAGAGAAAAGCTCTAATTACTCAGCAATTCTTGGGATCAAAGCAACAATTAATTCTAGGGAAACCTTTGCCCTGTACAACACTGGAGTCAAGACTAAAGGACTGCAAGAGTTTCTCTTACATTTGGAATTTTATAAAAGCTGCTTTTACAAAAAATTATTGCTTCCTTCTCAGTGTTCCCCACTGCAATATTTGCCAGTTCCCTCTGGAGCAGGTGCACAAAATGATGGAGAATTTATTGTCCAAAAGAAGATACTTCTAATGAGAAGTGTCTTCTAAACTTGAGGACATTTTTAAAAAAAAATCTTTCATATTGACTGATATTTCTTACTCCAAATTCACTGGAGGTTTTCTAGCAGCATTACTCTGACAAGAATCCTCAGCCCAGCTGAATTTTATAGAACAATGTGCAACTGCCTGCAAAAAGTTCCTGCTCAGAAAGCTGAGGGACTTCTTTTTCCTCAGAAGGCTTCAGTTACTTTAGTAGGAACGTTACTGCCTAAAAAATACCTAAAGAAAAAGTAAAATTCTTCTCAGTGTGAACTTCAAAAGTGGAAAAAAATTTATTTCCAGTGTTCTCAGGGATGATCTTTGATACACAGACTTTAACAAAATTATCATTCTTCCTTTTGCAGACAGAAAATCTTCCTCCCAAACTAAACTTTGGGATTATCCAGATCTGTCTTTGCTCCAATCCTGCACACTTTTACTCTCAGCACTTCTCCCCCCCCTTACAGGTTCTAGCTGGCACCAACTTTGGAACTCAGTTCTATTCTTCAATCAGTCTTAATATAAAGAATGTATTTAAAGCATTAGTGCATGCAACAATTAAAGATTTTCTTTTTCTTAAATGAAAATATTTTCTGCAGTTTTGTACAATGCAATTTTAGGTAGATAAATAAATTAAATAAATGAAATAAAATAATTTATTCCTGATAGAAATATTTCTCTCGCTAGGGAATATAGATGCAGTTCTACATGTCATTATAATGTGCAAAATGTTTGCTCTGCAGGTTTTCACCATGGAAGAAAATGTGTAGATAAGAGAAATATAAGAAATCACAGTGATGAAAATCTGATATCATTGAGGTTATTAACAAAATTATTTCTGACTCAAATTATGTTAACTTCTACATTTATTGCACAACTTTCCTTTCTTCTGGCCTCTGCTACCTCAAGATTTGAGAACAAAATATTGTTCTGGAACAAGTGTTCTGAGATGGTTCTGACTGACATTTGTACACAATAAATGCCTTTTTTACCTCAGGGGCCAAAGGATTTAATATATGATAGACAAAATATTTTCTTTTAAAGACACTGGTACCATGGATTTGGTTGTTGAACGCAGCTAGAGATGAACTTTCTGCCTTTCCAGTGATAAGCTGGTCCTGGTAGTGAAAATCCAACCCTCTCCTGCTTGGATTGCCCCCAGCTTCAGCCCCAGGAACTGTTGGATATTCACGGCTTGATTCAAAGAGTAAAATTCTCAAGCTCATCTTTATTAAGGTCCCAGAAGTGATAGACCCCTTATATCTGTAAAGTGAATATGAGAAAGGAGTACCTGATGTAGAAAAAAGTAGAAGGCTTCAAAGAAAGAAAAAATATTAAATGAGATTCACGCACAACTTAGATTTTCTTTATATTAAGTAATACTTATAGATCCATTTTCCCTGAGCTTTACTGTATTTTGATTTGTTCCTTCAGTCCCTGAAGCTTTGAAAATATATGAAGGATATTGGTCCCAGAACACAAAGTTATACCCAAATAAGATAATTATAATTATATATATATATATATATATATATACACATATATATAAAATAACAGACTGGGGACTTTTAAAATTATCAGAGATAATTTTAAATTATTAATTCCATAATGAACCATTAATAATGAATGCAGGAAGTATTACAAAAGCTATCACAGCATGAGACCTTCCAAATTTTACTTGCCAGATGTGTTTTATTGATTTGCAGAACTGATAACTCAAATGTTCTAAGGGAGGTATTCGGGGGAAACCATCCATACATAAATAAATAATCGCATGTGGGATGAGGAAAGCTTTGTGCACCACAGTCACTTTAATTCCTCCTTTTGAACGTGTAGGCTTAGGGCAGAGTCCTGCAGGAACAGGAGAGCTCTTTTTATTGGGCTTGTGGCTTTGGTAGACACTGGGTTCTATTTCAGGCACCCACCTCAGGAGGAAGGGTTTGTACAGTTATTCCAACCAGCTCAATTCACCCTTCAGTAATTTTATTAACTATTAAGGCTCCTGAGCTCGCCTAAATCCATTCAGGGACCCATCCAAGTGCCCTAATTTCCAGCTGCTACTCTGCTGACAGATGCTGCAATCAAAGGGGGCTGAGCTGCAGAGGATTTCTGTGCTCACAACTCTGCAGGTAAGAGCACAGCCCAGATTTCCCTGGGGGTGCCCTGGAAGGTGTTTTTTACACCACTGCAATGATCCAGCCACTGGACATCACTGCAGCTTCACCAGAGAGGGCTCCTTAGGTGGAGAACACTTCCCTGATATTTTACAGGAGCTATTTACATATTGAAAAATAAGATCTACAGCCAGAGGAAACCTTCAAGAGCAAAAGTTTGAAAACACGATCATGGCAGGTGTTGTCAGCTCCCAATCTCCTCTTACCTTGTCCCTTTACACCCCAAATAGCAGCAGAATGCAATCCATCAACCTGAGCTGCCTGGAAAAGCATCCAAAACATTGTAGGTCACATAGTGAGGGCTCCCATAAAATGACTGAAAAATGTATTGCCTAGCAGTAAACTAAGTTTTGTCTCATCAGTATTCAATAATGCTGTCTTGTCATAAAGAAGGTTAAAAATGGAACAAAACCACAAGAAGAGCAGAGACAAACATTCAGAAGACATTATAAGATTTTTTTTAGCCCAAACAGCTGTGGCTTTTCTCTGTGACTATTGAATCTCCTTCCTAGTCAAGAAGCTGTTACATGATTCATTCTGCAAATCAAAGTGTGACTTTCTGTGTGGCAGATGAGAAAAACTCGTGCTCAGAGCCAGATAGCTCACAGCCACACCTACCAGATATGAATATATTTTAGCAAAGAAAGTCAGCTGTGACACAAAAATTAAGGAGTGTAAATCCCCCTGGCTCTAACCACAGAAATGCCCCTTCAGAACAAATCAATTCACTCTCAGCGCTCCTTTGTTCCTTCCTCTCAACTGCCACATTCTGCATTTGTATTTTCCTTCATTAATGGGAATGAAGATTGTTTGGAACTGAATATTGTTTGGAAGAGAAGCAACATCTGCTGGGATGTTTATTCCTCTTATTGTTCTTTACATGAGTGCTACAGGAGCCATTCTCTATCCCTTCTGTAAGGAGTTCATTAAATCCTGCAGGAATGGCACAGATGATTATCCTATTCCTGAGTGAGAGAGGCCAGGAGGAAGAGAAGTGAACAGAGACACAGGGGATCTGGAACACAGGACTGCACAGGAGGTTCAGGTTCACACCTCAAGGTCACATCTGAGTTCTTGAGCAGGGGGAGGCTCTATATTCCCACAAGAAAATGAAAGCTCTGAATTTCTTTTCCTTAAATGGCCTGGAATGCACAAGCAAACTTATTACAAGTTATGAAGTCTTTCAAAGGGAGTAAAAAGAGCCTCTTGCTCCCTCAAGAAAATATCAAAGAAAGTGCATAAAGGAAATATAAGTTGTTTAAAATGCAACTTTCATATTTTTTCTCTATTTATTGGGTGATGAGTCACTTGGTATTGCACTAGCAAGGCCTGGAGGGCACTCTCTGCCTTTTACAAAATCTATTAGTTTGGGGTTTGTGAAGGAGCCACACTGTCCAGAGAGGCAGAAGTTCAGTGGCAGAGGGACACTGTGTCATCCCAGAAGTGTTTCCAGGGTGTTGGGGGCAGTGTGGAAAGCAGAGCAGTGCTTTCCCTGTTCCCCTTTCCCTGTGCACTCTCCTGGCAGGTACCTGGATTTGGAGATGTGGTGCCCAGGGGCATGGCTGAGTGCTGGGCTTGGCTGTGGCAGGTTTACAGCTGGACTCAGGGATCTTTGTGGCAGTGCTTGTTTTAAGTTCATGTTTTAAGGTTCTATGTATGGTTTTGTATTTTTAAAGTTCTCTGTGACCCAGTTATTCCCCAGTGGTTTGTCCCACACACCCCTCTGTGTTTTCCTGCCCTTCAGTTGGTTTCTCCCATCAATCAAAGCTGTTCACTCCCCCTTTCCCCTCAGAGCTCCCTGTCCATCGTTTGTATCCCTGCCCCCAGGACCTGTCCATCACCACGAGGCCTGTCCCCACACCTGGAAAGTTCCAGGGAGGGTGTTGTGTGGTCGGTCAGGATTTTGGGGGGCTCTCTCCTCCCTTCCCTGAGTGGATCCCTGAGATGTTTGTAATCCAAGAGCCATGCCCCTGTTGTCCCTCACTGGTCCTTACCCAGACCCTGCCTCTCACCCCTCCTCTCTTTATACTCTGCTGCACGGGAGTTCTCCCTGCTCTTTGGGGCAGACTCTCCCACAATAAACCCTGGTTGTGGTCCCCTCGAAGAGTCTCCTCTTTCATTCCTGTCTGTTGCCGTTGGATACAGAGAGAGCGAGTCCAAGGACTCACAGGGAAGGCGAGGTCTGTCAGACTGAGCTGCACCTCCCGTGCCGTTGGTGCTGCCGGGGCTGGCCGGGCCCACGGGGTCAAGGTGCACCGCGACAGATCTCGAGGGTCTTTTCCAAGCTAAGTGATTCTATCTATGGCTCTGTGCCGAAGCAGAGATAAGCCCCCTTTGTTTCTGTTGGCAGTAACTCAATAATCCCATGTAAAGGAAATCCAAATATTTCTGATCTACATTCATAAGTGTAGTTTCAATAAGAGGGCTTAGATTGCCTAGTTATTAGTTCATTAGCCATGGCTAATGTGAAAGAAGTAACACATTAGCACTCTTCCTTTTTCACAAGGATTTTCTCTCTGGGGGAATCCAAGGTGGAAAAAGTTAGATATTACTCTCTGTTTCACTGATATGCAAAGAAGGGAAAATATCAGGGGGATTCAATATCCCTCATTAAACACATAAATGAGGTGCAAGGACCAGTTATGGAAGGAATTCAAGCGCAGTAACCCAAAAGGGGAGGAGGGATGGAGATGCCTCCGAGCTGCAGAACATATGTGTCAGTATCAGTAATATTTACAGTTGAAGCTTCACAAACAGCAAGAAAGGGCACAGACATGCACATTATTACAGATTGTGTTGAAGTGGCTTAAAGAGATGCTTTCAGTTTAAGCTAACATGTTCTAATTTGTATTGAAAGAGACTGGAAGTGTCAACAGGGTCATTTGCCACATCCCAGTGAAGGAGAAGGGAAGCTCCACTTCACAGAAGGATGATTTTACTCAAGGGCATCAGTCCTTGAACCCTCCCACAGAGTTTGTGAGAGCCTGTGTTTGTCCAGGCTGCACAGCTCTGTCATCTACCATGACTGCAGTTCTGGAATACTGAACAATGTCAAGGATCCCCTGCTTCTGCCTGCACCCCCACCACAGGTTAGGCAGGACACGCTCCCAAGGAGCTGCTTTGGGATACAGGTGAGGCTTCCCAGAGCAGGAGAAATGAAGCTGTGAGGAAGGGACACGGACTTGTGTGAGTGTAGCAATTATTGTGCAAGTTCAGAAGCAGTCTGCAAAGCTACAGAGAGTTTCCACTGAGGGAAAGTGGCTTAGGTGGCCCTTGTCCTGTCCCTGGCAGTCCCTAATGCCACTCTGTTGATACAGATTAATCCTGTATCCCAGGACAAAAGATATTTTGGATCCAGAGGGCAAACCTTGCCAATCTTTTGCAGATCCCTGAAAGCTGAGGAGACAGCCTGCTGGGATCCATGTTTGCTGGCTGGCATGCTCTCTGGGCTGGTTTTGGCAGGGTGAGGCACAGGGCTGTGGCTGACAGCTGTGGCAGTGTCCCCTTGGCTTCCTGAGGAATGTCAGGAATGGCACCACATGGACCCTCAGCACACCTTCAGTCCTGTTTATGCACCTCAGGTCCTGCCATGGGTTTGCTGTGTACAAACAGAAAGGACACAAGCAACAGAGCCAGCCTGAAAATTAGACAAATACTGTAACTTCTTATGTCTGCCTTTGTTGGCCAGCACTGATCCACTCTTTCATTGTCCTTCAAACTAACCTGGATTCTTAGGCACACTTGAAATCTGTTCTTTACTTTAAAGAATCACTTTTAAGGCACAGGAAAAATTGTTAATGCCCAGAATAAAAATATCGATTATAAAACCTAAAATAATCGTGAAGAACAATCTTCACACCTATTCCAAAACTTTGTCATGTTTAAGAAATCTTATGGCTTTTACATTTGAAATGCATTTCTGTGTTATTGTTTGAGGCTGACAAAACACTGGAATTCATCTATAGTGCTGTCAGAAAACACACTGTGGTACAAGGAAAAAGAACATGACTGATGGATAAAGAGATGCATCGCTATCACATTTTTGCTATTATTACCTCAGACAGAAAAGACTGGGGTGGATCAAGATGCAGAATGAGCTTTAAAAATCTCTTTCAGTTACAGACTGGTCACCTGTATTTTGCCACAAATATCATAACAATTATTGCAGGAGACATTATTCTTCCATTTAAGTGCATGCTCTGTGTGAGTGATGCTATCTGTAAAAGCAATAAATTCAGCCATGGCAGTAAAATGTAATTAGAGTATTTTTCTGAGACAGAATTGATTTTGGGTAGGTACATTAAACTCATGTGTGAAAAATAGGCTCTGGAGTTGCACAACTAAAATTTTTACAGGATCAAGTTTGCAAATAAAGATATCTCCTCACTTGGAGGAGATTAACTTTTTGAAGATTGCACTGAAGCATTGAGGAGTCAATGAACAGGAGGCTAAAGTGACGGGAGAACACAGTGGCATTTTTCATGGGAGGGGAGAGGGGAGGGGGGCAGAGATTTGTGGGCTGACTGTCATCAGTCAGCATTAATTTCCCATCATGGCCATGAATCTGCTGCGGTCACGGGCAGCAGAGCAGCAGCAGAGAGGGGCCAGGCAGGAACCAGCACACTCCTGCCTCCAGAGCCCTGCTTTGCAGCTCTATTTGATGCACAGGGCCCTGCCTGCGTTGTCATTTATTTCCCATGGTGGCTGGAGCTCATGGCCATGTGTCAGTGTCTCCTCTGACAGGGGGAGCAGAGCTCTGGGGCTGTGCTGGAGCCTCTTCACGGGGAGCAGTGCCTGTCACACGGGCTATCAACACCTTTCCAAATGAGTTCCACCAGAGGAGCTCTTCAATTGCACTGCAGCTGTAATTGCAGCAAGCTGTCAGAAAGGATTTGCTTCTACTCAGGTGTTTAAATAAGGATCTGGGACTAAAAAACACTTCTCAAATTCCTATCTTTGCAGAAAGAATTTCAGTATGTTATTGTTGTGTTTATGCCTGCCAATACGTGTCAATGCTAAAAAAATTCACAGTATAGGAATGCATTAATTTTTTTTTAAAAAAGTGGTTTTTTGAAAAAAGATTTTTTTAAACTGCTTCTTCTTGAAAAACAGTCACTTAATATGAACAAATGTTTGGAAAAAGTTCAAAAAGAACTGATTAAAGTAAAAAAGAAACCTCCACAAAGTGTTTCTCCAGAGCTGCTGGGAAACAATCTTGTTACCCCATGTACTTTCTATAACAGGAGAAATCCCAGAATTTAACTAGAGAGAAAAATAAGAACTGCTTTCTCTTAATTTCTCCTATAACAATGTCATCTGTAACCATTTTGCCTGCACAGGATAATTGTGTCAGATTGAGAAGAGGTGCCTCCAGTGCCGTTTCCCCAAATCCATCGCCTATATTCTGTTCCACATAGATCTGCAAACTGTCAGTGCCTGCAGTGTGCAGCACATGATCCAGCAGCACATTCAGCAGCCTGACAGATACCTCCTGATGCAAAATTTCTTGGTTTATGCCTTCTGTGGGGAGAGTTGTGCATGCAGGGCTCTGTGTTTTAACTGTGGGTTTGTCTGGTTTGTGAGCAGCTGCTCCAGAAAAGACAGGAAATCTGGTCAGATCAGAAAGCCTTTCTAAACTGAAATGGCTGGAAATGCCCCCCAGTGGAAGCTTTGATGCAGTTTAAGGAATATGAGAGGGTATTTCAAATTATGTTCTCGACCAGACAAAAAAATTGTCCCTGTAGGAGTGGAAAGTAAATAACCTGTGTAAATAGTGCCAAAGAGTCATTCTGCTGTACCTCAATAAGTAACATGGATGATCCTGGTTCTGCCACTAAAAAATGGAGAGAGCTACATGGATCCTCCTGCCAGGTGCGCTGTTCCTCTCCTATCTCTGTTCTGTTTGGATGAGCAAAAAAACCCCCCTGGATTTACTCTATGTAAGTTCATTTCTTCTGCTTGCAAAAGCATAAGAAAAGAAAGTACCTATTCCTCAGTTACATTTATTTACAAAACCTATATTTGCTTTTTTGCAGGACAAGCCTTCATTCACTAAAATAACATGCACATATATTTAACTGTTTTAGCAGCAGCTCCAGTCTGTAAGGAGTCTGATGTTGACAAAAATTTAAAGGAGGATACCTATCCACCAAACACAGTAAATTACACTCATTTAGATGAAAACTCCACTTATAGTTTTCTGGGAAGGAAAGTGTTACAAACAGCAAACTCAGCACCACAAAATACAAATGGATTGGCAGATATTTAAAACTTACTTCTCTTTTTTATAATCAAGAGAGAATGTGGGGGATTAGGGACAGGAAGATAATCCTGGCACAAGTCAAACAGGACAGAGAGTTTAAGAGAGGAGAGTATTGAATAAACACTGCAAGTACAAAAACCTAGAGACTTCAAGAAATGCATGTGTAGGAATGGACTAGATTAAGGAGTTGTGATCAGCTTGTGACACCTGCTAAATTTTCCTTGTGAAATGTAAATAACATGCAGGTAATTAAGAAGAAGAGAATCCATCAATCTGTGTTACAGTTTCAGGACAGGATTTGTTACTCTGTATTCTTCTTAATAATGACACCCCAACCTTGATTCATGTTTATGTTTCAGACAGCTCTTGATCGTAGCCCATATTCATCTGTCTGAGAAAATGCTACTTTGTTTTGGCACAGGAAAATTCTGTTTCTGTGGCTGTGGGACCTGCCTAACCTGCACTGTGCTGCTTCAGGCTCCATTTCAGCACTGCTGCTACCACTGCTCACAGAAATTGTCTCCTAAAACTTTCCATGAATGGTACTGAACAAAGCCTGAGCACAGAAAACCACAAACCTCAGCCACATTTGGTGAAAAAGAGTGAAGTCTGAGCTTGCAGAGGTTGGTGCTCTGGAGTGTGGAGGTGCCCAGTCCCACCTCAGAGCATCAAACATTTCCTTAGGAAAACTCACTTAGGAAAACTCTTGTCTTCAGGAGACAAGAATCTAAACCCCTGTAAGTCTGAAAATCTTTTTTCCATTTTCACTTGCTAGCATGATTCTGGCAATAAAAGACACTGGTTAGGGAATTCCAAATACACTTAAGCTTCAAATCACAAGAAAGAAAGATTTCTAATGGAAGGGAAGGAAGCTACTATGATATCCCTGTGAAGGTGCTGGCTCCCTGAATCAGAGATTTCCAAAGTTAGTTAAAGGATTATGTCACCCTGCTTTTGCATGTTAAAACTTCCCTTCTGAAAATTTAGCTAAAGCATTATGATGTTTTAGAACTCAGAGAGAGTTCTCACACTTTCCATGTAAATAAGAAAATGTTTGCATTCTTTTGCTATGAGAAAAGCATTTGAGTAATGGAGATGTTCTCCAATCCAAATAGTAGGGTGACATGCCTCTGGCCAATAATTGGTCACTTAGGTACAGTGTTATGAGATGAAGTCAAAAATTTGAATACAGAAAATTCTTGCATGCTGACCCCAAACTGTCCTACCTTGTCCTTTCCAAACTCCAGCAACGAATGCTGCACAACAGTGCAGCAGGATTAATATTTTAGAATGGGCAGAAGCTACAGCTCAGACTTCCTTCAGCTGTTGGCTCTTCCAGGGAAGGAAATACATGCTAAAGTAAAAGAGATTAAAGCAGAGCCCCTGGGGGGAAATGGGTATCTAGAAGGGATTGTTTCTGATGCAGGGAATTATTTTGGAGAACCTGAAGTTGCCCTGGAAGATGTATGCTTCAGTTTAGGAAGTTTGTGAGGTTTATGCCTCTAGGTCAGGGGAATATTACCAGAGATGTTCAGCCACAGAAAAGCTAAAGAGAAATTGGAGGTAAAGCAAGACAGTGTCTGAAGCAAGACATGATGAACTCTAGCATTAATATTTTTAGTTTCATAAGCTGAAATGCTGTTCCACACACCACATTAGTAGCTAACCCTCAGTTCTGTGCTTCTGCACCCTACATAATCAAAGTCAAGGCAAGTACTTTGGTTACTACAACAAATGCTGATGTGTGAAGGGCATGGAGGTTAACCCCTGACAGCTGGGTGCAGAGGCAGAAGCTTGGGGAAGCCAAGGAGGGAAGCTCCAGAGACATGGAGCACGGATCTGAAAGTACAGGCAAGTCAGGAAGGAAGAAATGATCTTTTCACACAGTCCTGAGGCTGAATGCAGAGTGAGGGAGGCAAAGGGGGAGCAGTGGGTTCGTGGAACTCTTGTGCACTCAGCCAGTGTTACAGCACAAGTTACAGAGCTGGGGCTCCAGCTGGATAGCCTGGATAGCTCATGCCTCCCCTTGACTCAAATCTCTCCAGGTGTGTCTGAAAGGAGCCTTGATGGAAAGGAATGGCCTGATGCAGATGAGCCACATTGTTCACCACTCCATGTGGAGACACTTGAGGGCAGTGATCAGAGAACTGAAACTCATTCTGGCATAAAATATGAGTGCAGGTATATAAATCTGCACATATCTGCTTCTCTGCAGTGTATTTCCCTCCTTCAAGTATACCCCTCACCATGCAAGGAAAAGATATGAAAGAAGAGCCACGGGTCTGGGTCAGAGGAGTAGTTTGATATCCCTGAATGGAAACCTAAGTTTGATCCGGGAAAAGCAAAAGTTTTTTGAGATCTTTATGAACGGAGACTGAGTATTTTAAACAAAGCTAGCTCCAAAGCTCAGGATGGAGGGGGTAATTTCATTAGCAGATCTGAGTAAAAACAATTGGTCAGATACTCAGTACTACTCCAAATTCTTGAAACCAATTAATTCAATTTCCTAAGGATTCCTCTCTTCAAAAGCTTCTGCATTACCCTTTCTCTCCTTAAACAGAGGACCTGAGCAGGGCTGGACTCTGGTCACCAGAACAGCCCTGACTGCAATTTTGTGCTAGTGAAGACTTTAATTAAGAGTCTTTAAAATTGTCTGGAAGCTGCTCAGCAAAACTGAGCACATCCAGTTGATCTGGATGAGGTAATTGGGCTTGCAACTAAAGCAGTTTTTAAAAATACCATGATTCTGCTCTGAATGATTCTGCCCCACAAAACAATGGACTTTCTGTAAACTATTAGGAAATGGGTTTATGCTGGTTAATTGGCTATGTCAAAAATGTTATTTTAAATCAAGCAAACCACCAGCTTTCAGAATTTTAGGGATGTAAGAAACTAAGAACTGGTTCAAAACCAGGTATTGTGACATGTAGTAAATGTCAGTATTTTCAGAATTTAATTTAAAATTGTTTTAAATGTATTTGGTTCTTCTTGCTCTTGTTGAAGACACGTTCAGATATTCTAGAAGTGCAGAAACTGTGATTATAGAGATAGTTGTGTGTCCTATACTGGCATTTTAATGTTTACTTACCCAGCTGGCACACAGAAGGGAAGTAATCATAGTCACAAATTAGTCCCACAGCCACATGTCTAAAGAGTTCTAAAATTTGCCTGACTATCCAAACATGATTAAAAAAAAAAAAAGAAAAAAAAAGAAAAAACAAAAAAGAAAAAGTGATTCTGCCTGTGTCAGTCTCCTGCCTTTATCTTCAAATGAGCAAAAGCAATGAAGGTCTTCACTTGAGCTTGCAGGCAAGCTGTGACCACTGAGCTCTAGCAGTGGAGGGAGATCTTAAAGAGTAGGAGGAACAGCAGAACTGCAGGTTTGGATGTGACCTGCTCAGGAGTTTGCTGCTGGGACTCACAGCACTGATATTTTATTCACATAAAGCACTAAGGGCCTGATTCTTCACTCAGAGACATTCAGGTTAGAAATTGCTGTGGCTTAAAATCAGTGCAATTTTGTGAAAAGCAAACTGAGCTCTTAGAGCACCATCCAGCACAGTGGAGTGATAAATTATATAACATTAACAAATCATATCAAATTATATAACATTACCAAACTCTTTGGTAAATGAGAATTTGATGACAAAGCCTCCAAAGGCTTGGCAACTCAGATAAGTGCCACAAAGCCAGCATGTTTATTCACAGATTATCTGAATTATTCAAACCTCTTGGGTTTTCAAAATTGAGCTGGAAGTCTTGCACAGACAGACTTTGCCAACTGTGTGTACAGTAATGAGAAAAAAATATTCCCAGAGAAATTTCCCATGACTAAATAAGCCTGGTAACAACAGCATATTTTTTTCCCTCTACATGAAGTGATCTTGTCATTCAAGTAGAACTGTGGTGAAAATGCTCCTGAAACAGCTCCTTAGAGCAGGCCAGAGGCAGCCAATGGCCTTTCCTCACAGATGAGGAAAAAATTCTTACAATTAGGGCAGATTATTGGAGGGGACATCCACTCTGACAGCAAGATTTACAACCACCCACCCTGAGGTGGAGAGGAGCAGCAGTGGAGCTGCAGCTGTGGAGGAGCTCAGTCCTTCTCTGCTCCTACATGGTGTTAATTGTGGCACCACAGGGCTGATCCCTGAATTATCTGGCTGATCCCTAAATAATCTACTGCATCCTGCTCGGAGCAGAATTACTGATGACAGCCAGCACACATGGCTGACTCAGATGAACAGGTTTGACTCTAAGGTTTCAAGAATATGATTGCAACCAGTAAAGGGCATTTGTGATTCCTAAGAGAGAAACTGTCAATATTTCCCAAAGGCTATTCCTGCATTTTCTGCCACTACAACTCTTGATTGTTTTTAATAGGAAGAATAAGGTGCAAAGTCTTGCTTGAAATCTTTTCACCCTCTTGTCAAGCTTCTATAACAGCAACTGCTTCTCTTTGCACCTGTGAAGTACTTCAGAGTCATTTAAAACTTGGTTAGAAAAGGTTTAAGAACACAAGATGTATTCAATTTTTTTTTCCAAATCTCTTTTACAGACTAAAACTGTGAGGTGGTTTGGGGGTTTTGTTTGTGAGTTTTAAGAGAATAGGGTTGAAAGTGATGAAATTGTGATTTGAGTAAAAACTTACTTGAGCAGGTGAAGCTTGATAATAACAGATAGCTAGAATATAATCATTATAGACAAATCACCAACAATAATTCTCTAGTAAAAGGAAAATGTATTTGTTTGTCAAGAACCAAAAAAGATCAACTTTCCTGCTTTAGGTCATAAGTCAGAAAGTTTTGTTGATGTTAGGTTTTAGGATACATGACCAAGGGGTCTGACCTGCAATTGTCACTTCTCTGATTTCAGGAATTCCTGGATTTAAACAGATATTTTGCTCCATTTTAAAATGGAGCACAGAGGGAGCAGTGGAGGCTGAATGCAGAGAACATAATGAAAGCAATAATAACTGTCTTTCTTTGCTCAAGAAGGTAAATATTAGTTGTAATAAACAGATCTAGGAAGTTCTCAGTTCTTTCCAGCAAACTAAAATTTCATTTTCCAAACCTCTTACCATAGTAAGTTTATTTACTTTTGAAATACTTAATCTGAGTTAAAAAGAAACCTATGAATCTAATCCTTAATTTTGCATGGAGGTTCCATCATTGACCTTCCTGGATACAGAATCCAGGTTGTGGAACTGATGGATCGTGGGGGGCTCCAATTTTCAACAAAACCATAACAGGAGGTCACTGAGGCACAAGGTCAAAAGAATTTTTAGACATATTACAGGCAAGAATGATTGTTTTCATAAAAGAAGGGTTTCTCAAGCAATAAGCCTTGTGACAAAAAGATAATACTAATCAATGTGTTGTACCTAATGGGATCCAATAACGAAATGCAGTTGCATTCCTTGTTTATTGTTCAACACAAGCTACACTTATGAACCTGCTGATTCAATAGAAATCATCAAGTGTCCCCAGTAAACCAGGATCAGTGGGATCCCAGGGCTGTGTGAAGCCTCACTGATGCAGCATCCAGGCTTATTTTCCTTCAGCATGTTCAGATAATTGTCAACTTTCACACGCCTTCTGCAGCATGAAGGCAGGTTATGATGGAGTGAAGGTGCTTCTCATTACTTAAAAACTCTGCAGTGGGGAATTTATCATAAATATTTCTCCACTCTTAACGAGTTTTGTGAATGGTGCCTGTACTCAAACCCTTTACAGTTATAGGACACTGCTCACCTCATCTGCAAGTAGTTGCTAAATTTGCCTATCTCTAGATTTAGCCTGCTTTTAAATATCCCTATATCAGGCATTAATCCAATATTTGATATGCTGATTCAAGTTTGATACAATTTTATTTGTAAATGAATAAAAAATCCACTTGCTACTTCTTTCTTATACTGTGGAATGTTTCTTTAGCGTTTTTTTTAATGAAGAAAAAATCCTAAATCTGCTCGAGTACACAGCAAAATTTCTGCTGTCACTGACACAGTGGAGTTGATCCTATCAGATCTCCCCAGCAGCAGGGTTTGGCTCTTAAGGGAAGCAGTGGGTTGACTTTGTGAGAAATGGGTCACTCACTGATGTGAGGCAAAATATTTGTCTTATTTGTGAAACTTCCTTGTGAATTTACATCCTGTAGTAGCTGTGTAGTAAGGAGGAGCCTTAGCATGCTGATATGTATTACTGAACACCAACAGAGCTTTCCAGAGCACCATAAAAGCTGAGTCACAAAACTAATGAGCTGTGCTAATAAACTTAGGCATTTGTGAAAATATGGTTTAGCAAGTGCTCTTTATTTTTACTTCATTCCTTCAGAGAAACAACCTCCCTCCCCATACTGAATGCTGATATAAAGAATTTATATTGCAATGAATCATCTCCTAAAATATTTGTGTGTCATCTCAAGTTTCAAAAAAAAAAAAATTGTAAGCTGTAAAACACATCCAATATGACTTCTTTACACTAATGAGATCAACAGAATATGTTAAGTGCATCATAATGCTGTAATGGAAAAAGCATGTGGGTATTTGTAGTATTTTCAATAATGCATGGGAAGTATATTATAGAAAATTCATTATTCATACACTTTTCTCCCACATGTACCTGAAAGTGGAATGGTTCTCTGCCTTGAGAATTGTTGAAATGTTCTGTTCTGAACTCTCTTGCCAAGTGTACAGTCAGTCAATCACATGGCACCTTGGCTTGGTGGATAACTCATTTCC
>VZSR01000393.1:15973479-15983544 GCA_013398615.1 Brachypodius melanocephalos | reverse complement strand
TTTTTTTTTTTTTTTTTTTTTTTTCTGGATACTTGAACAGAAATTAGAGACTTCTGTTTCTCTGCAGATCAATTTTTTCAGATTAAATCTACAGAACTGGCTGTTAGTCATCACTCTTCAGCAGTAGCTGTGTGAGTGAAGGAAGTCTGGTGTTCAAAGAGCCAGGGAAGTGTAGAATCTCCTGGGCTGGAAGGGACCCACAGGGATCATCCCAGTCCAGGGCAGCCAGGGATGGACAAGGATGTTAGCACAGACACCTTTCCCACCAGGATCTCTCTGCTGCTTCAGCCAGGTGTGGGCTGAGAAGCAGCATTGCAGCAGGAAAAGTCCACCTATAAAATGCCACTTCCAGCAGTAGCATTCAATTCTTACCTCCACACTTAGCATTGGAACTGTGGTTCAGGATTAACTCAAATAATCCTGCAGTCTACCAAGGACTGCTTGTTTTGCTTTCAATGGATGTCTAAAAAAGGCAGTGGAGAATTATTGCTCCTTCTGCATCAAAGGGCTTTATCATGTAAATAAAACTCTGGTGCATTTTTTATTCATTAAGAGATGGGGCTGCATAAATTTTAAGTTTCTGGACTCTTTGTGGGAAATGCCATCCTGACCAGCAGCTACGTATAAGTAAAATATGAATTTTGCAAATAATTTCAACCTGATTGTCTTTTTTTTTCTTTCTAAACATTGAAAATCTTGAGCTTAGGGCTAGCTAAAATGACTCTCTGTTTCTTTTTAATTTCAGACAAGAAGTAATGTGCTTTTCCTAGAGCACATTCCTTATTAATGGTCCTTCAGGGAGCTCAGTATCCCAGAGAAGCTTCCTACAGGATTTTGTATTTCTGTGCCCTTTATCCATGACAGTGAGCAGGATTTGGTTCCAGGAGAGCTAGCAGGGCTTTCACCTGGCTACTGCTACTCAGGAAAGAGAAAATTGTGAGACAATGAGGTCAAGGTTGTTGTCAGCACAGTGGAGGTGACAGGTCATTTGATGAATCTCATAACCCAAAATGGATACATTTTTGAATCAACAGTTTTCAGGCAGTCTTTATTGTACTATTACAAGTGAAAGCTTTCAGGTTTCTGTCCATAAGGCTAATGTTACAGAGGATTACCAGAAAAGAAGCTTACAGAAACACACTTGGCCTCCACACCTCAACAAACGGGGCTGTCTACCACCCCAACACACCTTTGTTGAATATGTTATTGGATTGCCCGACAAATCAATACAGTTCAAAGAACAAAAGCAAGCATTTTATATCTCACAGGTATTGCAAAATGATGCCCTTTGGTCAGGAAAGTATGTTTACAAAAGCCCCCATGAAAGCAGCTTTTAGTAATGTTACACATCAAAATAAGAGTTATGTAAAGATTATGTTAAGATACTCAGATTTATTGTATTAATAGCCTGAAAAATGTATTAATAGTCTGAAATTTTCAGTGGGTCTGGTCTTCAGTGTTATATTACATGACAGTCTGCAAGTGTATGCTCTGGATTGCAAGCAGCAATCCAGAACAGGACACAGGGAATTGTTCTGTATGGAGGGTTTGCCTCAGACCTGTCAAGCCCAAAATGATTTGTTGCTGCAGTGTGTGGGTTAGACCCCTTGCACCATTCCTCAGCAAAGAAAGATGTTTCCATTAAATCATAAGGCATCACCTAGGCTTTTCTCTTCTTTTAATAACTGTTTGCCTCACCACAGCATAAAACTCTTTTCACCACCTACATATCATTCAGAGTGAAGCAGCTTTTACAGCAACATCAATAATGAACATTAAGATGGGATAAAGGTATGTAGCTCATCACTGGCTCTTGAATGAGACCAGCAGGATTTTAAGCAGTCTGAGTGATTGATGCTTTGTCAGAGCCTTTTGCCTAAGGATGCTCTAAGACAACAAAGACAGGAGCTGTGCCATCCTGGCACCAGACACAAGGAAATTAGGAAAGAGCTCGTTAAGCACGTGCAGGTCTTGGCTCTTCTTGGCTCTTGACATTACACAGCTCTTGTAACCATAGCTGCAAATCAGGTTATAGCAACTCCAGTTCTTTGGGGAAAACAAATCAAAACAAAAACAAAACAAAACGATCAACACAAAGCACACAATCTTAAACATATGTAAAGTGATTAATTGCACAGCTAATATGAGTTCTGGTAGCAATTTTAGAAGTTGTTGGAACAAGCACACAGTGTCCCAGGAATATCACCTGTTCCACCCCTGACTTCCTCTAAAGCCCACGTTTGACCAGGGCAGCTCTGCCTTCTGCTGTCACTTGTTGAGGACTTGCTTTTTGGAAAATGCCTGAATTTAAGAAGGTTTTGTAAGAATAAATCCATGCTCTGTGCTGAAGCCATTACCAAGACTATCTAAAATTTTACATGTCAAAACTAGTCTGCCTAAACCAAACTTATCTCCTGCACTTTACAATAAAATAGGGAGACTTGAACACTCTGCTGGGCATTCAGCTTCCCCTGGTGTTTGCATGGCCTCGTTTGACCCTCCCCTGGACTAGAAGGGTAAATCACTCCTGGGAAGGGAAGGGAAGGGAAGGGAAGGGAAGGGAAGGGAAGGGAAGGGAAGGGAAGGGAAGGGAAGGGAAGGGAAGGGAAGGGAAGGGAAGGGAAGGGAAGGGAAGGGAAGGGAAGGGAAGGGAACTTTCTATTCCTGTCAAGTTATTGACCAATTTCCATCATACCGATGAAAATCATGAGTTCTAAACAAACAACCTAAAAATGTGCTTAATAAAGTGAATCACTTTCTCACCAAGGTAACAGTCCCTGTGTGTGACCTTGCAGCCTCACCGAGTGAGACAGACAATCTGTTTTATCTGAGTGGCTCTCTCTTTCTGCTAACTTCCCTCTATTTCCACCCACATAATTTATTTTTTAACAGAAGAAAATAATTTCCATTTTAAAGTTATCAGACTTGCTTTTCACACGACCCATTTTTCATACATAAGAGTTTCTAAATCAGAACCACAGCTCTCTGCATCTCAGAAAATAACTGACTCCTTCTTTCTCTCAGGTAAGACATGGATTCTCTTTTTTTCTCCTTTTCTCCCAGATTATTTAACCGTTTTTCTGGCCCTGTGCTTGTTTCTTCAGTGATTCAACATCATTACTCTAGCTCCTTCCAGTGGTAAATCATAATGTTTAACAAGAACAGAATAGAGCTTTTAATATATCTTTGATCAGCATCCCCTCCCTATAGCAGCCAAATGTGTGTCTTTTAAAGCATGACTGTCTGCTTGTCCTGCTTGCATCAAAGATGAGGATTAAATGAAGCTCAAAGGTACAGCTCAGCTCCATTCACAATTCCAGCATTTTTGGGGGAAGAAGGTAACTCTGCCAGTTAATCTCAAAGCTTTTGACTTTTTTTTTGTGTGCTCTGATGCTGCGAGGGTCAGAGCACAAACAGGGTAACAGCAAATCTATGTCAGGCTAAACACAATTTGCCTAATTCATAAGAGGGAGCAGCAATGTGAAATAAATTCATGGTTCATAGCTCTGGTAATTCTATGCTTTTTGAAATGTTGTTGCAAATAAAGGGATAGAAAGCAATCAATATGTAAGGATCAGAAGAAAATACTTTAATATTTCCTCATTTACATTCATATATATTTGAGAAACCCTGTGTGAGTTGAAAGGTGAAGTCTGAGCTCATCTGTGACAATCTAGAATTTAAAAAAAAAAAAGAGAAACAAATCCCAAAGAAACATTCAAAACCAAAGCCAAACCAAAAAAGTTCCAAATACAATATATGAGTTATAAATGCTAAAAAATCACTTATGAAGGGAATTCTGGGAACACATTGTGGGAGAAATATGCAGTACTGAAATTTGGAGTACTGACTTTGATTACAGCCCTGAAAAATATTAAAGTAAGATAAATTTGTTAAAGAAGTCAAATCAGAAAGTGAAGCAACAATTCATTAAAGAGCTGTGGGCACATTAACAAAATCCAGCAGCTCTGCAATCACAGCCATAAGCTGTCAGCAGAGAATATATGTGATCATTTATTTGATTATAAAGTACCTAAGAGTGTTCAGCAGGTCAGATTTCTCAGCCAGCTGAATTTTCTAATAGCTCTTCTCAATCAAGGGATTGTGCTGCACAGTGGAACACTGAGCCCAGGCACGATGATGATGGAGGTCACTGACCCAACTATTTAAATAAAAAAGGACTGTGCACAGCAGCCCTAGAAATGCTACTTCCTACAGGTTTCTGTTCAAAATCTTTGCTTTTGCTGTTAACATATAAATGTAGGCCCTTGCCATTAGGTGCCATGGCACAATAAACTGGAGTTGAGCAAATATGTAACGAATCATTAGTCTGAACAGTAATTTGACCTCTGCACAATTCAGAACCCAATTTTTCATAAGATTATGCACGGGTTTGAGCCTGCCTGAATGTGGAATGCTACTGCAATTAATCACCAGGAGCAAGTTGCTCAAGGGAATCAGGGAAAGAACATTTACACCATGTCTTATAATTGGTTGAATTTGTTTCTTACTAATCAGACAGTACGTAGCATTTTAGTATTAGTTATGTGTAAATTAAAAAGAGCTGCTTGCCTGTTTTGTTTCACCATTCTCATTTCTCTTCCACGAGGAAAATTTTGCTCAGTTAAGTCTCTGGTCTCTCCGAGCAGAGGTTATGATCAAAAATAACAATCCACACAAGGAATTGTAAATCTTCTGTTGTGCTAAACAACTTTAGGGGCAGATCCAGAGAAAGATGGAGACTTGAAAACGAGACTAAAGTACCCAGATTCCCCATGAGTCCAAAATCATGGCCTTGGAAACTTGCTCAGCTGGCGCTAGAGAAGAATAAACTCCAAAATTCCCTTCTCTTTATTTTAAACTTGAAGGTACAGCTTGCCCTGGCCTGAGTTCCAGCTCAGCCTGTAGCTGCCCCAAGCACCTGCCCCAGGTTAGTCCCTCAGCAGTGTGGGGAGGCAGAAGGAGAGCCCAGCCCACACAGACTGGGGTGGACACCTCAGACAGGAGCCTGGCTGCTCATTTACCCCAAACACCTGCTGAGGAATGCCCAAAGCTGCACAGGTGTGAGCCCATAACCCCTCTGCTCACCCCTCCCTGCTGCATCTCCACTGTTTGATGCTATTCACTTCCCTTACCCCCCTCTCTTCATCACCAGAGCCATTTTTAATAAAACAACAAATTGTAAATTCTCTCTGTGGCAAACAGAAATGAGTCTGGAGGCTCCCTAATGTCAGGTTCTCAATGCAGTTCTCAGGGCAAAGGGTTGCATGGCTCTAAGCCTAAGAACCTGAACCTTCCTGTGTGCAGTTTTGAAGAGGTGCAATTGCCATCTTTGAAGCCTTAAAGAACAGTCGAGGAGATAAAATCACTGGGTAGGGAAAAAGCAGAAACCACCAGGTTCCATCTGCTTCCTTACACTGTGCTTTGCTAAAAATCTGGCAGCAACATGTGAGGGGAGGGTGCAGAACAGCTTGAAAGGTTAGAGTGTGATTAATGGGATGATGTGTGGGGCCACGTGGTAATCCCCCTACACACCACCCAATCCAATTTGGCCTATATCATGTTGTAGAAAAGGTTTAAATAGTCTTTCAAGGCCAGGAGAATAACATTATTGCAGTCCTCTCTTCCTCCTCAACACGATTACCTCAAAAGTAGATTTACTGTGGAGAAAGGGTTTCAATTACAAGTCGAAATCAGTTAACATAAAACACTCCTCCACCCCAATGCAAACTCATTTGAAGAGCTGTTTATTTGTGAGTTAAACTATTATTTTCAGACAGGGTGTTCCAAGAAGGCAAGTTGAAATTTAGGAATTCCGTAATGGCAAAATACAAGCTGTTAAAAATTGGTTTCTCTACTAAATGAAGAACTTGTAGGAGAAATTGCAAAGAGGGGAACATGCATATTGTCAAAAAAACCTCAACTAATGAGCAATTTTTAGAAAAAAAAAGTTGGTCATAAAAAGGGTATTTGAAGAGCTTAAAGAGAAACTAGTTAACACTTGTAACTGGGTGGGGAAGTATACATTTAGACACTTTTTTAAACCACAGTCTGTTTTCCTTCTGGCCTTGTTCTTTTCATGCACCATATTAATTAGAGTGCCAGCAGTGGCCAGAGCCTTGTGCATGCATTTGGAAGGAAACAGCAAGAGTGGGTTTGGCCATTTAGTAACCAATGCAACTGCTTAATTTAGCAATCAGAATTGATTTACCTAAACATCCTGTGCATCTGGGGCCATGTATAGAAGATTTCTTCTTTTTTACACAGCAGTTTATGACTAATTTTTTTTCTCTGAAATTGTTCATAAGAAAATATGTTTTGATATCTTTAAGGGTATGATATTCAAGATGTATGATACTGCTCCAAGAGATATTAAGTATTGGTGGATTCAATGCAGTAGGTTAGAGCCAGATATTCCAGCAATACATGGAAAAAAAGAAAACCGGGTAAAAAAAGGAGCAAAAAACCCCAAAAATCTGTTCCTGTGTTTTGTCAGGTTTTTTGGGGGTTGGGATTTTATGATGGTTTCATTTTTTGTTAAAAAGTCCCAATGAAATTGTGAGCCTTACTTAGACTTAAACTTACAGAGGTGGCTAAGTGATCTTTTGACCCAGATTTCAGATATGATGTATTTCTTCATTATGAACAAAACTAATTGCTGCTGTAGATTAAACTGCCACTTCTCCCCCTTCCACTGTGGAACATGTATTTCTCAATCCCTCTGAAGCCAAATTTTCCTTTTTCCTTTTAACTATGTTTTGCATCTTCCCTCATTATTCAATCAGCTTTCAATCCACGACCTACAGAGACTGTGAGAATTTTCAGTGTCTGGTTAATAAAGGTCCATGAGATGTGGAGATTCCTTTATCATTTCAGTGCTTTGGTTCTTCAGTATATATTTGCTGTACATTAACATATCTTGGAAATTTTAATTTTTCCCCTTTAAAATGCACTTGAAGAAGAGTAAATCCAGATGTCAAGAGCATAAAACAGTCACTTTTCTCATGCAGTTTTGTAAGAGTTGAATCTGGCAGTGGCAAACAGCAGACTATGTACCCAAACCCTTTCAGAAGCACTGAAGTACTCTGACCCCTTTAGACCTTTAAAAAATGTAAATCTGCTTCTTCTCAGCTTTTAAAATGGGTGCAACTGTTCCAGAGTTTTCTGGTAAATATGCCAGTGTTACAGTCTTTTAAAGGATTAGCTATAGGGTTCCATTTAAATTTTGGGGGGGGTTGTTTGTTTGTTTGTTTGGTTGGTTTGGTTTGGGTTTTTTGTTGTTGTTGTTGGGGTTTTTTTGTTTGTTTGGTTGGGGTTTTTTTGGTTTTTTTTTTTTTGTACGCAGCTGGTTATGAAGACCTTTGGAGTCATTTAACATATGTCTTATACACTTCATTCTTTGGCCAAAATGTAAATAAAATTCTTGTATTTGCATTTTCTATCAACATTGATCAGTTGTCTATTAGTTGTCTGTTAGTGATTCCTTTAAAACTGTGCATATATACAAAACTTTTAAAATAAAAATATAGATATCTAGATATCATATATATATATGTGTATATGTATGTATATACACAGACAGAGGAGGTTAAATATCCAGAGCCAAGCATAGAAGTGGTGAATTTCTGCTTGTGAGCCACAACTCTGTGTTAGCTGCACTTGTCCAGTTTGTCTGTGCACTTTTAGAAGGATCCAATGTACACTCAGTATTGCCCCATTTTCTGCTCTGCCAGGGAAGCAGGTGGGAGCAAAGAAGGGAAAATGTTCTTGGGAAATGACATGGGCAAACAGAGAGGTAGATGGTATTTTTATGAGACTACAGCCTTGCTGCTGCCTGTGTGCCTCAGAAACATCACCAGATAAATAGATGTGCAGCCACAAGAAGGACAAGATTCCCTAAATATTTATGAACCAGCATTAGTAATCTAATTTGTGGGTTTGAAATGCAAGGAGGGGTTAGAGGTCTTTGTCTGAAGCATCACAAGTGCTGATCATTGAGGCTCTTCACCTGAATGCTGCAAAAACCCATGTTCTGTGTCTCAATTAAACATCTTTTATTGCTGCCTGTGGTAAGCAGCCCTCAAGTGCTGCTTTCCAGAGTGGGCAGCACAATCTACTGTGTGCTCCTTTAGCACTCACAGGATGTGTCAGTGTGACATCATGTGCCATGTCCTCTAATATTCTTTTTGGTGCTGCTGTATTATTGCCAAATTTGTACTCCTGGCTCAGTATTTCCTACCAAAAATGATATAGAATATGTTTGGGTTGAACGAAATGGTAAATTTTCTTATGTTCAAAATATTACCAATTGAATGTTTTAATTGTAAAAATATTTCAGGCATTGAAAAATATTGAAAAATATTTCGCCTTTAACTAATCTCAGTAAAAAAAACCAAAACAAACGAACAAACAAACAAACAAACAAACAAACAAACAAAAAAAAAAAAAAAAAAACCTGATTAGCTTAGAAATCCTGAAAAAATCCCACACCGAAAGTATAAGCAATAATCCAGCTAATTCGCCCTCTCAAAGGCAGTTTCTGGATCAACCTGCTAAACTACATATGGTTACATGTAACTCAGTGATTGATTGATTGATTGATTGATTGATTTTTTTTTAGCCATGTTAATGAAAACCAAATATTTTTTGGCAGTTCTGTGGTGTAACACATTGGTTTTTCCATTTGGATTGTCAAAGTTATTATTTATATATACAAATAACATTGCTAATTTCTTACAACAACATATAATAGAAACCAAACCCAGTGTGAAAGTAAACTGTGCTAAAATGTATATCTGATTTTTAAAATTTGGGCACTAGATTATTAAATGAGGAATTCTATGTATAATTAATTGATTCGATTTGGGAACTGGTAGATTTGTATCTTTATAATAGAAGGATTATCATGATTTTATTGTTAACACTGCAAAGTTAGTGACGATGGACTGGTTTCTTTTTGACAGAAAGTTTTAGAATCTGACTGGTCTCATCCTGCAGATGGTAACTAATGGAGAGAGTAAAAAATATCTACTCAGTAAACAGATGGTGAAAAACAATTTGCATGGCAGAATCCTTCCCTTGACTCCTTAGGGTATTGTCACAGGATTGGGAGTGATCAGTTATGGAGCTGGGCAAGGTATTGCTGATAGCTCAGCCCTAGCAGAGCTGTACCCACCTCTGTGTCATGGCTGGCATTTTTCATGCCAGCTTATAACTTTCTCATTGGCTACAAACTCACTCTAAACTATACCAAAAAACTACCCACACAAGTAGTAATGTTTGGGTTTTGGTTTGTTTTTTTTTTCTTTTTCTTATAGATGTCATTTAATGAGCTTCGCTAGATACAATTTTCTGATTAAAATAAAGCTGATTAAAAAGTAAATGAAAAGTAAACTCCCAATGATTGTTTTATATGACAATGTTTTTAATCACAGCAGTGGTATCAGTTGGACACGTGTTTGCACCGCGCTCTCCCGCCTGCCACAATCCTGGTGTTTCCCATTCCGTGCACCACCGAGGCCCTCAGCTGGTCTGAGCTGCTGAACCTGGTCTGTGAGAACCAGACTCACACGTCAGCATTGTTAAACCCACAGCCTGACTCAAATTACAGCCTCTAATTTTTGCTCTGGGAAATCAGTATTCTTAATCAGCAGGGTTCCAGGTGCTTCCATTGTTTTTTGATTTCAGAGAATGGTATCAAAGCTGCTGTTTAATATTTTTTAAAAGCTACGGTTTGAGGAAGGTAAATTACCTTTAATCTCCACAGACTGTCACTTAAGACATATAATTTGTTTGTCTTTTTTTAACCATTAAAAAGCAACTGAAACAGCTGCACTCTTTTTCATGGCTTTGTATTCTCCAAATCACTACCAGTGCTTTAAAAGAGCCCACACACTGTGAGAAAACCTCGCATGTCAGAATTAATTGTTGCTGTGGCAGTCCCTGTGAGTTACAGAGCTCCTTGTGGTGCAGCAGGATGGCTCTGTCAGGAACACGGGGCTGTGTACACTGGAGTGGGGCTGAGCCCTGCCTGACCCAGCTGAACACAGAGGGTGCAAGTGCAGG
>VZSR01000393.1:15944751-15972196 GCA_013398615.1 Brachypodius melanocephalos | reverse complement strand
TCTTTATGAATAACCTTTTTAGTATAGGAAATATTCTCAGTGCTTAGAGGTAACAAAGAGAGTGTCATTCCAGTAATTATGTGCTGTTTGCTGCAATTATAGCCTTCAACCTGTAATTCAATCTGTGTGGGCAGACCATACGTCCATGTGAAACTCCACTGGCTTAATGGGTTTTACGCTGTTATAAAGACCAATTTGCATGTCTTAGATTATAAAGTCAGGCTAATGTGCATATCCCATAAGCATTTAAGGACACATTCCTAAACTGCCAAGCACAGAAATGGCCCTAACATGAGTGGTAAGTCTGTGTTTATCAGCTGCACGTTTACCCAGCAGTACTGAAAGTGTTGAGCTCGTTGCCACAGGTTGCTGTGGAAGCAGGGAGGATAAATTAGGGTTAATTTCAGAGAAGGACAGTCCATCAGGGCTCTAAAGGAATCAGGCTTTAGAAGGATATGTCTAGACATAGTTATTTTGTGTCCTCTTTTGGAAATCCACTCTCCAGTCCTCTCTGAATACCTTCAAGTTTCAGCTGCAGTGAAAGTGAAATTATCAGCCTTTAGGAAGAAAACTGGGATGTAGAAACTGAAAGCAGCTTGTATAGGGAAGGGTAGCAAGACTTGAAAATAATGGAGATGGGGGAAATTCAAAGGATCTGAAATTGTAAATGAAAGAGCACAGTAGAAATGCAGTATTAGACTTGGTGGGGGTTGTCTTGTCTTTATGACTTTTTATTGAAAGAGTACTAGAAAAGAAGTGTGGGAATGGCTTGCTTTATAAATGACAGTCTACACTTAATTTTCAAAATTACAACTTTATTTTTCAGAGCCTCAAAAATTCCTCTGCTTAGAGCTTATCACCTGAAAAGAAAATAAGATTCTGCGACTTAGTAAGCACCTGGGTTGTATTGTTGAGCAGCTTGTTTGAAATCAAAAGATGCTTAGTATTATTTGTAGGACTATTTGTACTTTACCATTTGCTTGGAAGCTGTAATCATGAGGATGTGGTAAATAGCCAAGTTCATGTGTACTCACACTGTATGTCCCAAAAAGCCAATGTACACCTGCAAAATGGAAAAAAATGGTTATTGTCTAACACGGTGGAAGGAGCCCCTAAAATATTTAGTGTTTTATTTGTTCTTGTGTAACAATGTGTTCTAAAGTAAAATGTGAATGACATCAGCCAAAACAGTTATTACAGAGCCTACAGGCACAGCTCTGAATTGGGAGATTGTACAGACCCATCAACAGCTTGCTGGAGTCTGACTGCAGGCTGTCATTATCTGAGGCTGAAATTCTGGGTCTGTCACTCTTTATCAGCCATCATTTATCACACAAAAGAGGTGACTTGGGCACTACCTGGTTAAAAACCTGAGTCACTGTTTCTGCAGCAGTCCTGTATCTCCAGGTCAGCCCTGCCAACACCACCACTACTACAAGGTCCTCTTTGCTGCTCTAAGATGTTTTCTTTTGGCAGAGTTTGTGTTATTGGTAAAGCAGGAAGAAAAGCTAAGCCCAGAAATGGAACACTGTGTTTGAGAATGAGAGCAAAGTAATAGCAGGGCTGGAAACGGAATCTCAGAATTCAAAGTCAGGTGCTGAAAGGACTTAAACATCCTTTCATATGAAAACAAAGCCTAAGACAAAGTTGGAACTGAAGTGGCTTTCCATTGGTCTCATAACTTGCAGTTTAAATATCTTTAATTTTTTTTTCTTAATTTTCTCTTGTTCCTTTTTATTTTATCTACTTGGACCTTTCTGAAAAATATAACAATTTTTAAGAGAAGCCTGCAAGCTTTTTTAATCACATTCTGTTTTTAACAAAAGTAAAGAATGACCCAATTCTCTACTTTTCAGGATTAATAACTACCTTCTTGCTATTATATTCTAAGTATTAGCTCTGACACTTAATGGAGTGTTAGACATGAAGTAAAAGGTGTGTCTGAAACTACTTGGGTGAAATTCTTCCTCTTCCTGCCACCCACTGTTGGTGCAGACATTTAATGTTTTTGGAAACAAGAAGACAGGAAATACTTATGCTAAGCATGGAAAGTAAGAAAAACACAATTTACTTTGAACACCTAAGAATTTGTTCTTAAGCAGCAGATTTTTTTTCCAGTCCCATTCTAATTAATTTTGTTAAATATATCAGAAATACTTCTTCCTCTGCATGATATCACAAAACTGCTTGATTTCCTTTTGCTGATTTTTTATGTCACTTTGGGAAAATAGGTTAGCTGTGGGATGCCTATACTGAAGTGCATAAGTGATCTGCTTTAGTCCCACAAATCTATTTGTGCTAAAATTGAGAGCAAATAACTAAAACTGTGCCATGAAGAAAATACAGTAAACTATTTTTATGTGTTCACTTAAGCTTTCTTTTTCTTAATATAGTCTGATTTTCAGAATCTTATTTTATGGTGCAGAGGGTCCTATTATGTGCAGCTCGTTAAAAACTTTACACATCCCCTAAACCCTCTCACATTCAAAGCAATAATCTCAGCAGAATGTAAGCAATTTTCATGGCAATGTTTGGCCTCTGAAGGTTTTATGAAGTGCAAGGAATGTACTAATTTACCTTAATCTTATGGAATATATAAGCCCTTTTAAAATGAAATTGGTCAGTAAAATAGGTTGGTGCAAAGTAGAGGATCAATAAGGGGGGCCCATTAAAATCTATCAATCTCAGCTATGGGATGAGACAAAAAAAAATGCAGTTCCATCAGGACTTGAGAGCAACATTCTGATAGCAGAGGCATTCCTTGGCACTGGCAATCCATGGCTCCCAGCTTTCATAAACACACAGCAAGTGCAGCTAACAAGTATATTTTATATAACAAGTGTATTTTACTTTCAGATTCTTGATCCAGGAGATTAGGGACCAGCTGGAATGTGCAGGAGTGCAGTGGTAGGGAGGTGACAGAGGTGCTTGTGTGAGCAGGGTGGGGCAGGATATGGCAGAAGGAAGCCAGAAGTTTCTAAGGGAAGGTGAAAGGAAAGTTGAAGTTTGAATATCCCCACAAGTTATAATGATCCTAAGGAATCATTAGCATCCAAGCCCTGCCCTCCTCCTCAAATGGCATAATATTTGGGAACCAAAATGTAAGAATTCTTTTTTATTTCATTATATTAATATAGTGATGCAACAGTACTGATGCTAGATGTGTTTATTTTTACATAATTTACATTAAATAGATAAAGTTGCAGATCAACTCAGTCCCTTCCCTAAAGAGCTGATGGCTGAAAGGGAACTGGGCCCAAGAGCACAGCAGAAGGGATGGAGTGGTGTCCTGAACACCCAGCAGAGCAGAGCAGGTGGAGCCCAGCACTCACCTGGGCTGCCAGAGCCATGGGCA
The DNA here is from genome assembly GCA_013398615.1 of Brachypodius melanocephalos. NCBI lineage: Eukaryota > Metazoa > Chordata > Aves > Passeriformes > Pycnonotidae > Brachypodius > Brachypodius melanocephalos. The sequence continues at coordinate 15,968,841 of VZSR01000393.1, read as the reverse complement.
GTGCTGCTGCAGCAAGCAAGGCTGATGAAATGGCTTCCTAACGAGACAGGACATTTGATTAGAATTTATATAAAAGAGAAAAGAAAAAACCAGCCAAAAATCAGACGATTGTACACTTGTATCTCTCTATCAGCAGCTGATTTCAAGCTCCACTGAGACTAAAGAAGGAACAAAGCTGTTTCAAACAGCTGCTTTTCAAACAACTAAATTCATTTCCTGATCAGAGCTGAATTCTAAAGCTCTTAAAGCATCAACTTCCATCTGAAAACGAGGGTAGGAGCAGCCAAGGAATTAAATTATTTCCTCCCAGACCATTTTTATTAGCAGCGTGCCTCCCCACTGGCAATAGAGCTCCCGAGCCTGGAGCAATTCTCTTGCAGTCTGTAAAGGGTTCCTTGCATGACCCTCGCTCAGAGCAGCCAAGAGCAGCAGAAGGAGCTTGAGCCTGACCTTTTCTCCTAATAGGAAAGAGATGAAGCTCCAGCAGTGGTTTCTTGCAGCAGTTTTACAACACACTGCAGCAGCTCATTACATATGGCAGGCTGACCTATAGATGGAATAGGTCAGCCTTTCAGGCAGCCTGTCTTCAGCCTTCCAAAATGTCCCATCAGCTCTCCTTGGCATCCCTTGTTCTGCTTTGTTTCTGCTGCTGGAGCTCTGTGTTTTGCTGCAGACATGCTGAGATATTCTCCTGTGATATCTTTCTCTGGTTTTTAGGTCTCCTGTGCAGCACTGTCACCCCAAATTCTTTCCCTTTGCTGGGGTCACTTTCACCACCAGTTAGGGAAGATGTTCTTCCCTGTCCTTGGAGATGCTGAGCCCCTCCTGTGGGAACCCTGATGCTGCAGGGCCATTCTGGGGAGGAAGGACAGGACCTCTGGGTCAGACAAAGACCAAGCATTCACTTGGCTGCTGTGTTTGGGGCAGTGTGGTGGGAATGAGGAAGGGAAGCGGAGAGAGGAGGAAATTCCCAGTGCCAGACTGAAACCTTGGGGATCTTCTTCAAAATTTTAATCTGCCTTGGTGATTCACTTACTTCACCAAGCAGAGATTTGGTGAAATTCTTGTGCTCCTTTGTGCCTGGAGTCTGCTGGAACAGCCTGATGGAAGGAAGGTGGAGCTGGGAAATTCCCCCTGGCACCTCTGGCCTGTCTGCTCAGAGACAGAGCCAAGAAGCTTCCAGGTTTGCTCAGCTCCATTGCTCAAGCCTCTGGACTTTATGCTTTGGGGTCAGGAGGCCTGAGAGCTGAGGCTTTGTCTGTAAATTAAAATGGGGAAGTCTCTCAGCTGGAATAGTGTCTGTTTGCACAGCAAGAACTTGCCCCAGTCTAGTGGGATAGTAATGTCAGAATGTTCTGGTGAAATATCTGCCATTTCTTCCCAAAGAGAAGACAGATAGAGGGTGGAACTCATCAATTCATTTAGCTGGGGCATGTAAGTGTGAGTGAAGCAGCAAAGGGGGAAAAGAGTATGTTCAGTTTTATGAATAATGTTTTTCTTTGTCTCATCTAGGGCACCTCAGGGGTCCATTATCTGCTTTGGGATTTATTTAATAAATACAATGCAACTTGAGTATCCCATTTTTTATGTCCTCACCTCATGTCTGTGGGCACAATTGGAATGCAGGATATATCACATTGCTGTGACTGAAACTTTTGAGCAATCAGAGTTTCCAAGCCTCCATGCAGGCCCACGTTAGCAGAGAGTGATCACACTGCACTGCTTCCTTCCTAAACAGGCCTGGTAGAAAATTCTCTCCAGCCAGCAAACACAAGTTAAGCACAGATGGGAACTTGGCCTGCAGCCACTTTATTGACCTGAAAGGAAGGTGCTTTTCAAAGCTAACTGGAATTGTTTAAATAGTAACACTGTAAACAAGAAGAAACCTTCTTTCCTCCATGCCTCCCCTCCTTCCCCTCCCTTAAAAACCAAAGCAATCCAATGTCCAAAGCTGTTAATGTTAAGAGGCAAAACAGGAAAGTCAGGATCTTTAGGGAGCCTATGGTCAAACTTGGGCTTGCATTTATAGCATTTCCCTTCTCTTCTTTTCTGATCAAAATGTAACTGTAAGCACAGAGCTGACAGAAGTCTGCTCTTCAGCAAGTCTGTCACAGGAGGACTTCAGTCCCCACATCAGGGCTGTAAGCACATCTGCAGCCTCCTGGCTTGTCCTTTCCATGGCTCTGCATGGTGGAGATGAGTCCAGAAGCAGCAGTGGTCATGAAAAGATCCAGAAATAAAGGAGCCCAGCAGGGCAGATGTCTCCCAGGCAGAATCTTCCTTCTCCCAGGTCCTGGTTCAGCTGTCTGCATTCCATGTCACCAAATCCCCAGAGAGATCTGCTTTGGGCTCCATCACTGAATAACTCCAAGGCAGATCACTCACAGAAGTCTCAGATTCATCCATTCTTCACACAGATTTGTACCACAGAAAATGTGCCCACCATGCAGGACCTCGAGACTGAGGAGGAGCCAAGACCCAAAAGTGTTACAGTGGACTCCAAGTTTTCACACTGTCAATACCGTATTTCTTGTTTCCTGAGGCTGGTCTCTATGTTGTATGTCATTTTTAGGCACTGTCAATACCATATTTTCACACTGTCAATACCATATTTTCACACTGTCAATACCATATTTCTTGTTTCCTGAGGCTGGTCTCTCTGCTGTATGTCATTTTTAGGCTTTCACAATTTTGAGAGAGGTGCCCAGGGATGGTTACTGCTTTACCAGCAGTGGGATATCATTGTATTCTTCCAGCACTTTTCCAGCATTCCTTGAATTTCTTCTGAACTCCCTCAAGCTGTGGGAGCTTGTGCAGATTTATCCAGTACTGCATGCACAAAATTGGATATAGCAAATAGGGGATATTTGTCCATTGATGAGCCCTTTGTGCCACCTAAATTATGACTTTTCTGTAGAGGTTAAGAATATGTTTTATCGATCCAGAAAAAATAATACAGAAGGTCTAAAATACAAATGTAAAACATGAAATATTATAAAGACTAGAAATGCAGTGACTCATTTGACTCTGAATGTGACCTGAAAAAGAAAATGTTTCTTAACTGTTCCTGCAGTAGGATAATTCATAACAAATACAATGACAGTATTTCTGCTTAGTTACACCCCTAAATATACCAGAGCATGTATGAAATGCAAGAGGATTCAACAGAGTTTATTTTTCACTTGGTGTCTGGTAACCTGGTTAAGAACACTGTGCAGAAGCTGCACAGATCCAGAAAAAGAGCTTAGCACCTGGAGCTGCATATGGCCAGACTGCAGGGCCTTCCCTACAAATCCATTATTTAAAGTACTTTTTAAAGTATTTTAAATTTAAAGTACTAACAGTGTCCAGCTCCCTATTTTTCTTTTTTTTTTTCCTTTTCACATATTTATAAAACATGTATTTCTTATATCTTAAGGGAGGATGATCAACCAAGCAGCTGCTGCATATAGAGAAAGGGAGGAAGTTTAGCTCCAAAGTGAGAGCAGGAAAACCTCCAGCTGTTTGCTTTTGGGAGGGTGGGAGGGAGGCAGGAGCCCACAGCCCCATCTCCTGAAAGTTCATGATGAGCTGTGAGAGTGGCAGCTGGGAAGGGGCAGGGCTTGGGCTGCAGGAGACTTCTGGGGGAAATCAAAAAGGCAGTTTGGACTTTCATTCAAGATTGGGGGCATTGATATACTGATAACAGCAGTCTGAGTCTCATCAGCCCCATAAGCTCCATCTGAAAACACAGGACTGAAGTGCATCCACTGCTGGATCCCTCCAGGGAGTACCACCAGAAAACAAGAGCCATCCAAGAGATCCAGGCAGATCTCAGCTCAGATGCACAGAGGCCTCATTGCTGTTTAAAGGTCATGCTAAAGACATCCTTTTGATGCTGAAAAAGCACTTTTACTGGGCGTGACGTAATCCCGTGTGATCTTAAAGCTTTTACATCATCTGTCTTTAAATAAAAACACGCCTTATGGCCAAAAAAAAAAATAATGTTACAATGTAATTAGACTCTATAGTCTGGAAATAAACCCTCATTTTAAAGGCACTATTACTGGAAAGCTATTTGCACAGCAGATGTTTGGAGATATCTGCTGCGTTTCCATTTTGCCAGCTAACCTTACCCTGACAGAGCTGGTTGTAGACATCCAGACTGTAAATCCTCCCTAAGCGACTCCTAATGCTACCAGCAAAACCATAAATTGCAGCTAATGCAGGATGAGCCTGAAATGTTCCAGCAGTTTCTGAAAATGTTGCCTTTTCCCTTTGCATTTAAGCGGATCCTGGCTGGTCTCTGCTGCTCCAGTCCCCCAGCCAGGAGTGTTTGCTGTGCCTGAGCCTGTTGGTTTGTTTGGTTCAGGAGTTGTAATCAAGTGTTTCAGTTATACTTAGTGAGAGGGGTAAATAGTCCCTGTAGTTGTTCATTAAAACCTCCATGATGTATGCATCAATTACCAAACAGCTTGAACAAAACAGAGGTAAATTAACTTTCTGAAGCTCGCTGTCATAGCCAAAAGGGGTGTAAAGCATTAAAAGTGATTTCATGGCTTAAAGTTCATCCAAAGTACTATTAGCTTTAAGTCCAATTTTGAACTGTCAAGGGGAATATTTACAATAGTAATTTCAGATCATTATCTTAACATTTCAATGCAAATAGCCACAATTTAATTCATTATTACTCACATTACATCTTTATTTTGCCACCAACTGGTGGCTGACATTTCCCAAGCTACTAGGAAGAAATGCTAATTAGACTGGTGTGCACTCTTACCCTTTCTTAATTTCATCATGTTTGTTCTTCAGTGACATGAAGCATTTCCTTCCTTCTGGTCAAGCATTGCTTTTTTATCCTCTGCATCTCCTCAGTGGTCCAGTTGGAAAATTGAAATAGAGATAAGGGAAGTGAAATAATTGCCTGCTTTCTGACTTTTTGGTGAAGTATCTAAGAATATTTGTGCTAGTGTGACAAAAATGACTTCTTTCCTTCAGCCCACCCACCCAACTTAATTTAGAAAATCTGAAGTGATCTCTGGAGTGGAATACTATATGCATTAATATGCAAATGAACTGCCAAGAAAGTTCAGATTTGCATTTAGACTGGACAAAGGGGAAGGAAATGGCTTTCTCATGCTGTTCCCTTGCATCACCACAATTTCAAAAATTACTAATCCCAGAAATGATCCCAGAAGGGACCTTCTCACTACATTTCATTCATGCTTAGATGAGTTTGATTCATCTCAATGTGCCTGGCATTTTACAGTAAACCTGCAAATTTAAAGTGCAAGCAGGACCTCAGTGGCTTTGCTAAGAACCAAATGTGTTTGAAATAAACACAATTAGTAAACTTCAAATAAAATATACCCTCCTGCTAGGGGCTAGAATAGTAATAGGTAGGAGGTAAGGTAATTTCAGGAAAGTTTCCCTAAGAATTAACAATTATGCCGGTGAGAACATCTTATCTCCATTAAAAGTAATATTATTCAACCATGCACATTTGGCACAAAAAAAAAAAGAAAAAAATATTTAGCAGGTGAATGCCAAAATTATTGAGGAGAAAGAAAAAAGAAACCTATAAGGCAAAGCAGTAATTTAGTTTGCAGGTGGATAGAGTTTATTCCTTCTCCTCCTTTTTTCCTATCTAAGGTTTAGTCAGCTCACAAAATGAGGAATCATTCCTGGGGTTAAAATTCAGGTGCCTGCAAATTAAGGAGCATTTTTAAGCAGATGATTTCCTGAAGACTTTCTGTGTGTCTAGTATTTGTTTTAATCAGGGGGGTGTTGGTTAATTTATACTTTTTTGCCAAGTGAGTCAGTGTTTCTGTGTCTGTAACCAGAGGAGCTTTCAGGAGCACAGGTGCCCCAACAGGCAGGTACTTTTCAAAAATAGGTATAATGTTGAAAAAATACCTGCCCTGGGGCATCAACAAAGAGGAATTTCAAGATCAGTTTTATGTTTGCTTCTTAATCTTTCTGGGGGATTTTTTTCTCCTCCCAGCTACTGTAGCAAAGAAAGTACTGTAAGTCATCACATTTCTGTTTGCCAACATTTATTTGCCCTTTGGTTTAAATGTGTACAGTGGGAGGGTAATAGGGCAGTGCCTTTTACTGCTGGGGATACATTTTGCTGTGTCTGGTTTTTTTCAGATAGCTAGAAATGAAGTATTAATATTTTTCCATTGGAGAAATGCAACAACATTTTTCTATGTCAAAGAGACTTTCCCCTCCTCCCCCTTCATCCCTGCCATTCTGCTCTGAACCTTCCCCTGTGGCTCTCATGAGTGAAAAAAGGGGCATTTTATTACAACAATCTGTCCATTCTAAGCCTTTCCCCTGGCTCCATACGAGGAAGGGGCAGGCAAGTGCAACCTTCACATTTTGGGGTTTTTGACCATTCTGTGCAGCACAGCTGGTTAAACCCCTCCTGCCATGTCTGTGCAAGACTTTCTGTGCACACGAGTCCCCGTTTCAGCCTCTTGCTTCCAACCAGCAGAAACTGAAATGAACAGACTTATTTTTAGGGCCCTGATTAAGTCCCATTGTCGTTTGATGCCTAAACTGAAGAATTTGTGTATTTCTAAAACCCACTGGACGAATGAATGTGTTCAACAGCTTTGATGAAACGGGGATAGAGCAGCACCCTGGGGGGAGGGGGGGTTTGGGATTTGGTGGCCAGAGCCAGCCTGGCACTTGCCCTCATGCTGGTTTACAGTGGGAAAGGGCAGGTGAGAGACACTGATCACCTGAGCCAGGCTGTGCCTTTGCTCAGATCAGCAGCATTGGCTTGGCATTCCGTGTTTAACTCACCAAACACCCAGGGGGAGCAGCCCAAGAGCAGCCCCCTGCTCCTGATGTGCTGGCACCTCGTGTGCCTGAGCTGAGGCCAAGCTCACACAGTGCCCAAACCCTGCACTGTCCCCTGCCCTGCTGGGGCACCTCTGTTTGCCACAGGATGGATCCAGCTGTCTCCCTAGCTTGGGAATTCATTTTTGGTGTATTTTACAGTGCCATGCCATTTGGTTTTCCTGCGCTAATGTTTCATTTCTTGATCTCCTTCTGATTTATTTTGTATTTGATTTGAGGTTCTCTGTGGATTTCCCACTCTGTCTCACTGTTTGCTGTTCCTAATGCTCTCAACCATCCTTCTCCCTCATTTTTAAACCAGGGGACTGTCTGTTCCACTATCTTTCTCAGTTTTCTTTTACTTCCTGATAAGGAGTGGAGATGTTTTCTTCACCACAAGCCAGCCAGCAGTTTGGTTGGGGGTGCCTGCTTTGCTTAAAAACTTTTCAAGGTCACTGGAGTGATGTTAAAGAATCCATAGAAGGTACATGACATTTTCAACACTTTTAGAAAGGACACTATTTACCCCAAGCACTTACATGTTTGTATCTTGTTAGCACCCCATCACTGTTAGGCTGTTTAACCTCTCTGGTGACCCTTTTCTGTTCCCCTTGGGAATGGGGCCTATGAGCTTGTTCACACTATTAATTAAGGGGAGTTAAGTAAAAGTGAAAGTGTATGTTAATCAAAGGTCATTTAAAAAATTTAGGTTTGATATCTTCAGTTATGGCAGAGTTGGGGGATTTGGGTTACAGACCTGGAAATTGTTAAAAATCTGCAGTGGTCTGTACCACATTTGAGGCTTGTGAGACAATCCTCTGGGACTTTCCTTCTCCAATTTAATGCACCTTGACCTCATATTTTCCAGAAATTTGCCTTGATTTTCTATCGAGACAGCAATACCAAAATAAGAACTATCAAAACAATTGTCTTTGTGCAGATCAAAGAAACAAAACTTCTTGTCAGCTCCTTATTGACTTCTAAATTGTTTATGTGGAGTTTTGGAGGGTGTTTTAATACAGTTCAAAATTCCCAGGGAGTTTGAGGTGCATGTCTAAAACCTTCTGTCGCTCTGGTCCCATTGTCTAGTCACCCACCCATGTCACCAAGGCCAAGCATTTCACTGCAGTTGCCTGACTGTCTTTCTGATTGTGTTATCAAACTCTCAGCATCTCAGGAACCTGCAAGAAAAAAAACAAACAAACAAAAAAAAACAAAAACAAAAACAACAAAAAAAAACCAAAAAAAAAACAACAACAAAAAACAAACAAACAAAAAAAACAAACAAAAACCAAACCCAAAAACCCACAAAAAACAAAACCAAAAACAAAACCAAAAACAAAACAAAAAACAAAACAAAAACAAAACAAAAAAATAAACAAAAAAAACCCCACAACAAAAAAACCCCACACTTGAGTCAGAGCCTGGAAGCTTTCATTAAATCTCCTCTCTGTGTTTAGAAATGCTGGAAATCAGATTTACAATGAGAATCTTTATCCTTAACCCAGTTGTGGTTTCTGTAATTGCAGCTGTATTGTATAAATTAGTGCTGGACCATGCAGGCAAAGCTCCAGTGAAAGGTCAAAAGCTCTTTGGAAGCAATGGGTGGCAGCAGCTTTTCTCTCAGGAAGGGCAGCACTGAGAATTGCTACCAGCAGAGCCAAGGCTGGCATCCTCTAGCATTGGCCAGAGGGAAAAAGCTCAGTCTGACTAATGACTAAATAAACCAGGAAAAGAAGCTTTCTCCCAGAAAAATTATCAGAATAACAAGGTAGTACAAACAAATGGCAAATGTGGAGGTTTGTAGGTGGGCCAAGAGGTCTTAAATTAGCATATCATTTTTCAGACTTTGTCCTTCACTTTCCGTGCTAATTTGGTCATTGCTGCCACCTTCTTCCCAGCAAAAATTAACATCACATCAATCCTTTGCTTCCTCTTACTGAGGTTTTTCCACCCTTTTCAGATGGACTGTGTTGATCCTAGAAATAAAATTTAGACTTGAAGTTTAAATTCTCTGTGCAATTCCAGCTCTCTGAGAGGAAGGCCAAGTCTCTGGATATGCACAGGACCATCCTGCACAGCAGAGGGTTTGTGGCAGTCAAAGCCAGTAATATCTGTGTCTCACATCCTCACCACAAGTGAACCCTCCTTGGCACCCTGCAGCTGGGACACCAAGGGTGAATCTTTACACTGGTCTCAGATACCTGTCTGTCTATGGTGGGAGGATGTCTCCAGCCAAGGTGAGTTCTGTCACTTTTTTTTTGCCTGTTTTCCCCTCCTAACTCCCTCTGAACCTCCAAGGAAAAAAACAACACTTTATGTTTTCACTTGTTGTTCAAAGAATCACGGAATGGTTTGGGTTGGGAGGGACCTTAAATCTCATCCAGTGACAGAATTCTTCCAGGTCCCAAGAAACCTTACAAGTTTTTCTAAAAATACCCTCACTTAGAAAATTATTTATTAAGGCATAAAACTTGCAGCCATAAAGAAAACCTGCCAGAGGGACAAGTGACCTAAGGAAATGTCTTTAAGCGGCCATAGGACCCTAGGATGGGTTGGGTTGGAGAGAACCTTAAAATTCACTTAGTTCCAGCCCCTGCCCTGTGCAGGGACACCTTCCCCTGTCCCAGGCTGCTCCAAGCCCCAATGTCCAACCTGGCCTTGGGCACTGCCAGGGATCCAGGGGCAGCCACAGCTGCTCTGGCCACCCTGTGCCAGGGCCTGCCCACCCTGCCAGGGAACAATTCCTGCCCAAGATCCCATCCAGCCCTGCCCTCTGGCACTGGCAGCCATTCCCTGGCTCCTGGCCCTCCAGCCCTTGTCCCCAGTCCCTCTCCAGCTCCCTTCAGGCTCCCTTCAGGCCCTGAAAGGACACAGTAAATTCTCCCTGAGTCTTCTTAAGGCTGAACAATCCCAACTCTCTCAGCTTTTCCTCACAGGATCATTGCAATCTGCTCCAAACCCAGCCCAGCGCACTGTTCTGGTTCTGTGAGACCCCCTGCCCTGTGCTGCCCACCATGGTCAGTCCTATTTGTAACCCACATTTGCTCTCCAGTTCTGGTGCAGCTCACAACTAGAAAAACTCTCTGTCAGAACCAGGGGATGCAGTAAACAATTAATGATGGTGCTAAATGAATTGCCATGATCTGATAGAAGGCTTCTGTGAAAGTGTGTAAAGGTGGAGACAGAGAAAGTACATAAAGTGTGATCACATTTCTGAAACCACTCATTAATAATAAAAGGGGAGAAAGAAATGAAAGGGAATGTGAGAAAATGTTCTTTCTCTTTCAAGTTCCAGAAGTTTAGGCAGGGAGCCTGAAGTTAGAGAGACTTCCCTTTTTTTAGATTAAATTCTTTTTTTTTTTTAACTTCTGCAAGCTCTGGCCTTCTAAAGCAATGACCCAAACCTTACTTAGAGTAACTGTCCAGAAAGGTCACATGAATGTTATGGTAAACTTGATTTAGTGATTTGGAAAACTTATTTCCAGTTGGTTTCTCTTTTTCTTTTGATATAGGCATTTTAAACTCTCTTTTTCTCACTGGTATTCTGCATATTTTAAACTAAAAAGGATTTTTATCCTATAATACTCTTCTGCAATACCTTTGCTTCTGGATGCTCTTATTTAACTCTTAAAGGGCTGTTCTGATTTCACAGTTAGAGTATCCTTTCCTTAACCCAGCCAGGAGCTGCTGCTGGGCTGTTAAAACCCACAGCAAGCCCTTCAGAGGGGCTGAGGCACAGAACAGGACAGGATAACCCTGTCAGGGCTGTTAAATACCACTGTAGGTCCTTCAGAGGGGCTGAGGCACAGAGCAGGACAGGATAACCCTGTTGCTGGGCTGTTAAACCTCACTGCAGGTCCTTCAGAGGGGCTGAGGCACAGAGCAGGACAGGATAACCCTGTCAGGGCTGTTAAACCTCACTGCAGGTCCTTCAGAGGAGTTGAGGCACAGAACAGGACAGGATAACCCTGTCAGCAGTCCTGACATACTGCACAGGCTGTGTGAAGTCAAACCCCTTTGTATTCCCACCTAGGAATTTAGTGAGGGAATGCCAGTGAGTGTTACAGCCATGCCATAACTTATGCTCAGTAATTCCCTTGTGCAGTCATGCTCTTAGGGTTGCACTACATACGCTTTCTTGAAAGGTTTATCTTAGGGTTCCTGGTTTGCTGCATAATCAAGGTGATTTTTAAGCTTATTTATGGCTTTCCTTTCAGCCTATGCCTTTCTTAGGCTTTCAGTTTAAAGAAAACAATCCTGATGAGCAGCCCATTAGCATTAAACAGCTTTCCTAAAAGAATGCTTGTTAAATTATCACAATTTTGTTGTGATTAGTTCCTGCAAACAGGGAATATCTCTGAGCTAAGCAATTCTCTTTCCCAGTACGAGGAGTCATTGCCATCCACTTCTGGATCATGCAGCCTGGATGATCTTGGTCTGTCCTTAGGTGATGCTGTGATTCTTCCCTTCCTTCCAAGGGCATTGTTTGCTTCTCTTTGCACAGTGGAGTGCTGAAAGCTCCATTGTGAGTTTCCAGTGGAGGAGAGTGGAGTGCAAGGTCGTAACCCACCCCTCTGTGTTCTGAGCTCTTTGCTAGGAGCAGGGCTTTCCTGAGCTTCCTGGTTCAGCTGTTTTCCTGGAAAAACCTCCTTGGACTTGAAAATAAGTAGGCCAGACCTGTGCTGGCATCCCCCCAGTTCTGGGGTTATAATATTAACACTGGTACCACCCAAAAGGAATGGTTGTGTCAAGACTGACTCCTGGAAAAAAAAATTGTGGAGAATTGCTCTCGTGCAGCTGCTCTGTCCATACTTTTACATGCCCCTGCTCCACCATTTAACAATGGTGGAAAATGGGAAAGGTGCTCTTTAATTGCTTAGTGCTGAGTCTCTACAGCTACTTTTTATAAGTCTGTCTTAGCTATCACAATCCTTTCTGAGTACAAGAAAAGAGTACAATCAGAACACAGAGAACTGTTGAATTTTTGATAGTACCCTGTACCTGCTCTGCTATAGCAATATGTTCTTAGAGGAGATTTGTTTAGGTTTTTTTCTGGAGTTTTTGTTGGGGGGGTTGGGGGAGTTTGGATTTGGGGGTCTTTGTTTGGGGGTTTTTTTTGGTGTTTTGGGGTTTGGGGTTTTTTTGGTTTTGATTTTTGTTTTGTTTTGGGGTTTTTTGTTGGTTTTTTTGGGGGTTTTTTTGGGGGGTTTTTGTTTTTTCCTGAGGCTCTCTAAAAAAAAAAAAAAAAAAGTATTTTACATAGTTGAGAGAGATTTACAGAAAACAGTCTGTGGGTTTGGTTCTTTTGGTTTTATTCTTTTATTTTACTGAGGCTCTCTGAAGAAAAAGAAAAAAAAGCTGCTTTACATAGTTGAGAGAGATTTACAGAAAACATTCTGTGGGTTGGTTTTAGCAACTTGGAATTTCCGCTAGCTACTCTTTGTCTGTACTCACCTTTGGCTTTAGTCATGCCACATGAATATTTTCCTCCATGCACCTTTTTGACTGTGATAAAATGTGATTCCATGACCTTGAATTATGTAAGAAAAGTCACCTGATCCCAGAGAGTCTGAGGAAACTGGTGAAGCTCTTGGTACTGTTCATGGGTTTCTTTAAGGCAGTGGAGGGTTCCTGGACACAGTGAGACAAGAAATGTGTTTATTCCTGCTTGGGACAGGACTTGTACTGTAAAACCTGGAATCCTAAGGCAAATTTCTGTCAAGAGAGAACTCCTCTGCAATCACTCTGTTACTCAGTTTTCCTTGAAACCTGCTGAAAAGGAGGGACATTCAGCTTGGAATGGCAGTGACAGAAGTTGTTTCATCTCTCTGTTAGTTAGGAAAAGGACCAGTTGGCAAGTACATTGTAAGGTACCCCTGCAATAGCCTTTTTAATATTAATAAAGGTAGTGTACAAGTGCACTTTCCAGCTCAGTCCTGCCAATTAGAGAAAGATCCTCCTACACATTGTTTCTGTACTCTGCTTTTTTGCAGTGCTTTCACCTATGCCATCTGTGATGTTTGTATTTCTTGATGACCTTTTCAACAGTTTGTTGTTCTCATTCTTCTGGCCATGTGAGAGAGATGGAATTCTCCAAGGAAAGCTACTTGAACATATGGCAAGGTACAATTCTGTAGCATGTAAATTGACATTCATTACTGCTTCTCTGTACTGTTGACTTTATTTGTTTCTCTGGGTTTTTGGGGATTTTGTTGGGGTTTTGTTGTTGTTGTTGTTTTGGGGGGGATTTTTTTTTTGGAGGAAGGTTTTATTATTAATGATCGTTCTAAACTGGGGAAAAAGCCCCAGTATGGGGATTGAAGTATGAAGCAATTTCAAACCAGCTGAGGAGCTGGGCCAAGTTGTAGACGAAATCTTCAGATATATAAAAAAAAAAGATGATTGTGCTCAAAAGACCTTAACCTGTTGGAGTTTTTTCTACCAAATTCTGCCAAGCATGGGCATAAGGAAATATATGAGTATAGGGACAAAAGCATTTGAGAGTCAGTGGTTTCGCTGTTGAGGCAATTAAAGCTAAAAGTGAATGGGAAAAGTCACACAGGGGAATTCTTCCAATAATTAGAGAGCAAGGGTGTAAACATCAGGCAACTTCTCACAAGACAGGAGTGTTACAGCCAGGGAGTACTTGCCCATGTCATGAAGGTGATAAAACTTGTGGCTGGAGGAGGTGTGCCACAGGTGTAGAGAGGGGGCTGGAAGGTAGCCTAGCATGGGTTAAATGATGGGGCTATTTTTGCAGCTTCCATTTCCTGATGACCTTTTCAACAGCTGCCTGCTTTTGTTCTTCTGGCCATATGAGAGAGTTAGAATTCTCCCAGGGAGGCTGCTTGAATGCCTGCCATATCCATCCATTTGTGTGAATTAAAAGGGTATTGTATGGACATCATAAAAATCAGAGAAGAGATGAGGCTACTGAATTAAGATGGAAAACAAGTGAAGTGTTTTCCAGTAGTTTTGCTGTCAGAATTAAAAAGAAGTACTGGATAATTTATAAATCTGTAGATGAACAAATGAAAAAACTTCATAACACTACATATGTTAGAAGAAAAATGAATGGACAGTAATCAGATTGATGGGAAGGAGAGTGAAAAAATCCCCAGGGCAGTAGAGACAGAAAACAAAGAAATGGTTTGGGATTTTTTTTTGTTGGAATGGAAGTAATCATTTCACCAAAGATGGGAAGGTAAAGGAGTTGTTGCTGGATCATAAGCAGAGAAGTGGAATCAGGTGTGGGAGGAATAACCAGAATCAGTCAACCAGCAGCAGGGATGGTTGATGGGTGAAGCCAGTTTTGAGAAAGAAACAAGAGGAAAACACTTGAGAAGGGATGAGGAAGAGATTGAAAAACAAAACAAAACAAGAAAAGCACTAACATTGCTGCTTAAAATAGTTAGAGAGGATGTTATTATTTACAGCTTACAGTTTCTGCAAGGTCAAGAAAAATCCACAGATGCAGTTTGGTGCGGGTTTCAATCAAGACAGTCCGTATTAGCAAGGATATTTATGTTAACACATAAACTGTAATTGATACTCACAAATTTAGAGCCCAAATTTTAGTTGTGGAAAGTCTGTGCAAGAGGAAAACAACCTCATTGTTTTTCTCAATGTCTTCCTCTGTAATAGACTTATTTCATCCATCTCACCATGCCAAGAAGTGACCAGGCTGACAGAGGTGCTCTGAGGTTTGCTGTTTCACCTAAAGGGGTTGTCACACAGCCCCATGGTGACAGAACAGGCTGTGTCCCTCTGCCTGCCCTCAGGAGCTGCAGGTCACACTGGGAACCCTCCACCAGTGTCCAGCTGCAGATCTGGTGATGCCCCTGCTGACCTTAGGAAGGACAGAGAGGAATCTAGAGGGTGAGAAGTGGGCTGCTGATGATGCAGAACTGCAGAAAGCTCCATCAGTTCCTCTCTGGTTTACATGAACAAGAGAGGATCCCACTGACAGATCTGCTGGAAAAGACCAGCTGAGTGTCGCAGTTCCGTATAATTCACTCCTCGTGAACATACTTGGGTTTCTGCCTGTGTTTACTGTGCAGGAGCCCATCTTTAGGCTTTAATCTTTGCAAGTCCTTCTTCTTTCTTACATTCAAACACGGCACATTTTTAATCAAGTACTGTGAACAGCATATCAAAGGAAGTGGTTGACCTTCAGATCAATGCAGCAGATAACCTCACCCATTTATTACATTTGAGAAAAATCCTGTTTCTATCAACTTTGATAAAGAACAAAAAACAGAAATATCTGGAAGAAAATTTCCAGCACGTTTCAAATGTTTTGCTCCCGTTGGCTTCAGCAGTGCTGCTTCAGAGCCCTCCTGTAATAGCAAATTCCAAATATTCCTGGGAGCATGGAGCGTGTGCCCGAGGAAAGCACACACAAAACCAATTCTCTCATTCTGTGTTTACTTACTCTGAGGAGTTGTCTCAAAGCACCAACTACAATCTGCAAAAACAAGATTGCTTCCCTCCGGACCCAACTTGCATAAATATTTCAGTGGATAGATACATAAATTTAAAAAAAAAAATTTTAAAAAAAAAAAAAAGATGTTGTGGTAAATAGAAAGGAAGAAAAAAAAAAATCTGAGATGGGTTGATTTGTAAACAATAAATATTACATCGCCTTTACACAATAAAGTTCCATAAAGGACAATGATCAAAGTTATGAGAAAGGCTTACCAGAGGTAGAAAAGGATGACTCTCAGGGTCCTAAGCTACTTGTAATTCAGGTACTCATTTTACTTGGTGGTAGCCTTTTAATAGCCAGCTGCTTGGCATTGGCTGTTTGATACTTTATTATTTCTTTATTTTCAGTTATCTCTGTCATAATCATCCCTAAGTAATTATTCAGCTCGGAAAGAGTCTGCACAGAGCATTGCTAATGTCCTGTGGTTTCTTTGCCCATCTGAGTTGTCATATGGTGCTCTTTCCAAAACCACATTTGTAGAGCACAGCCTTGGAACTGTTTAATTTTCTGGAGAAGCGTTTATTATTAAACACTAGACTGTTATCAAAACAATTCAATATGCATGACCTAAATCTATTTGTGGTTAAATAGTAGGGTCTGGAGGTTAATAAAAAGAACTGTAGCAAGCTGCTCACAAGATAATTCAAGAAACTTATAAAGGATTGTAGAACTCCAGCCATTTTCCCATTAGGCTTAAGATAAAAGTAAATATAAAAGGAAGATGATAGTTCTATATTACTATTTCCTTAACAATATTGAGAAATTCCATTGTTTCAAAGGTTAGGTGAGACAAAGAAGAACTATGTGCAGTTGATAAAAATCTGGGGTTTTTCCTAAATTTAGCAAAGTGAGTTTTTCCTTCCTCTTCGGGTAATTCTTAATTTTATTTATTTTTGGGCTTTTTTGTTTTTTGGGGGGTTTTTTCCCACTGTCTTTAGCCTTGTGAGTGTGAATTGCTAGAGAGGGAAGGAGAAGAGACCTAAATCAGCTTGCAGTTCAGCATTTAAGCAAGCACAGTCACTTCTCAAGTGCTGCTGAGTGTCACAGCAAGACAGGGAAGGGAAGTGGCACTAAGTGACTCCTGAAAAGTCAGTAGGCTTATTAAGTCTTACTTAAAAAGTTGATTGGGGAGCTAATTTAGAGCTCCCCTGTCCTGCCTTTTAAGTATGATGAAAACCCTTTAGAAGACTCTCAGTGGTGCTGAGGGATTCAGAGTGGCATTGAGTGTAGATGTGGAGTGGGAACAGGGAAACACAAAGTCAGGAGGACTGGGCACCTTCAGAGTCCATGCCTGTGCACTTTCCTAGAGGGCAAGGGGGAGATGGAGGATATTCTACTCTCTGCTGCTTGCAGTGCTGTTTTTCACTGCACAGTGGCCAGAACCCTCTTTGTCAGTGTGTGGAAGCCTCGTGTGGGTCTAAACGCCTCTCACACCCATCCTTGCTAAGCAGCATAAATGGATGGGGGATAAATAACAAACCCTGTTTCTCCCCAGGGATTTTATTGGTGTTAATGGCATTTCCTTATCGTTCATGTGGACATGGTGGCATCACATAAAGAGTCAAGGAGGACTGAGAAGGTGGCACTGGAAACTGTTGTTCATGCTCTAAATTGCTTCTACGCTGAGCCTTTAAAACTGAATGTCACTGCATAGCAAACTGCCTGCCCTTTTAATAGAAATGTCAATCCTTTAGAAAGCTCTTGTTTAGAGGAACCATGTGCTAGACAATACTCCTAATGAAGATCTTCTTCCTTTGTCTCTGCACTTGCCCTCTCTTTTATTTCCTCGGATGGAAATACCAGGCAGGACTCTTCAATTATGGAAAAAGCTTTTCATTTTAACAACTGTTTTGCAGGCATTCTTGCTAATTCATTTTGTCGGCCTTTGTTTTTCAGCCTCCCATTTCTATTGTCATCTTTTAAAATGACAGGAGACTGAGCTTTTTCATTAGGAAAGAGCTGAGCTGAGGCAGTGCAGTTCAGGCTGTGCCTGGAAGAAAGAACAAAGGCTTGAATCTTTAATTTTAAACTCACTGCAGGTGCATATTCAACAAGATATTATTGTCTTATGGCCATTAAAAGTGTACCAACTGGAAATATTTTTAGAGAATTAATTCCAAATCCATGGCATCAATAATATGACCCACCAGAGTGTCTAATTCATTATCCATGGAGTGTGTACATGCATGTTTTTATCCTCTCCCAGCCAAGAGTCAAAACACATTATTAGTTTAAACTTCAGGGAAAGAAGATTAAAGGGGTGTTTTTGTGTTCCAAGTGCAGCAAGCTGAACACTGCATGGATGGGTGGTGATGGTAGCCCTTGACTTCCTAAAGAGACACAGGCTTTGTGCATCCTATTGATTTTTCCAGGACCCTGCCAACAGGAGTGCTGCTGCTGGAGCTGACTGCACTCTGTTACCTGCTTTCCACTCTGACTATTCTGGAAAGGGCAGGGACTCTGAGCACACACAGTACATCCCTGGTCACTGATGAAACAGAAAACAATCCATAAGAGGATATTTTCAAGCATTATTGCAATCACTATCCCCTACTATTAAAAAACCTGTCAGCTGTCCAAAAGCTTCTTTGGAGAGCATTTCCATCTTGGTCTTGATTTCCTTGAGATGAAAAAAAAGCAACATTAAATTGCCTGTCCATGAGAGTCAGTGAAATTTACCACTGTAGATGGATAGATAGATAGATAGATAGATAGATAGATAGATAGATGATAGATAGATAGATAGATAGATATTGAGATATACATTGATAGGTATTTAACAAGCACATTGCTTTCTAACTTCTTTATTAACTAAAGATAAGTCAAAACCAAAGTGTGGTGTTATGTGTGATATTTTTGTCCACTGTGGAATATCTTAATCTATAACTCTGAAATGCAGGCCATTTTAAACAGGTATTGATAGCAAGTGTATTATTGAATCTCTGGGGCACCAATAAGACAGATAACAGGCTGTCGCCTGAGGTCTCAAAACACATACCTTTCACAAATAAGCTTGTTGTTAGCACCACCACTGTGTTATCAGAGTCTTTCATCAGACCAAATTGTGTGTTTCTGCATATCAGTTCTGTACTATTATTGTTATCACCATCAGGAAGCTGAATTTAGTTAATTGCTCCAGTTATAGCTTGCTCCAAATCTGCAATATTATTGAACCTGCCGTAAAAGGGAGACAAACAAATTTTATTATCAATGATCGGCTGAAATAGATAAAAGAAGCATTATTCCGTCTACATTTCCAGTTAAGTGCTCTACAGACTGTGCTGGATATGCAAGAGAATCCTCTAACCCTGCACCAGTGGCTTCCAGCTGAGCCCAGCTTAGCACGCACTGAACACCTGCTGCCCATCCCGAGGGAGCGCCCTCCTGGCTGCTGCCAGGACACCAGGGAGCCCTGGTGTGAGTGTCACATCCAGCAGGGCTGGGGACAGCTCCAGAGCTGCTGCCAGGACACCACGGAGCCCTGGTGTGAGTGTCACATCCAACAGGGCTGGGGACAGCTCCAGAGCTGCTGCCAGGACACCAGGGAGCCCTGGTGTGAGTGTCACATCCAGCAGGGCTGGGGACAGCTCCAGAGGTGCTCTGCCACACAGGCACTCCAGGAGCTGGGCAGTGTCCCCTGGCTGTGACCACCCCTGGGCAGGCACAATCACAGCACCCCAAACGGAGGAGTGACCATGCCAGGATGGAATAGACTGCCCTGGCTTTACCTTTGCTGCCTTTGTGACTCAGGTCTGTCCAAAATCCCCAGGGGCTGTGGGCCTGAGGCTGTGCAGAGCCATTTGAGCACATTGCTAATTCTTGGGCCCGGGCTCTGCCACTGATCCGTGCTCCTGTGTTGTTCCTTTTGGAAAGCACCGCTGTGTTTTGGGCTCTGGCACAATCTGGGAGCAGTTGTTTTGTTATCAGAGCCTGGCAGGCTGTGCTGGTGTACAACAGAGGTGTGTAAGGACAATGTATAGGATGTTTCTCTCTACAAAGCCTCAGAATTCTTTTATTGTCCAAGCCAACTCATCTCTTCATGTCCTCCAGCCCCTTCAGCAGCACTGACTGAAGTTCAGAGAGTGCTCCAGAGCTGAGTGAACCTGCTGTCCTGCCCTCATCATCCCTTTAAACAGCCATGGCTCTCTGGGGAACAAAAGGGAAAAAAAAAACAAAAAAACCCCAAACAAACAAGGAGAAAAAGAGTGAGGGTCAAGTAGCTAGAGACAGAAATGAAGATAAGAGTGCTTATGTGAGAGAGCACAGGGAGTGGCAGTGCCTGGCACACAAACCTGCCAGACTGATGGAATCTCAGTGAGCAGGGTGCTGGAGGAGGGCAGGAAGAGAAATAGAGACACAAAGTCAAAGAAAGCTAAGTGCAAGTGGATAACAAGCCCAGAGCCTAAGCTAGCACAAAGCATGGTTAAGCTGCAGGAATGATTCTTCCCTGTGAACTTTTGCATCTGGGTGATTTCTGAGACTCTGGGCCTAGCCCATGCCTGTGTCTGGAGAGAGCCAAAGCCAAGCACTGCAGATGGAGTGGAACTGCAAAAGGATGTTGAGGGACAGTGGATTGCATAAAGACTTCTCCTCTGAGACTGTTTTCATCCTTTTCTGACTTCCTGCTGTTGGCTTCTTCACTGGAAGGCAGCTGTGGGAATTATCTGACAAAGACAGATCATTGAGTGCTAAAAATAAATGAGATAAAGGAATTGAAAATGCCAATATCAAACCAAGCCCATCCCCAAAAAAGGTGCTTTCTTATATTCCTTTATCTGTGCAGTGGTGGCAGGGACACTTTCCTGCAGAGGTAGAAACAGGTAAATCCAAGCAGGTTCTTTTTTCTGCTCACCTGATTATATAGAATACATATTCAACTGAATATAGAGAGGGACTAAGAGATTTGTGAAATAGTTGAGTTTTTTATGTCCATTTAAGGAGGAGGGCAGACAGCAGTGAGAAAGGACAGTGGAGCAATTGTCTTCCTAGAGGAACAATTTTCAAAATTCGTAAATGATATGGGAACAAATGTTGCATTAAACTTTCTTCAGCCTGTGTTGCAGATCCCATGAGCATTAGCTAAATATTCACAGGGGAGGGTGAGAACCTCGTAACATAAAACCCATTTACAAAGAATGAAACAGTAAAAGCAATATATGTTTAATATTCAGCATATTCACCACATCTGTTTTATCACTGAATATCTGTGGCACAGAGAAGGGACTGTGTGCAAATACTGAGCATGAGGGTACAATTGCTTCTGTCCCAGGGTGGATTAGAATCCTGTGGGTGACTGACTCAGCTCAGCACTGGGACTTTTTTAACATCCTCTGGTAGGTAGCCAAGGGAAAGTTTCTTGTTGAAATGACAGAAATTCTTTGACATTAAATGTTTTCTTAGAACATATGTTGAAATGTCTCTACCATTTCAGTGATGAGCTTCCTTTCTGGCACCTATCAATGTATGCTCATGGTAATCACAAGCAATATCTTGTCAACAGCCATCTACCATAAGTGATCCTAATCCACTTTGCAATCATTTTCAAAGCCTCTTCATTTTTCGCTGAAAGGATTGTTTTGTTTCGAAGAATCCCCGCTAATGTGCGAAATTGCCCTTAGTTAAATGCATTGTAGGAGCTGAAAAGGACTACAAGTATAAACCTTCACAGCTGGAGCACAGAGAGATGTGGCTGCAGCTCACACTTCCCATTTTTCACATGCAGCATATGCTGGGAGAGGGAGGAACAGATGCAACTCCTTTAACGGGACAAAGCACAAGCATTTCATTTTCGTGACTCCCCGTTTGGAGGGTGCACTCCCTCTCTGCTCAGCGTGGCTCTGGATACACGTGAATTGCAGAATGGCAGAATATTGACATGGCTGAGATCAAGCTCGGGAATGAAGGTTACGTGGCCTTTCTGTGAGAAGCTCATGAAAACAGGCGATGTGTGGTGTACAGGTGGCAGCAGAAATGCAGCCTGGAGTGTTCTGACTGGGCTCAGGCTGCTGATGCAGAGGGAGGGTTTGGCGTCTGAAGGTGCTCCCTGTTATTATCGACCAGGGCTGGAGGCCATGGCTTTACCTGCTGGTCTGGGCCCCTGCCAAACCCTCTCTGGCACCAGCAAAAGGACTTTTCTCTGCTTCTTCCTCCACTGTCTCTCTGGCTGCCTTGCGGGGGGAAGATAAAGGCAGTCCTGTCACAGTCTGTGCAGCATTTTACCAGTCTGGAGCTGAAATAAGCAGCTCTGCTGGATGTGACCTGCTATTTTCACCATCTCACATGTGAAATACTCTCCAAATATTCTGGCCTGTGCCCACCTTCCCTGAAATGATATGCCTCCTTTGCTTTGTTCATCTGGAGTGCTGGAGATTAAGCAGATTTATTTTTTTGACATTACTGCCCTTCTTCCTGCAGCCCAGATACCACACAGTATTCCCATTGGTGCACAGACAGAATATCAGCTTTTCCTAGCCCTGTTTGAGACGTAGGGGAGCCAGGCAAATCCATATTTTAAATTCACACTAATTGGGATTAACAGAAAAATAAATATTTACAAAATATGCATAGGGCAAATTCAGTGTCCCCTTACTGTGGGGTTGTGGGCTGATTTTACTTTTGCTTCCAGAGATTCTTTTCAATAATAACTGACAATTGGATCTGATCCCAGCTTCTCCCTCCTAAATCAAGATCTGTACTTTCATATGGGGAAAGGGTAATGGATATGGATATGTTTACTAAAGCCACACATGAGTGATGCTAAGTCCTAGGGAATTTGACAAAAACAAATAATTAGAAATTTTTTTTGCCAGCTATTGGTCTAAACAGTCACATTTTTCAGGAGTATTTTTGGTTTAGGTTTTGTTTTGTTTTTGTTCTTGATTAGGAGCTGGTAACAGTGGAATGCTTGAATACAAAAATATTTTCTTGGCAGTAGTCCAAGCACACATCTTTAAAAAGTTATATTTTCTCTCTCTCATTTTGTCTTTGCCTTCCCTGTTATTGATGCACATAATAAAACACTAGGAAAAAAGACAAATCCACCCAAAAGGTCAAAATCAATGATCCTTTTACAGATGGCACCTTTGGGAATCCTGGGTACTTTACCATCAGCTTGTGTTTGAGACTGTTACTTGAATACTTGTTTTTTGATGACAAAAATCAATGACTTCTTTAAAGAAGGCACCCTTGGGGCTAGAGGGATGCAGACTTTGAAATGTTTACTAGTCTGTGCCTGCCTCTGAAAGACTAATAAACATATTTATAAGTTTATGAGCTCTTATTTAATTTTATGGATTGGAGATGGGGTATGGTTTTGACAAGAATATTTAAGCTAATGTGCCCCACTGAGACACATCCTCTATCACTTGGCAAATTTACATACAAGTTCCGATCCAAAACCGATTGAAATCTACAGATATATTTACATGAGCTTTAAATTTATCCCTATGAATAAGCCACTGAAGTTATTGGAATTATCTTGTTAATCAATTTGATCCAGCAGCCAAATACTAAATCAATTTTCAAAATAAAAAGACAGAAAACCCACTTACATAAAGCTAAGGAATCTACTTCACTCAGCAAAGATGAGTTCCCTTATTTTTTGTATACATTTTTTTTTTATTGTTTCTCTGAGCTGCAGAAAGCATTTGTTCTGGGTTTTTTACGAGATACATTTTTTACCTTATTTCATTGCTTCTAATTTAGCATTGCATTTATTGCTGGCACTATAATTTACTTTGACACCAGGGCAGATATTCCTTGATTTTCCTGAATGAGCAGGGCCATAATAGGCTCTTGTAAATTAATAGAACACTTGATCTGGGTACCCTGTGATGTGGAGCTGAGGCTTTGGTGCTGGAGTCTGGACAATCAGTTTTCTCACCAGCTGTGCAGCTGCAGATTTTGCCAGGATTTTTTACCTTTTTTTTTTTCCCCCAATCAAAGATTTAGAGTTGTTTTAGTCTTGTCTTTTGCAAGACGGTTTCCAGTGAATGAGCCACAGAAATTACTTTGGAAATAGACTGGCAGTGGATATAGCCTTGCAGTAATTAGAAAAACTAATTTATATTCCTTTTCCTTTGACTCTGGATCTAATCAGCAAATACAGTGATATAAAATGTCAACCCTAACCAAACAAGTGCATTGAAAGCATAATAGTAGATAATGTCATTTATGAATTAAAACATGGAACATGCATGACATTAAAAGGCTTGTTATGTTAGACATTCCTGCCCATCATTTACAGATCTTAATTTAAATTTACTTATTTCAGCTCCATAAATCAGCATTTTTCTGGTATAGAGCTTGTCATCCCACCCTTAAGGCAGCACAATTACTTTGCTATTGAGTACTGTGGCAAGAACTGCTGGATAAGCTCTCCTGGACCCCTGGATTGAGGCTGAGAATTCTGTCATGGTCTAACCCCAGCACCACACAGCCACCCACACTCACACACCGTCCTGGTGGCATGGGGAGAATCAGGGAGGTAACATCCCCAGGATGAGATACCAATTTAATAAATGACATAAAGTGAAATATGAGGATAATAGTGCTAAAAGGCAAAAGAGAGAGGGGAGTAAAATCCAACTAAACCCACGATACAATTGCTCACACCCACTGACCCATGCCCAGCCATCCCCCACCAGTGACCAGCCCCTCCCACCAATCTCCTCAGTTTCCATGTTCCATGGTCTGCAAATGCCCCTGTGCCCGGTTTGGGTCAGCTGTCCTGGCTGAGCTCCCTCCTGGATCTTGTGCCCTCTGCATTG
>VZSR01000393.1:15903863-15939383 GCA_013398615.1 Brachypodius melanocephalos | reverse complement strand
GTTTAATTAAGCTTTCAGTATCTGGCTGCTGGATCCCAGCTCAGAGAAGCATGTGGAATGAAAGCTGCATGTTTTGTTGCAGCTCTCAGCTCTCTCTGAATTCAGAGGTTAGATCTTCAGCCCTGCTGTAGACCCTTCTCCCCTTCTGTGCTATACATAATTTGTGCAGTTGGATACAGGTGAGATCCTCTGGTCAGGAAGCAGAGCACAACTAGCATGAAGACTGAAACACTTTTTTATGCTGGCAGACAATATCTCTCAGATCAAAGAGGGCACTGTTTCCAGAGTAAGAAGAAGAATAGGTGCTGTCTGCAGCATACCTGACCTCTGCATAAGAGCTTGCAGCTCCTTGGAGTTCCACTGTCAAGCATCACATGCACAGGACTTGATGAGTGAAATTAAAAGAAAAAAAATAATCTACAGTATAGTCACATGACAGTTGTGAAAGGAATTCACATAATATTCTCCTCCTAAATATCGTGTGAAATTTTGATGGATTCTCTAGCTATTGTAAGATTGTTAAAGCTGTTCAAGAATGAGTAGAAGGGGTACAATTCCCCTTCTTTTCTCCTTCCTCTCACCCTTATTAATTTAAATCAATTTACAGAACCTTTTACACCACAGCTGAAAAGCTGCCTCCATTCTGTCATCAACAAAACATAACTTGCAATTATTTTTGCTACTTTATACTGTGTACAAGGAAGAAAAATGTCTAGAACTGTATCCCAAACCAAGAATCAAGCTCAATTCATTTAATTATCAACAACAGAAAGTGATTCTTGCTTCTCAAAGAGCCCTGATATAGACATAATTAGCTCATTTAACCTCAAAGAAATAATTAGCCAACAAGAGAGGACAAGAAAAAGAAGTTAAAATGCCACAGCAGTGTATTTTCCCAGTTTTCTAACAAAACTGTTATCATGTGGAAAGGAGGGCTGGGTGATACTGACTTGCTGAGGTTTTTTGCAAAATAAGGTATTAAGGTACAAACAAACGTAGGAAAGCTCCTCAGTTCCATCTGAAGGGTAACACATTCATTCAGACATCTTTCAGTTCTGAAACAACTTTCCCTGTGTTTTCAGGCTGATTCACATTTGTAAATCTAATCCCCCATTAACTGCCCAAAGAATGTAAAAACTATGTCACACTGCAAGAGACAACCACAAAACCCAACAAAAATTCAAAATACATAAAATCCATTGTGCAACCCACGTGTGACCAACAATTCTATCAGAAACAGTGAAAACATTTAAACTGGAATTAGTTCCCTCCGGCTCAGGCACTTTGATGCAAATAGGAAATAACTTGTTTATCTGGAAGCTGCCTCAGCATGGCTCTGGTGGGTCACCGCAGTGTCACTCACTGAGGCTTCTTGAGAAGTTCATGCTTCTCTCACCTTTCTTCTCACTTTTCAGAGTCCATGGGTGTAGGAGAAGGGAACACAGATGACCTCACCCCTGATAAGTGACAGCTGTGTTAATTACCCAATACAGCCTCTCCCCTGATGAGTCACAGCTGTATCCAATAAAAATAAGTGTGATAAAAGGGAGTGGGTGAGCTGGTGAGGGAGGATCATCATGGAAGAGAACCATGAAGGATCCTGAGGAGAGAATCCCTGCTGTGAGAATAGTCTGGGTCTGCAGTCAGAGCCCCTTGTTGGAACCTGCAGTCACAGTCTGCAAACCAATCCTTGCAGTCACAGTCTAGCTGGGTAAAAGCCTGCAGTCACAGTCTGCAATCCAGTCCCTGCAGTCAGAGTTTATCAGGGAATAACCAGCAGGCAGAGGCTGCAAGGGAAACCCACAGCAGGAGCTGCTGCAGTCAGAGTCAGTAAATGTTGGCATGAGGATGGCTGAGCTGAAAAGAGGAATAAACCAGGACCCTTTTTGTGCTGTGATGTCTGTGCCTCAGCTTGTTTCTGCCCTCTAACAAGAGGGCTGCTGCAACACCTGGGTGCTGTGGTGCTGCTGCTCATGTAAGATGTCAAAGATCCTTTCTCAGATTTAGAAACCTCTTCCAGCTGCATTGCAGGGAGCATTTTGCCTAACAGTAGAAGTAGCTTGACCCTTAAATCTCTTAAAATTTCATCAGAACAGCTGCTAATTAATTGAACTTGACTTAAAACTTTACAGTAATTAATCTGATCAACTAGGAGAACTTCTGAGTCCCTCCAGTCTTTCTAGTAATTATATATTCTTAAAATAATGTTTTGTAAGCACACAACAGAAAAGTATGGCTAAAAGAGTACAAAATACAAAAAAAAAAAAATAGGGGCAAAACTTGGTTAGATGTTGTCATTGAAAATATTGTGTCTGGTATCAAAGCAAAAACTTTTCTTGTGTCTATGGAAATTAAGTCAGTGGCTGGTTATTTTTGGCTGCATTGAACATTTTAAAAGATTTTACTGCTGATTCTTGATGAGTTATCCCCAACACCAGGTTTAGAGGGGTTTCAAAGTGGTCTTTAGGTGTTAAGCTTATTCCTGGCAGAGCTGGGGAGCTCACAGGGTACAGACACAGGGTTTATCTGGGGAACCACTAAAAGACCTGGAGCCTCAGCAGCAAGTTCAGACAAATAAGATGCTTTGTAGTCATGGTACAAACAAGTTAATAATTAAAGTGCTGACAAAACGTTAGCTGCAGTATCATGAACTTGGCTGCTGTAAAAACACTGGGATTAAGTGGAGGTGTGTGGGTAATAAAATCTTCAAAGACACAAATTGTCTATAAATGTATAATTATGGCTTTCTCAAGGATTTTAATCTGTGTTTGTATTTTACTCAAGTATTTAAAGGACCATTGGCAGAATATTGTCAATGTTTCAGCTACAAAATCTTTCAAACAGCCTGAGGCTTTTTGTGTAGCACCTACTAGTTTCACTATTCAGTGAACATAATTTTTACATGATGCAAACAATGTCAAAAATCAAAGGGAACAATTTTTGAAGAGAGGGAAAACAGTCTTGAGCAGAGCTGCCATCATGTGGAGGTGGTACAAGCCCCCTGGTACGTGTGGGAGCTGGCTCACTCTGAAGTGTGGGTACTCTGCATTTCTACACAGGACAGGTGAAAAGGGAAAGAACTGTAGGAGGCTGGTTGAGTTTTTTTCAAAGCTAAACTCATTGGCATTTGGCATCACCCTTGCAAAACATAACTGGTGTTGAGCGCACCTGTTTGCCCATGCAAAACCCCACATTCACAAATGCAAATTGGCTGAGCCTGACATCCCCACCAGCAGCACAAGTGTGAAGGAAAGCCTGCAAGTGTGAAATGGATGCTGAAAGCAGTTGCAAGGCTTTGTGTGTGCAATTAAGGTGAGACAGATAATGTATGTCACAATTCAGCAGCTTTTGTTATGTTATATGTACAACCAGGCTCACACGAGGCAGTTTGGGGACCAGATTTTTCATGCATTTAGGAATCTGGCACACTAGGATTGTTGGTGAGTTTTAGAGAAGCACTCAAATATTTTTAATGTCTAACACACCATCTAGCTTTGGGTACCTAAATACCTTGGCAGCTTTGACCCTCAGTCAAAGAAACTATAATGGAACTTCTGTAGCTACCCTTACCTTAAGGCCTTTCTCTGTTTTTTTCCTTAAGTTCTGACTGTCAGCTGTAACATTTTCATTAGCTGGGCAACAAAGAGGCTGTTCTAACAAAAGAATGGGAAAATGCTGTTTCTGCTTGAGAAAGGCATGTTTTTCACAAGTGGCCGAGTGCTGGTGGCCTTTTTGTTGCTGCTGGCTGCTCTTCAGGCCGTGCTTGTGAAATGGCAGGGTGTGAGCATCGTGTTTGTTCTGATCTTCTGTGGGGAACAGGGAAAGGGTGAAGGCAAGAACAGGCTATGAAGTGGCTCAGTAAACCACCAGGAAAGGCATCTCTGATGAGACAGCACATGGCTCAAGGGAGTGTGCTGCAAAGTGGTGTTAACATTAGCATTTCAGTGCTTGTAAATTATACATTGAAGCACAAGGCTCACCTACAGGAGATTTTTTCAAAGAGCCATAGGTCAGCAGAAGATCCTCTGTGGTGTTTTATGTGATTGGCCAAAGGGAACACAGTGATCAATGACTATTTTTGTACCATTATAACACTGTTAGAGGTGTGCATATATCACAAAACTGTTGCTGCTAGGTGTATCTTTCAGTCAGAATAAATAAATGCCACCAGTGCGTGGGCACACAGTGACTGGTTTTGGAAAGGAAGGCCTTTTTACCATCTGTATAAAGATAAGATCTGATGTTGGGTACTGAGCTGTACCCCACACTGTTACTATATAAATTACAGCAGCTTAAGAACAGGTGAATTAGCAAAATTCTGAATACAAAATCTGAGATGTGAATCAAGACTTGGAGACCTTGCAGATACAGGTATGTGATAGTTTTGGAAGTCAGAGTGTCAAAAGAAGCGTCCATTTAGTTGTGTCAGTATAAACACAGCTCAGAAGGTGGTCATGACAAATCCACAGTCATCTTGCTAGTTCCAAAAATATATTGGCTGCATGCAATGAAACACCAGGGTAGGAAAGAACATTCCTAAGATGTTCCTAAAATATTTCTAAAAACCACCTTGTCATGAATTAAGACTAAAGCTAAGCATTTGGTAGCCTTGAATCAAATATTTATTACCACTTTACTGCCTCCATATCCCCTTTTCCAGTTGCTCAGAGGAATTACATCGGTACTACTACAGATGCTAGAACCAATACTTACTGGGAGATTGTATTTCTGGGGCTGGTATTTCAGCCCCATAAATCAGCATTTCAATTGCTGTAACTTACATGCTCTTTATATCAGGAAATCTTCAGGAGTGAACCCTGGGAGGTAGAATGTGAATGGCAGCACAAATAACAGTTATTGCCACTCTTTGTCTTTCCTGCTATTTCAGTTTTTGTTTGCTGGAAGAGGAGGAGAATCAGTGCATCGAGTTGCATTTGTCCTCTGTCTCTGCAGTTTCTGTGGGTTTGGATACCGGTGTTCATCAGAGATAGGATATTGAAATTGGATGGATCCACCATGGCAATTCCTCTGGTCCCAAAGTGGAGGATGCTGCAAGTACCACTTGGGGTTTTCCATGTCCCTTTTGCACATGGCTGAACAGATTGAGTGCCTGATGCCACAGGAACCTTCCAATGTTTCTCCTCTAACAAAGATATGAGCAAACCCCCCTGTAAACTCACTATACCCACATAAAATCCATATTGGCCACGTCCTTGAAGAGAGGAGCCAGTGTTCCCTCAAAATCTGAAAAATGCATTAAATAATTACTTTAAAAGACTTCTTCATATTCCTGTGATTTCAAGCATCAGAAGAATAACAATATTTTGGTTCTTTCTTTTGTTGTGTTTCTCTTCTTGTCTCAGAAGGTAATTTTTAGTTCAGGCAAGGCCAGAGACAAAGCAAAATAGATGTCCTGAAACATATGAGTACCAGGATTTCCTTGGCAATGATAATCCTGTCACAGCTGTCAAAATTTACTTCTTTATCCATATGACATTTTAACAGGCTGGAAACGCCAAGTTACAATAAGCAGCTATGAAGGACTCAGTCCAAAATGACTATCAACAGCAGACTCTTCCAGGCAATATATTGTTTACAAATTTCACAGAAATTGCTTTACCAATACTGCATTTGATTTTGATGCTCAAAAGCTTAGCCATAACTCTTCATTTTTATTATGGCAAAGGTAAAACATGCAGTTAAAAACGTTAATTTTGTTTCTGCAGGGATCCAGAGGAAAAGATAAATGTAAAATTATTATGCTAAAAAATAAACAGGACAGAGAATATAACTCCTTAGGCATGGTGAGTCCTTGTGGGTTTTATCAGCTTGTTGTTGAGAGGAATCAGAACCAAATTATGATAGTTGGTCCAGCTTCCCTTATTTCAAAGGGAGATGAATTCTGGAATGTTCAGGCGTGTGGGTGAGATTGGCAGTGCCTGTAAGAGCTCAGCCCTTGGCAAGGCAGCTTTGCAGTGCTGCACTGGTGCTGCCATATTGCAGCACGATTGCACTCCTGGCCCTAAATATTAAACACTGAAGGCAGGGTAAAACCTCTCTGTGAATGGTACTGAAAATGGAGATAAGGGAGACAGGTAAGGACAGAGGAAGTCACCTCCCCAGCCTCTGTATCACTTCCTAAAATACATTTTCCTAGTTTCTATATATGCTATTTTAATAACCTAGATTGGATGGGACTTCCTTGGTAATTCCATTCCCTGCCAGCTTTGTGAAATTAATACTTGCATTCTCTGTTCTGTACAAAGTTGTGGATAACATTCAGGTGGGGATGTCCCCTGTGATCTGGTTTATACCTGAAGAGGGTTTTAAATATATAGCAACTGAGCAGCTTTCTGACAGGTACAGAGGAAACCAATTACTGTCTCTTCACCATCACTGCCCACTTTCCTTCTTGGCTACCCTTTGAATGATGTGTTATTGGCTGTCTTCCCCAGCAAGGTCTTTATTCAGGATTTTTTTCGGAGCCTTATTAATGTGGGGATTAAATACAACACAAAGTTATAGCGTTCTCATCAGAGGAACTTCTTCAGGCTGTGAATGACTGTGCTGCCCTGGAGGTAAACAAAAAGTCCTGCTCGTGTACTTGTCACTTCCAGCATGCTTTATCTGAAAACTTTCACTGGGGTCAGTGCCAAGCTACCAGAAGGACTTTATATTTAGATATCTTTGTCATTTCCTCACATTAAACTCTGTTCACCTTAAAAAGACATCTCTGCACACGTCTTGAAACAAAACAATTTGTGAGTCTGTAGGTCAAACCACAGGTAAAAAAAATTAAATAAATATATTTGGCATCACCATAGAGGAGGCATTTAAACTGGATAGAGCAGATTTTCATATTTAATTCTTGCATCAGCTATGCAACTGCTTATCCTGTAACTGTAAATATGGCTCAGTTAAACTAGTCTGACTGTCTCAGGTGAGCTCTGTCTTTGAGAGTTTTAGTGACAATTTCAATGTGGCAAAACAGTTTTAAATCCTTCCAGCAAATAAGAATGTAGCTGGCAGAACAAAAGGACAGAATATATCTTTGTCTATCCCAATCTTTCCATTTGTTCCTAGACTGCTTCATACTAGAAAAATGCAAGGCTGAAGAGAATTGCAGCTCCTGCTTTTGTCCTCTGTGGTCCCCGAAGCCAGGGATAAGTGAGGCAAGACAATGATGCAGTGATTGAAGTAATTGTTATTCAGGTGTCCAAAACATCACAATAATCCTGCAGGGCTTTAATGTAAATCTATGGGGTTTTTTTTCTTTAATACCTGTTCTTTATGGTATTGTAATTGTTTCCAAAGAATTTTCTCTCTGTTGTATTTTTTCCTCAAAGATGCAGGGGAGGTGCTAGGCAAGACTAATCTAGCATTAATACATTCTAGTGCACACTTAAAAAAAAATCCCCCCCTGTCTAGGTCATCTATCTCATTTTACTTGCCCAGGGCTAATGCAGGACTGTGCTAATTATACCAGAGGATTCAGTCTTTAAAAGTGTCTGCTTGATACTATATTTTCCAATATTGATTTTAAAATAATGCTAGCTCATGATGTTAATGTTCATTTGTACCCTACAGATCATTTATATATAGAAGACACGGTGAAAAAAAGAGTGGAAAAAATTGTTTGAAATTGAAAGATGACCAAACAAAATAAATTTGTGTTAGAATTAAAAATGAACTTACTTTCAAGTATGTATAAAGCACAATGTTCCAGTGAATAAAGTGAGCATTATTATGTTTCTAGGATGTCTCCAGAACTTCAGCTCTTGTGCTGTAATAAGAAACAGGATGTTATAAAACATCTGTGTCTTGACAGAAAGTTTTGTCTCAGAAGAGAGAATGCAGCAGCAGTGGCAGTGCAGAGTTCCAGGGAAGCTCCTTGCCCACCTGAACACAGCAAATGTGGAGAATCAGGAAACCAAGCCCAAATTGCTTAAGTGTGTGGCATCTAATAAAGTGCTCCTGACATTTCCTTCTTACTCTGCTGGGAAAATGCATTTGTAACAGGCTCAGAAGTCTTTCATTTAACATGTCAGTGTACATTTAGTTACCCTGGCCGACACTCCTGCAGTCTGGGCACCAGCAAAATGCCTTTGAAATCCAGCAGGATTTCATCCTGGGTTAGCACTGCATGGACCAGGCCCTTGATTTAGGGGCAGGTATAACCACAAAGTAACACAGGAATAAAACTCTCAGTCTGTCTGTGGAAATCTCATTCCCTTCCATGAGCTCTGTGTCAGTGGGACCAGTTGAGAAGCTGAAAGCTTGCTCATTGTCTGCAGGAGAATTAGTGCTCCAGTTAATCATGTTTATGGCTTTATATAAAATAACATGTTGGATTTTTTATGATAATGATGTAACATTAGGGAAGAGAAGAAAATGCATTTGTGTGTGTGTGAGAGAGGATTCAGAAGTCCTGTAGAACATACAGGAGATGTCTAATGAACAAAAGTAGCTTAATCCTGGCTTCCAGGATAGCCACAGACTATCCATGCCCCTCTGCTCCTATCACAGTATTGGAAAAGTCTTCCATTTAGGAGAATGATTTCTATTTTCACAGTCATGATGTGATTCTGTCTTCTCTCTTTAGCAGAGACTTAAATGAAAAAGGAGATGCAGGAAGAGATGGCATAGACAGACACAGGGAAAAAAAAATTTCCTAGGATTTTCCTGATGCCATTATAAAGAGCCTAATTGCCTCTGGGCAGAGTCAAGAGGTCCAGAGCTGCTAGACAGTGTATAAATTCTCCCTGAAGAGTTATGATTATTCTCAGCAAACACAGAGCTCAAATGGCTGTTAGATCATCCATGATGACAGCAATCACAAAGGGTAGAGATTCCTTAATGACTAGAATCCCAAATTACTGCATTTTTTACATCCTATTCTGAATATTTCTCAGTGCTATTTGTAACCCAATTAACTAAGTTCATCATGAGCATGGAAAACCAGAAGCAGTGTGATGTAGTAATAAGAATAAAATACATTATAATTAGCACAAAAATGTTATGTATGGTCTTCCTTGGCCAAGTGAATTGAAGTTATTTGACATATCTTGGTGTCTGCACAACATTATGTTAAGGACTTGCTCTTGAACCCTCCTTTTAAGACTTTTCTGTGCAGATTCCTTCTGCTTCCCCTTTGGAACACTCAGCCTGTGTATACCCCTAACACAAGGGGTTTATTTTACCAGTACCTCAGTAAAATTTGTTAGTCCACATCTGAATGAAATGGAGATATCACCCAGCTGCTGCTGTGAAGTGCTCCGAGATGCACAGAGGTGTTACTGCTGCTGCTTCACCTTCCCTTCTAATTCAAGGAGGATTTTGATGGTCTTGCCCTGAGCAAGGGTTCATATTTGAACTGATTGTGTATTTAGGGATATTCTGGATAGAACATGTTATGTTCATTTGTTCTTCCTTTGTGTTCTGCTCCTCAGTGACTGGGATGGCTCAAGTGGGCCCTCTGGAAGAACAAGGAGATGTTTTGTTTGCTGTTGGCAACTGGATATCCAAAGCAGGAAGAATTCCAGAGACTTCAGTGGGAGGAAGGCAGGAGGAGAGATGGGGAAGGCCACAACAAGGACTTGTGAGCTTTTAGATGGAGCAGAGAGACTGAAAAGAGCAGGTAGCAGGTCACAGAAAGGACAGAGAAAAACTTAGAGAGGATTAAAGAGGGTGGGTTGGAGTTCCCACAATTCGTGAGCCCTTGGTTAATCTGAAAATTGGGAGGCAAGGATGCGCCTATAGGGACAGAATAAACTAAGGAAGAGTCACCTACAAACAGTAATTTCTGCTCTTTCTTCTTAATATCTGTATCTTAATAAATTCTGACCTCTTCTTTGCCTGGAAAACTTCTCCATGTTCTTTGGCAGGATCATACAGGGGGTTCCTACACAGATCTTTTTCCAGGTGAGCCACTTTGAGTCTCAAGACAGAAGCTTTTTCCTTCTGTGTGCTTAATGAAGACCTTCAAGCAAATAAAGAAACCCAGAATGTTAGTTTGTTTTATAAAAAGTTGAAACTGAGTTGATTGAGTTGAAACTGTGATGAATTTGTCTCACAGACCTGTTTGTACTGGATATGTTTTTTCACAGTGCCAATCTGCTCCATTTTCTGTCCCTATCCCCTACCATGCTGGAAGCCTCTGCAAGGAGACCTGAAGCACATCCATGCTGAAACTGCTCAGTAAAACACGGTCAGAGGGATGGGTTCTGTGAGGGGTCAGCCCCTGGAAGTCTGTCAGTGATGGAATGTGTGGCACCTACCCCAGAACAAGTCTGGTGCAGTGATTCCCATGATTTATCCCTGTCTGTCCGGCAGGAAGGTGAGGCCCAATTAAGGAAGCTCTAAGTCACCATTAAAAAATATAAAGAATTGGGTAGCAATGGATGAGAGCTGCACATTTTAAATAACTTGCTATTGATTTTGCAAGAATTGATGCCATCAGTATGATGGGAGTAAGTCAGCACCATTATAAATTCAACAAATATTCCTGAAGTAAACAAGGCCACAAAGGACAGAGAGAAATCAGTGCATCTGTTTGCAGTGAGAGGAATCATTTTAACAACAACCAAGTTTCAGGGAGGTCACAGATGATTTTTGGAGACACCATGCTGATGGGTGTAATTGCCTTTAAAATAAGTTTTATGCTACTTAAGACCAATTACTGCCAGTTTTGTCATTTCTCTAAAATTGCTTGGAAAAGGGCATAAACTGTTTCATATTGAAATTGATAACTCTGGAGCCTTGCAGCTGGCTAACCACATTTCCAATACATGCAGTTCATAATCTGAATATTCAAGTGCTCTCTATACTTCCGTATTGATCCAAATTTCTTCGTAAGTTATGAACAGGCTGAAAACTCAGCTATTTTACTTTATACTTTTATAAATTGCTGACAATAAGGGAACAGCTGCTTAGGAGATGTGTGTGT
Source organism: Brachypodius melanocephalos (assembly GCA_013398615.1). Taxonomy (NCBI): domain Eukaryota; kingdom Metazoa; phylum Chordata; class Aves; order Passeriformes; family Pycnonotidae; genus Brachypodius; species Brachypodius melanocephalos. The sequence continues at coordinate 15,928,438 of VZSR01000393.1, read as the reverse complement.
ATATATATATCTATATATATATGTAGTAAAGTTGGAAAAGAAGTATCATACATTCAGGTAGAATGCCATGTCCTAGTGGAGGATGTTATTTATAATTATATAAATAGGGATGTGAGTCTTACCAGGCAAGCTTGTGTCAGTGCAGTATGATTCTAAACATCCCCTAGTGGCTAATCATTTCTAATTTAGAATTCTGCAGTTGCTTATGTTGCTCTAAGGGTGGAAAGATCCCTGCAGGGCCCATTGCACTGAAGAACTGGGATCTGGTTTGTGGCTAAGCAAAAAAAAAAAAGTTGTTTGGTTTTTAGTGTGTGATGAGCTGGATTCCAGGAAAGGAATGCTCCCAAATGGAAGGATGCAGGATAAATTACCAGGGTGAATCTTGCAGTCATTGGACTTAACCTGCCTTTGCCCAGCCATGTGTTAGTACAAAAGGGCAAAAGGATTTCAAAGCTATCTCAAGCAACAATTTTACTGTGGCAAGCCACAGAAACAGGACAGATAGAAAAAATAAAGAGTGAATCTCCACATTTCCCAAGCTTTCCTATCTGCTTTTGTTACTCTCACTGAATTAAGGCCAACTCCTTGCTCCTCCATGCAGATAAAAAAGCTGGGACCAGGCAGAGTGAGGGAAAGACCCACTCCAAATGGTCCCAGGGTGTCAAAAGTGTCCCCTTGTCCTGGAAACAGGGGGATGGTCCTGGGCTGCAAAAATTCTGTGAGCATTGGCTAAAGGAATTCGTGTTTCTTACATCATTTTGGAACCAGAAATCAAGTCTCAAATGCATTTTGAGGAAGATCGTGGATGATTATCTTTTTAACTTACAAAGAGAATACCAAAGACTGATTCGTGTCTGCTCATGACTGTAGGAATGATACATCTTTTCATAACATAATTTTTGCCATGAAAATGTCCTATATCACTTTAATTGCCAATCACAGTGAAATGAGAGGCAGTAAATTATTTGCATAGTCTGCTGAAATGGTAAATTGCAGGAACAAAGGGCCCCTTACAGAAATGCTTAAATGACAGAATCATACATTCACAGAGTGATTTGAGTTGGATGGGACCCTAAAGATCACATTTCCACCCCTGCCCTGTGCAGGGACACCTTGCACTGTCCCAGGCTGCTCCAAGCCCCAGTGTCCAACCTGGCCTTGAGCACTGCCAGGGATCCAGGGGCAGCCACAGCTGCTCTGGGCACCCTGTGCCAGGGCCTGCCCACCCTGCCAGGGAACAATTCCTCCCCAAGATCCCATCCAGCCCTGCCCTCTGGCACTGGGAGCCATTCCCTGTGTCCTGGTGCTACATCCCCTTGTAAAAAGTCCCACTGCAGCTTTCTTATTTAAATCTTTATTAAGATTCTTAACTTAAACTAGTTCCATGAGGCATCTGCAGGTTTTCTCTGGTTGTGATAGAATTATTACATTATATATCAGCATGTAAAAGATTATTTTTCATCTAACATATATTTTTGCCACCCAAAGAGCACTGACTTAGCTTTTTTTACAGCACAAAATCTATATGCTAGTTTATGAGCAATGGATACAATAATAAGCTTCACTTCTGACTCTAAAGACCTGCAGATCTAAAATCCTTTTCCATATAATAGTTATCCACAGTGGTAGACACTAAGAAGAATAAGGTCATACTTAGCTAAGGTTTATGAGGGCAATTTCCTATCTAAATGAGAAAGCATTTCCATTTGAAGGCAAGGGGGTATTATTATGGACTCTCTTACTGTTTTTCCTACTTGCTATTATAGGCACTCTTCAGCTAATGCTTCCAGTGCATTCACTTACAAATGCAGTTCAGGTCTGCAAAACATCAAAGCCATAATGACACAATCTTTTTGAAGTCTTTTATCAAGCTGCTGAGGTTGACCTATTTAATTGTGCAGCCTAAGATGATCTGGATTGCCTGGAAGAACATATCCCTGCTCTCAGGGGTTTGATTTGTGCCCTGTAACAGTTTACACAAGGTCACAGCCCCAGCAGGAGTAAACTGGGTTTGCTCAGCTGAATGTGAGACAGTGGTCATAGTTCCAGTGGCTCAGGATCTGTTCATCCTCCAGAGAAGGCAAACAGATTAATTGCTCATGGTTTTCTTTGCTGACATATTTTGGAGTGTCCAGGGCTTCACCAAAGGGCTACAGTACAAGTCACAAGTGATATTTGTGAGTGCCCATAGAGCTGGTACTAGAAAGCAGCTTCCTGTGATGGCCTCTGGCAGAAAAGTGCTATTGTTTATAATTTTACAAAATGTAACTTTAATATGACTTTTTTTCAGAAGTAGTTTCTTTATTTTCATGCAACAGTTTGCAGTGTGATCAAAGCATGGAGAGGATTTGTATCTGAAGCATCCCAAGGGGCTGTAGGCACAATCAAGTCTTAGGGTCTACAGTTTGTCACTTCAAATCAAACTGAACTTGGATGTCTGCCGGAGCTTTGATCTCAGTCAAACTGTGGCTCTCTGCAATCCTTCAGGGATATTTCACAAAGATTAAGCATATCAGAATTCACAAAATTAGAGCAGATTTTATCAGAATTAACAAACCCAGCGCAGAGTTCTCTGAATGGAACTGAAGGCATGAGAATCATCTACTTGAGCTGCGGACAGGAAGAAAATTGATCTCAGTCTATCTTTACAGTCGAGAGCAGAGTCAAATGCCTGATAGATTGGGTACATTGGCAACATACATCATTGCTCAACTGATTTTTTTCCTTTTTAATGAATATAATGTTCAAGGAAAGTGCAGGGATTTATAGCCCTTATTCATCATCTCGAATTTTAGCCAGGTTCAGCACAGAACAGAGGATACTCACAGCCATCTGATGGCTATTGAAGTGAACTGAATCACTGGTCATAGAATACCCACAGCCCCAAAATCTCATTAGAAGAATTTGGACAGACACATACAGAGCAGTACAGCGGAGTCCAGAGATGACAAAGATGTTTTTTTCATTTGTCAGATGTAATTGTCTGCAGTGAATTTGTATGCATTTTTCAAAAGATTTGCAACATTTTAGCAAACTTGGAAAGGAACAATAAAAGCCAGATGTGGATAAAAGCTGGCTTAGAGGGACAGAACAATTCTTCACACTTTTGGCTATTGTGGCAAGAAAGAAAGAAAAACTTTCCCCATAAAATAAAATATAAAATAACTTGGAATGATGGTCCGACTTTATAATGGCAAAGTTATGAATTTGGTCTTGGAAGTACTTTGTTTGATGTGTAACTTTACAAATCAAAATAATCCACTGGGCTTCTAGGGACCACTTTTGCAAATGAGGTTTAATATATGTAAGATTAATGTGTGAATTAAGCATTTTTTCTTCTGTTATTCTTATTCTTTCTGTTTCCCATATAGTTTATCTGCATGTATGTGTATTTGTGCATTTTTAACTGGAATTAATTCACCACAAACTCTCAGTACTTTATTTCAGAGCATATTCCTCAGACATTTGTGTTTTAAGGTGAAGGTTACAATACATTGCCTCTATGCATTGGCCCAACCAGTGTCTGCCAAGAGTTGTTCTCTTATAAACAAAGGGAAATCACAGGAAAACAGTTCCTTGACTTCCAGGAACAGAAGATGAATGCGGAGGACCCAAATGAGGTTTATATTGATCTGGCAGAACATGAAATCAAAGGTAAGGACAGAAAATGAAGTGAGGAGGGTAGTTGTTCTGAACTTTGTAGGCTGTGATTAAATTGTTATTGAGCACTGGAGCAGGCTGCCCAGGGAGGCTGTGGAATCTCCATCCCTGCAGTTAGACTGTGGCTGGACGCTGCCCTGGACACGGGGGCTTGGATGATGCTGCTCTGAGCAAGGAGGGATGGGCTGTGAAGTGGCTGGAAGCCCCTGCCAGCCTCTGCTCCTTTATGATTTTATGGAATGCAGTATCTGTGTGTGAACTGAGATTTCCAGGGATCCAATGTTGATGTTGTTGACATTTCAGATGCCCATCAGTTGCCATTGCTGTGACCCAGCTTTAGAGGCTCCTATGTTCCACTTAACTCTCATCAGTGTGTATCTGTAGTTCATACAAAAATCTTCCCTAGAGCTCAGGTTTTTCACTGTGAGGATCAATTTTAATGAGTGATGTACTGAGAGGCACAGATCAGCACCTCTCAATGTTGTATCCCAGAGCTGAAAACATTGGGTCCTTCCAGGGACTGCCTGCTGGACAAGCAGGAACTCCTGCAGCAGCAGAGGGATTTTCCTTGGTTGCACACATCTTTGGGTATATTTAGGTAACACATTGTCTTAGTTTGGAAAGAGGTGTCTGCTAAGGAAGGCAGGAGCCTCCCTTGAAGATGTAAACCCACTCCCTCTGAATTATTATAATTTTGAAATTAAGGGGCTCTCAGGGAAAGATAGGAATGGGAATAACAGCTCTTTACTAGGAAAATTAAAATAAAAATGTAGTAATACAAAAAACACTGACTGGGTCAGAATACAACCTGACACCCTGTAGGTAAGAGTTTTGGGAGCATTCCAATTCAAATGGTGGCTGCAGCCCTCCTGCAGTGACAGATGTGGCTCTGTTGGAGCAGAGATGATCTTGTAGCAGGGTGGAGTTTTCCTCTGAAGGTCCAGTGGTGGTGAGATGGGTCTGGTCTTTCCTCTGGGAATCCAAACAGGCTGTGCTGGTGTTCTCAATCCCAGGTTTATCCAGGTCAATAATCCAGTGCACACAGGCTGTGCTGGTGTTCTCAATCCCAGGTTTATCCAGGTCAATAATCCAGTGCACACAGGCTGTGCTGCTGTTCTCAATCCCAGGTTTATCCAGGTCAATAATCCAGTGCAAACAGGCTGTGCTGGTGTTCTCAATCCCAGGGTTTATCCAGGTAGGAATGCTGGGCTCCTCCCCTGGGTGCAGCATCTCCCCATGGGATGATGGAATTGTCTCAGCCCTGCAGTGAGCCTCGATGGCCCATGAACAGCAGAGATCCCCTGGAGGGAGGATGGGTCCTGGAAGGGATAAAGAACAAACACTGCCCCATCTGGTTAACAGCTGGTAACAGAATACAAAGTGCTGATTCCATCCTGCATTGCAAGCTAAGGACACACATGTCCAAAGGGATGTGCAGCCTGCCCTCCTGTCCCACATCCCCTCTGAGGAACATTTCTCAGCCTGGAGATGGCTGAAGCCCAGGTGCAGCAGGAAGCGGCTGTGCCCCTCTCAGAGGGATGCTCACAGCCCTCTCAGGATGCAGGAGCAGGGCAGCACCTCCAGCCCAGTCTGAGCTCCCTCTGTGTGCTCTGAGGTCACAGCAGCTCCTCAGACTGCCAGCTGCCTGTCTCAGGGAGGTGATTTGTCATGATAGCCAATTTCCTCAGTCAAGAGAACACTTGACAGAGGGAGTTACTCTCCAGAGAGAGGACAGTTTACTTTTTGCTGCTGCTCTCCTGAGGCTGCATCCCTCCTGGGGCATTCCCAGCTTACAGGCAGAGTGGAGTTTATAACAGTAAGGAAAATTCTTGCTGTGCAATAGTTCGTTTTAATCTCCTGTTCTTCCCAGTGATCTTCCTATAATGATCTAAGTAGTGAAGGGTGTGTTGCTGCTGCTTGGAACAGAAGGGAGATCAAAGGTGTGTGTATCGGCACTTTTTGTCTAGTTAGTGGGGTGGATGGGTAGCAAGGCAAGGACAGCAACTGCCAAGAAGAGAGGGGAGCACTGTGAAACAAAATCAGTAACAAATTCACATGAGTCTGAATTTACTGTTCCAGCCCTTTGTTGTTTAAAGGAAAAACAAAAATTATAAAAGTCAAGACTCCTCTGAGGTCTTTAGGAAACCAGTGAGGAAAAAATGCAGCCTGATTTTAGGGGCCAGAGGTGTCCCTGCACATTTTAAAAGCAGATGCACTTGGTGATGTAGTAAGAGGCTAATGCCTGCTTTTTGTCATTTCATTCAGACCCTCAAGGCATGTGTATCTATCCTCTTCCTATTCATATGCAAGCAATTTAACTTCAGGTGGATTGTGAACGGTTCTGAAGGCCAGGGGCTAACACAGCCCTTAATTCTGCCCTTTCTGCTGTAGTACATAGCCTGATGCTGTTTATTTCCACAGTGGAAATTGTGAGGCTGCAGCATTCTGACCTCGTGCATTGTCTCTCCCAGGGATCTCATTTTGACTGCTGCCTTGATGTTTCAGACAATCTGAGGTTTCTGTTTGAAGCAGAGAGAGTTTTGAGGTTTTTGTTAAGAAAGCACACTTTTCATCAGGACCCAAAGGACAGAGAAAGGGTTTTTTTTAACCTATTCCTTCTTTCAGATGCAGTGAGTGAACAGAAATTAATTTCTTGTGTGACTGTTGATTCCTAAATATTAAGTATTCGTGTTTTCAGAAACATTTTGCAGTTTTCTGCTTTGACAGCTGGCTTCTGAACATCCTCACTCATGCTATGGAAAAAACTTCATATTGATGCTGCACTCAATGGCTGTGGCTTGGATATCTCCTGTCCAGCTGGATCCATCACACAGGATTGTATCTCTGCTCCAGCCCTGTCAGCTCACAGGAACATCAGACATTCTGTCCATTCCTGTCTCAGCAGCAGATCTCCATGATGGCTTTCTACTTTATTACTTTGGAGAGCCAAAATCCAGTTACTCTTTGGTTGCTTGGTGAATGATTTTATCCCAGATACCATTAATAATAGCTAAAGTCAAACTGAATCGAGTGTATTCCCTGTTGAATGTCTGTTGAAGATAGAAGGTTAAAGTGAGGTGCAGAGGACATTTTCATTTTGTAAGTGAGAGAATTAAGCAGGTTATCTGCAGTCCCTCTTCCTTTCTTTTTCTATCTCTTCGGACTTTAAAGTGCATAAGCCAAGCTTGCTTCACAGATGGGCAGTGTAGGAGGTCAGAGAAGGCTTTTAGCTAAAAGCATGGCGTACTTTTGTGAAGACTTTTCTGAAGAGTTTTTGCTTATTTCTTTCCAACCATAGAAGACTGAGCTGACTAGGCAGTTCAGAAAATAATTCTGAAAGAATAAAGTTTTGTGGTCTGTTCCCAGATGGTTGCAAGTGTCCCAGGTGGCAAACATTCAGGATGTTTCTTTTTGCTGATAAGTTTGGATTTTTGTTCTGATTTTTATAAGCTAGCACAGTAGCCACTCATCAGTGAGGTTTCTGTAACATCCAAATAAAGCACAGCTGTGTTTTAATCCCATTTGTAAGGATAGGGACTGAAAGGTTTAATCAACATGCAGAAGACCACAAGGGAAATCAGAACTGAAACCTGAAAGGTAACCTAGACTTCAGTCTAAAGACTCTTCACTTCAGTCTCTCTCCTCTGTAATTACAAGGTGAGAAATCCCAGAACGATTCCAAATCCTATTTGAAGTATTTTAAAAAGTAAATCACATTCTGACTAAAACTTTGCATACCCCTAAACTTCTACAACAAATCGTTGGGGTGAAATTTCCTACAATATTTGTGTGACATTCCGGGCTCTGCAGAAGCCAGGAAAAATATTCACCCTGTCCCTAACAGAGGGAAGTCAATGCATCATTACAGATAAAGCAAATGATAAAGGTTTTCATCCTCTTCACCTGTGTAAGCCTGGCTTCAATGTGCTTCACCAGGGAGAGAATGTGCCTGGTGGCTCCAGACAGAGAGGAGACATTTATTTCAAGTCACAAGAGCCAAGAAACTGTGAGTCCAAAGCCCAGTGGGATATTCTTTCATCCTAACTACTTGTGCAGTGCCTGTCTTCAGCTCCCAGTGACCTTGGGTCTCTCAGTGGGGCTTTTCTGGCTGGCAGCAGCAAGAGACAGAGTTTATAGAAAAAAAATGTAATTAAAAAAAAAACAAAACCAAAAAAAAACACCAAACAATCAAAAACAAAGAGGGTGAGAAGAAATCTATTTCTTCCTCTAAAACTCAGGGACCTTAAAATTTCTAAAAAACATGTCACACTTGAAAAATTTTATTAAGGAATGAGATTGTTTTGCAGATTAAGGGACATGGGATGATAAACTAGTGATATGCTTCAACAGCAATGAATTTTAGAGTGAGAAAAGACAAAAACAAATTAGTAATTGCTCTGCCACATTTTAGCCCTGGCAATTTAAAAGACTGAAGTTTTGCTTTAACTAAGATTTTGCATCTAAGGAGAAACTACAGAAAAGACATTCAAAGATTTAAATTCACTGTGAGTGCTGTTGGCTGCATGCTGGATTTTGAGGATTTTCTGGTTTATATAAAGCTAGCAAAAATTCTATCAAAAACTTTTCCTTTCCTGAAAAAAAAAAAAAAGACCAAAAAAAAAGGGCAGATTGTTTCCTAGCAGAGCATAAAAGAGGGATTGCTGTGTTTTCTATTAGAGCCACCAAAACAGGTTGCACAGAGGACAGTAAATTTTGTTCCTGCTGTGCAGACATTTTCAACCAGATGACAAGTCCAACAGCATGGACTCTCTGGAAGGTGAGATTTCAGTGGCTCCAAAGGAAAATGAGAAAGCAAGATTGAGGGACACCAAAGTGAAAGCCACTTGGATGAGTGACAAACACAAATCAATCAGGTTTATTAAGCCCTGTTTCTCCCGTGGAATCCTGGGGCCGGGAAGGCAGGGTGCATGACAGGTATATCCAAAAGTGTCAACAGATCTACTGCCTTCAGCCCTTCTGTGTGCTCCCACCCAGCAGAGGCAGTGCCAGCCCTGGAACAGCCTGTCTGCATCACTGTGGCATCTTCTGGGGAAGCAGAGGCACTGCCCTGGCACAGCTCCCTCCATCCTCATTGACTGTGCCATATGGGGGTGCCATTTCAATCCTCAGTTTAAATGCAGTGTTTGTTGTCTCTGCCCCCGTCACTCAGAGCCCGCTGTGAAATTCTGGTTGGTGAGGAGGAGGAGGAGGAGGAAAGGACTTAGGAAGGAAGGTGGGGGTGATCAGCAGTGGCCTCAGTCGTGCAGGGGATGAGGAGCAGCAGTTTGTGGGGAGGAGGAACAGCACTAGGAAGGCTCAGGTGGAGAGATGCACAGAAAGCAGCAAGGGGTAGGATTTTCCCTAGAGAAAATCCTAGGTGGAGAGAAGCAGGGTGGGGAAAGGTGGAAGGCTGGGTTCCTGGAGCACCAAAAGTGGCTGAAGAAGGGGCAGTGGAAGGATTCCTTCCTGCCAAGAGCCTGCAGTGCAGAGGGTGTGAGGGCTGGAAGGGGAGAAACAGGACAGAAATTGCAGCCTGAAGGTCAGCTCAGCCTTGGACCCTGCTCTGTGGAATTTAACAAAACCTCCCTTTAAAGGAAGAGGGGGAGAAAAAGCATCATTAAAGGGGCTCCTCAAAGTTGGGTAACTATTCGAAGAGCCATCCGTGGATTTATTTGTAAAAAGAGATGTTACAGCAAGGAGTGGGGATATTCTGCTGGCACCTGATCCAGGAGCAGCAATCTGTGCCCATCATGGCACTGTTCTGTGCAAGACCAGCAGGAACCAGGGAAGAAAAGGAGTCAGAGCACAGGGACTCATCCAGGGGCAGTTTCCTCACCTCTCCTCACAGATCTCTGCTCAGTGACTAAATTACACTGTGTTCTTTTTTGGCCTTCAACCTCTTTTTCATTACACAGCCACAGAAAAACAGAGAAATTAAAAGCTGCTTCTTCAGTAAGAGACACACAGATCATTTTTTTGTTGTTGTTGATGATGTTTTACAAAGCAATACATCTTCTCACCCCATTGGACAACTGCACCTGGAGTCTGAATGTTATGCAAACCAGTATAAATCAACATTAAAAGTAGTAGGAATAAATGTTCCTGGGATATCCATATATTTTAAGGCAGAAGGAATCTCAAGAAGAACATTAGGTTTCATAATTTGTACAAAATCTTATATATATGACAGAATATTCAACAACTCTTGGCTCTGTGTTGGAAGAATCTCCAGATTATAATTTGGGTTTTTCTTCAGATAGACAGTGCAGGTTCAGTTGTTATGCTCTGGATGTGAATCAGGTTGTTTCTGCTGGGAATGTTCTTTAGAGGAGCACATATGTTTTTTCACTGTGAGTTTTTTTCTGTCACTTCAAAAATGTGTTCTTTTCACACCCCCTTAGTCTCTCATTCCAGCCATTGGTACAGAGGAACCAATAACTCTGCTGGGTTTCAGCCAGCGTGGTGAATTTAATTTTCCAACACTGGACTGTCATTGCAGAGTTTCAAGGTGGTGTAACATTCCATAAAATCAAGCTGTTTATTATCTAGCAGAAATGAAAGAGCTTTGCTTTTCATTATTCTCCCTTTTTTTCCCCCTCCACTTTGTACTAAGTGATAATATAAATCACATTTTGTACTTATTTCAGGAATGCATGTTTGTTCTTCTGTGATGCTAAATAAATCTCCAAACATTAACTGTCCCTAAAATATTTGGGGGGGTTGTTTCTGCTTAGAATATAGACTTAGTGAGCCCCATGGTGGGCAAATAATCTCTTTGTTATGTGATGAATCTGCAGGTCCTTCACTACAAAAGATCTCCTAAAGCACCAGGACCAATCCTTTAAGTTGAGAAACAGTATATCAATAAAGGTCAGTGTGACAATGTGATTTACTGAAATACTGTGCTGCTCCTAGCAGTTAGTATTTTATATTATATGATACACAGCAGGTGTTTTTATTCGTATTTGGGTTCCCCACTGAAACCTTGTTCAACCTGTTTTATTATTTATTGTTGCCTTTTAGAGGTGAAAGAAACCAATTTATTCAGCTTTCATAACCATTCCTAACAGGTACAAAGAGGTTAAGGACTAACAGGAAAAATCAATTGGTTAATAAAATAGTTAATTGACTAAATGCTCCTTCCAGGAGGCCCTGAATGCAGACTGTGCAGAACCAAAGGAGGTTGCTTTAATTATAATGGCATCTCACTGCATAAAAGCTTTCACTGCAGACAAGGGTTTCAGGGTTTCAGACCTGAGTGAGCTCGTTCTGTTTGTATGGTTTACACATGGAGCAAGTCTAGGTACCACAATTAATATTTTTCACAGTTTTTAGTATCTACTTTTCCCTTTTATGGTCATGAAAGACGGCAAAATGACAAGGAAACTGAAATATCAGTCAACATTTTCACTATAGATCTGGAAAGATTTTTAAGATAAATGTATAAAACACTGACAAACAAATACTTTCCAATTTTGCCTCGTTCTGCTGGCAGGATTTTTTAAATTGGTTTTATGGTCCTGTTAATCGTGAAATCCAGGATTTTTAAAAGGCACAGGGAGGTGGAGAGTGACTCACTCTCTTTAACCATTTCTAAATCCATAGGAAAACATCCAGAATTTATTTTGGGTACAGTAATGCCTCTCAGAAAAATACCCAGTGTCTTCAGCTTTCTTTGATGTGCCATAGTCACCACTCAGTGGGAACCCCCAACTTCTGAGCTCCCCACATTTCCCTGCCATGTTTAAAGTAGTTATGAGCACATTTTAAAGAGTAATGGCTAAGGGACACCACTGAAAGCTCCAAAGATTCTTTACATTAGGGGCAGTCACTTTTTACACATACATGTTGCATTGTACAGTATTGTAAATGTTTAAAAGAACATAATTAATTTAATTAAATAAATAATGATAATTAAAAAAAGAGGGGGGGGAAGTTGCCTGTGCATTTCCTGCCCCAAGAGGCCAAAGAAAAACAAAGTAACATGGAGTCAGAGTGAGATCCTTTCCTTGGCTTGCCCTCCCCATCCCTCATCTCTGGAATCAGGAATCTGCCAGGGCATCAGACATTTCAGTGGTGAGTGATGAGGTTTCCTGAGTGAACACTGAGAGTTCAGGAGCACATGATGAGGCACACAAGGCTTTAGAAGATTTGGGGTTGGTGAATAATCACAATAACTGAGGTGACACTCAAATAATGTCTGCAGAGGTAACGGAGCAAGAGGGTCACTGATTGATTAATGAGCTGCTTGGGGGACAGAAGAGCAGTTTGAAATATGTTTGGACCAGGATATGCACAAACTATTTACATTTTTCATCCTTATGTATTAGCCCTGGGTTTCCTCCTATGGTGGTGTAGCCCACTCCACCTTGCATTTTTTCCTGCATCCTTTCACATTTCCTGCCATGAGCATTGCTTTCCTTGTCTGAAAACCAGACAAAGCTACTGGTGGAGTATTTGGAATAACTCCAGCAGTTTAACCCCTGGTTCTGGAAGCACCTCTGTTATTCTCACATACCATGGCAAGGCCAGGGCAGGATAGCTGAGCCATCTCCTGCTGTCTTCCTTGTGCCCAGCAGTGTGGCTGGGATTCAGAGGGGATGCTGATATCCACTCCTGCTGAGCACCATCAGTCTTAGAGACACCAGGGGGAATGCAGTACTCAGCCCTGGTAATGCTGGCAACACAATCCTCTGTGCCAATCTGGCATTTAATTAAAAATATTGCCATTATTGTATATTCACTTATCAACAAAGTGCCTCTGGAGGGGGAATATCCTCAATTCCAACCCCAGAATGGGGTCCTGCTTTACAGGTGTTGCAGTTACCCAGCCCAGACACACACAGTGGCATTTCTCAGCTCCCAAGGTGAGCTCACGGAGCCTGTCAACCCCCTCCAGATTGAATTGGAAGGTTTTAAAAGCACATCTTGTGGTTTGAAGGAGGTGAGTTGTGCTGAGTGCTGCCTTTGCCTGGGAAGAACGAGTGGCACAGGCTGATAAAGGACAGGGTGAGCAGGGCTGGGGGCAGCACGACCTTCAGTGGTGACATTCACACAGGAGAGACACTCAGACACTTGAGGTGAAAGGAAAGGGGACTTTGATTAACAGCAAAGCAATGCATTGAAATTCCAAATTATGTAGGAGTCCATTCAGGCTGCAGTTTGTCTTGTTTGTTTTTAATTTTAGAGTCAATGTCAATGCAAGATTTTTAACTCTCTGGTTACGGCTCTTTATGCATACAATTCTCTAATGTAATTGTGATATAATCCTCAATTTTATTAGCAGTCAAGTTAAAAGGTAGCAATGTGTTATCCAGAATATTACCTTCACTGGCAATTTGAGCAAGTATCATGGCCTGGGAGCTGCTTTTCTGAGGAGAAAGTGGATCTGCCTCTGCTGTTGGGAGCACTTCAGGATGGAAAGGTGACACAAACACTGATGGTGAACCATCACCACAGCTCCTGAGCCAGAACACCTCATCTGCACAGCCAGGATGGGAGGTTTCTGGTAAAGCACCCAGCTCTGAGCTGCAGTGGCTGAATGTGGAATCCCTTGAACCCCTCAGGAATCCCCAGGGCCTTGCCCTGGAAGAATACACCATAGAGTCTGCACCCAGGCTGAAAGAAGAGGCTGCCCCCACGGTGCCCTCCAACACTGTGTGATCTACCCCAGTTCTGCTCTCCCCACATGTTCCTGATTCCTGTGGCATTTCCTTTCCCTGTTTCCCCATTGGTTGTGGTATCCCTGGTGGCCTTCCCCATCTTCCCTATAGGGCACTGCCCTTTGTACCACCCCTGTGCCCTCACACCGTTGGTTCCTGACCCCATATTTAACCCTGTGCACAGCACATGGCCCGGTCCTTTGTCCCTGATCTCTTTGAGCGTGTTGGAATAAACCTTCACTGGAATTTATCATACAAGGGCCCTTCTTGCCTGTCTTCACTGACCCAGCCATGGTGAGTGTGGTGTGTGGACCCGACTGCTTTGCCCGAGTGCCTCCCCAAGGACATCTCCAAAAGAGAGGCTTGTTGGGGATAGCAGCAGCATCCACCACCTCAATCCCACTCTGCTACAGCTGCAGGCTGAGCTTTTCCTGCTGCTGTGGGAGTGGGGAGCTGCAGCTGGGCAGTGACTGCTGGAGCTGTCACAGCAGAGTGTGACAGAGCTGCACCATGGGCTCTGCAGGGACACCAGTGTCACACCCTGGGCTGTGATCCTGCAACAGGGACAAGAAATCTACTCTAATCTTAATTTTACTGCCCTAAAAAGCCCAGTGACAAACAGCTGGTAAAAAGTTTTCTGAAAAGGGCTGTTCACATCCTTCATTATGAAAATTGAAATCATGACAGGCTCTGCTGGGCATGGTCCTTTGTTGCACTTCAGCTACCCTGGCCCAAAAAGTTGCAAACAGAATGCTGGCTTGAGATGTTAAACACCAAAATCTTTCTCTTTTTCCTTGTCCACGAAATCCATGCACCGACATTCTAGGACATGGTACTGTGGGAGCTGCTCCATTCAATTTTGATCCCAAACAAAACAGCTTGAGATTTCACGTTGGATAATTGGGCTTTACCTGTATTTTAAACAAGAATCCTTCTCCTTTCATAAACTGCTTGAGTTGGGAGACATGCAGAGCTTTTGCTGAAAGAAATGCATTAATCCTTTTAAGTTTGATAAAAGGTTCCTTTATACCATACTGTATAGCTTCCTGCTGTGGGACCACATTTGTGTAGAATCTCCATTTGTGGGGAAAGAAAGATAGAGACTCCTAATGGTTTGAAGGGAGGACCGATAAGGGAAAGTGCTGCACACCTGGACTTCAAATTGAACGAGATCCAGGGGAGGTTTATTGCATTAATTGGAGTTAATGGACATGGTCAGTCCATTTCCATTCCACAGGGTGCCCCCAGCAGCTGTAGGTGCTCAGCCTTTCTTTGAGGCTGGTGGTGTAGCAGACCCCAAATGGGTCCCTTTGCAGGGGCATGGTCCTGCCATGCCCTGTCTCCCTTGTCCTGCTCTCTGTCCACTGCAGAGGCAATCCAGTGTCTGACAGTGACATGGAAGGCACTGCAATAATCTGCTGCCAAGAAGCAAAGAAAAATGCCTGCTCGCTTTTGTTTCAAAGTCAAGCTGGTCTGGATTTATTCTGGCATATCTGGTATTTTGTTATTATGAGCAGACCAGTGCTGGGCAGGCTGACATTCAATATTTCTTACTCACTGTATCCCACACATCAAAAGTGGCCAGTGTCAAGCCCTTTAGACTATTGCTGTCCATTCATCAGCTGGTTTTGTTATTATTTTATTGCTCTGTCTCTTTTTGTTTAGAATACTCCACTTTTACCAACCAGTGGAGTAAAATATTTTGATTTTTGCTTGAGACAAGATGTGTACAGAAAGAAGCCACAGTAAAACATGGCACAGCTCTTCCAGGCATAGAAACCTTTGTGCTGTGTATTGAGCTTGGATCTGCACCCAAGTTCAGTCCAGTTAAGCCTGGTTCCCAAAAACAATGCAAGCCAACCTTTTACAGATACGTTACATTTTATATTATGAATTGATCTAATAGAAACAACAAACTTCTTGTTACAGCACAAGCAGGGAATGAGATCCCTGTTCCTGTGTGTTGTAGAGCATTAGGGAGCACATAAAAATGCCAAGGAAAAGGTCAAAGAGTGAAGTGTTGGGAAACAGGGCTGGCCAAAATGTCCTCTCCATCAAACGAGCTGAACCTTAGCAGGTTCCTGCTCTGCCTTGTACTGAGCCTCTTCTCCAGCCTCCTGTTGCTGAATGGGACTCTTGGAAAACACATCCCTGAGCATCCCATCTTTTTTCATGGTGGGCTCTCATAAATCTTTGCAGCCTCCTAGAACAAGCTTCATCCAATTCTGTTAACTTCTCTGCTGCTTACAGGTAATACAAGGTACCTAAAAACCTTTTCTCAGCTGCATCCTGATCATGTCTGAAGGCTGCTCAAACACATCACGGGTGTTCCTGTGCCACCAGCACAGTCAAACCTCAGCCTCACACACACAGAACGTGCAGCCACATCACAAAGTACTGCCCCTGGAACTCAATTCAGCCAAAATGAGACCTGGTCTGGCAAATCCTCTCCACTGAAGCTTGGAGCTGAAGAGAAAGTCAGTGTTTGTTCTGTACAAAGAGATTCAGTTTATTGTATTCTAGATAAGTATGGTATTATGCACATATTCTGGCTCCCCATTAAATGGCTCCACAGCATTATTTATGAAAAAAGGGGAGATGTGGTTTCATAAGAAAACAAACAAATAACGAGATCTCCTTGTTTATGCATTGGGGGATGGCTGGCACAATAATTAAATCAGAAAATTCTGAGGATCAAATTTTTATGTCCATGTGGGGAATGGCTGCTATCTCAGAATGCCCCAGGATGCTACCAGCTTCCACATGTGTTTTGGGTTCTGTTCCTACTGCTGAAGTCTGTGAAAAAATTGTTGGTTAATGTGGATTTTTTTTAATGTAGATGGTAAGTTCATGTGAGCTACATTCTGTTGGAAAAGTATTATGCAAAAGAAACAAAAAAGTGATGGTTTAAGTGTTTGAAGAAGGCAGGAGAAGCATTAATGACAGGCACTATCAAAGCCAGTGTCCAAGAATTTTTACTTTTAAAGAACCCTGCAGATGGATCTTTAAATGCAGAGAAATCTCCATTTTGGGCATCCTCAGATCCCCTCACATGCTCTGTAGGTACACAAAAAGTGTCATTCCCTTCATAAGGGGAAATTGCATGGAAATATTTCTGAGGTGTCTCATGACACATTGAAACCAGATGAAGCATGAATATTCATAGGGACCATTTTAGAAACACCTCCAACTCACCAGAACCGCCTGGGACCCACCCAGGAAAGGTGTGGCCTCCTGCCTCTAGGAGAAATGTCCTTTCTGCACAGATATTAATCAGGGTGACTTATGTTGTTTTGAGTGTTGGATTCAGCCTTCCTTAGCAGCACAAATAAATCCAGTCCTTGAAGGTGATGCTAGCAGACTGATGGCCTTATCACTGAGATTGCAAAGTTCTGGCTGGAGCTGCTTGGAGCCTTTTCCCTTTAAACCTTTGCAGCTGAAAATGTGACTTCAACAAAATAAAATTAAAACTACGCATGAAGAAGTCCATTTTGTCAGAATGTGATCCATGAGGGAAAGTGAACGAATTTTCAAAACCAATAAGCTGGCTTGGTGTTTGAAGGGGTTTTTAATTATTAAAACCTTGCGGGATATACATTTTTGCACCATTCATTGAACTGTGGGTGCAATTTATTTAATAGGCACACATTTTACCGGGCAACCTACACCACCAGGAAAGGATTTCAAGCCTCAGCCAAGTGGAAAATCTATCCCAAGGTATCTGTGTTGCACGGTAAAAGTAGGAGATTTAAACAGTCGAGATACAAGCTGACTGTGAAAGCACCCACCACTAATGTAAAGCTATGCAGTTCTTAAGTGATGCTGACAACCCTCACAAACCTTTAAATAGCCATTTCCAAGCTGGCAGATCTAAATTGCAGCAAAACAAAGTAATCACTCAAGGAATTCTTTGCAAATTAAAACAGTTCCTTCTTGTTGCTTTGTGTTTTGGAGCTTCACAAACAATAATACAGCATCAGAAGCCATTTGCCTATTTCTTTTTGTACCGAGTACTTTTCCTGCAAAAGTAAATACTCTGTCAGTAATGAAAAGAAATTGGTGGTGCATAATGCAAAGCCAAACAAGAGCTGTACATTTTACAGCTGATTCAAGAAGAAAACAATATATTTGTGCATATCTTATTTTTATGTAAAATAAGACAAGAAGTTACTTCTTGTATCACTTCTGGCCCACTGTGACTGCCTGAATGACCCTTTTGTTTGGTTTGTGTTTGTGTAAAAGCCTAGTTCAAGGTCAGAACACCTTGTGAGATATTAAGAGTGCTTACAAACGATCCAGAGTTTGTGCTGCCTCTCCACAAAGGGTGATAGACAGAGATCCTCTCCAAAATGGAAAGAGGAGAGTCCCCTGAGAGAAAATGCCCCTGCAGATGCTTATGCAACCTGGAGCTTGTGGCAGTTATAAAAATAAACCCAATTTCTGATAGATGCCTCAAGAAGAGCCTACAAACATAGCCCTTCATGGTGGGAATGTGAAGTTTGAGAGCAGCAAGAACTGAGATCACAGAGGGCAAAATGCAAATCCAGCAAGCCAAAGCTCCCACGACCGGGCTGCAAGGGCATACCCAAGATCTTCATTGAACAAAAGTCTCCTAGGCATTGTAGCACATGGAAAAATAAATCCAAATATATTCCAGTTGTGTGAAGGAAACTGTCAGTGTGGAGTGTTAAAATGGGATCAGATGTGCTGGAACACTGTCTGGCAGGGCTCAAATTACTGGGATAATAAGCAGGAACATCAGATAAGGGATACTGGGAGTATTTCAGGGTCTCCAAAACCAATACCCTTCAGGAGCCAACTCTTATCAAAGTGAACAATCCAGGCTGTACTGTCCATGAGCAAATAGTCACTGGGGAGAGCAAAATGTATGTTAGCTGTCTGGAGGCTGTACTTTGTGGAGCCTCCCAAGTGAGGGGCATCCAGTTGTTTCCTGCAAAGACAGAGATGTGTGTGTGGATCCTGGCTAGCTCTGTAATTCACCTGAACGTGGCATCAATTGGTAACTTTCTCTGAGCTAATGTTTCAGAACATTGGCTGTTCCCTTCTTGCACTAAGAAAGGTTCAAGAACCCTGGGCTCTGTGTTATTTCCAAACCCAGGGGGTGGCTGGGGACCTGCCCAGTGTGACTGCAGCAGCTCAGAACAGGAATGTCAGAGGCTCCCACTTCACCTTTCTCTTTTGCATTCCTGGCTGCACTCACAGGAGTTTCTGTCAGAAGCTCACCTTGCCAGGAAGATGAAAAACAGAGAGCAGGAAGTAGGAGAGGCATTTTATGGCAAGGCCTTCAGCCCTTTATTTTTGAAAGGATTCTTCCTGCAATTTATGTCAGTTTGAGTTAGAAGCGTGTGTTAGTCCTGCCCTTGAGATGTGGTGCAAGTACTGATGATAGCAAATATTCATCTCTGGCAAACATTTCGCTGAAATGAGGGACTGACAATTTATTAAAGCTAATTTCCAAAGTCACATCCAAATCTCTCCCCGTTCATTCAGCAAAACCTGCAGTAGTTTAAGGTAAGTACCAATACAGAAACCCTTTTAGCATTATTGCTCTGTTCACTGGGGGGACACCATAATGAAACAAATGGATTTTTA
This sequence comes from Brachypodius melanocephalos, assembly GCA_013398615.1. NCBI lineage: Eukaryota > Metazoa > Chordata > Aves > Passeriformes > Pycnonotidae > Brachypodius > Brachypodius melanocephalos. The sequence goes on along the minus strand of VZSR01000393.1, from coordinate 15,909,503 downwards.
AAGATGTGCATTACAAAGAACACAGTATTATTGGTGGGGAAGCCTGAAATGGAAGGACAGGTGATTAAATTAATAATACCAATAATTGCATCAGCTGCTGTCTCTTGAATACCTTCCTAATGTGATACAAGATTTAGCAATGGGGCTCAGGGCAGCATTCTCTCTTCAGCTCACATTTGGAGTGTACAGCAGATGTTGCTGGAGGTGCTGAGCTTGTTTCACTCAGAGCTGGGATCCCTTAGCTGACCTAAGGAGCAACTCAGAGCTCAGGACAGGAAAAGCACTCAAGCCTGAGCCTAAATCCTCCCACAGGTCTCCCAAATTCCCTGCTGCCACTGCTAAACTGTGACTGACCCCCAGACCCAGCAGCTCAAAGCCATCCTCTCAGGTGTGTGTATATTATGATACAGTACATTTCCCTCTGCATTATGATGCAGGAATGGCTGTCAAACATTAGGGAAACTACATGCTTGGAAGGGTTTTTTCAGTGGAAATCGTGTGCTGGAAATAAATTTGTTTTATTGCTGCTAGTAGTTAAAAATCTGTCATCGGTTTGGAAGGGACAGAAATATGCTTCTGAGAGAATATAGTTCTCCAGATGATGCCAGAAGAACCATTTGAAACTTTTTTGATAAAGACACTTGCAGAAATCCGTGCAGATGATAGGAACAGTGATGATAAGCTGGCATGAGAATTGTGTTTCCTGTATGGTGACATATTGCATTTTTTATAGGAATGGGGATACAATTTGACATGATCCATTTGGCCATCTTCATTAACAGCCTCGTATGGCAACAGAAAAATGAAACACTGCAAATGTGTAATGAAAGATAAAACAGTAGGTAACTTCTGATAAGCATATTGTGGCTCATCCATCTTGAGCAAACCTGAGTTTATGAACTTTTCTTCAGCAGCAGGGGCATAAGTGCTCTGACTAATAGTAACAGAAGTTGAGTCCAATTGCTCCCTTCACAGAAGAGACATCATTCAAAATTATCTGAACCAATGAACCTGCTTCACTCTGCGTTCATTTTCAAAACCACTTTTTGAAAAGCCACATCCTGAACCTGAACATTATCATCTCCAGCCACTAATCTCCATTTCAAAAGCCCCGAGCTGAGCAGCACAGGACCATCAGTGTAATTATTGTATATATATTTCTATTGACACTCTCCAGGCTTTTTTCAGTGAGTGGATTTGAGCTGAGTGTGTATTGTCAAGGTTGTTACCTCTTTGGTTACTGAGAGGTGTGTAGTGGTTCTTCTCAAAGAACAAAAGAACAATCCCCTTGGTCTCTCGTCCTTCTAAAGGGATACACATCCCCACAGAGCATTTTTTTAAACTGGATTTTCTTGCTGGAGATATAATTAACATGTCACTGAACTGTCCTTGGTGTGTCCCTTGGACTCACAATGCATCACATGAGATAAACTCAGAGTGTCACCTGAATGATTGTGAGGCTGTATTGTGTGACATTTTAAATTGAGAAGGCTGGATATGTGTGGCTGCTTTTTTTCTTTTTTTTTCCCCCTTTGGAAGAAGAAACAAAAATCAATTTACAAGCAGCAAATATTTTCTTTCATAGCGAGGACACCTCTGGCCTTAATTTGGGCAGCTGGCCAGACAGCAGCTACTAGCTGAGATTTATAGCTGCACTTTAATTTCCTTGAGTAGCACGCACACAGATTATCCTGTATGGGCACAGATTCTGCTCCTGTGGGGAGCTCTGGTGCAGTTAATTGGGCATGGCATTCGGAGGCAGGAGAGCTGGTCTTACTTCTGATTCTGGGACTGACTGTCACTTCAGGAAAGGCACTTTGTGTCTGAGTGTCTGAACTGGAGGCAGTAATATCAATGTGCTTTACCAATAAATGAACAATTAAAGAGTATTAACATCAAATAACTGTGGCCAGCAATTTTAGTGCAGATGTATCATTCCCTGAATACAGCTAATTATTATCCCAGTGTCAGCCTTTGCCTCTTCCCCTCTTTATTCTCATTGGCTTTGTCATTTTCTAGCTGTACTCAGAGGTTCTGACTCAGCTCCTGTTAAACTCCATTTTTAAATGGATCTGTACAATAAACCTTGTAACACTTTAAAGACATTCTGGGCCTCAACAGCTGGGCCAGATGCATTTTCTGCCAGGGCTGATCACAGCCCAGGGTTAGGGGCATCCTTGGTGCAGCACACACAGTGCCTTGGAAAACCATGCTCCCTCAAACAATGAAACAGCTGTGGGACAAAAAAAGGCTCTGGGGTGTTTATTGTCTGCTGAACTGCAGAGATTAATCTGATCAAATACTGCTCCTCTTGTATGGCTAGATGCAATTTTTTTTTTTTTTTTAAAAAGCATCATTGGAATAGAAATAAATATTCAGTGGGCATTTTTCCTCGAAGAAAGAATGCAATTAGTTAAGAATTTTGGTGCCAGAATAAAAGGACAAAGTGTAAACTGAAGATAGTAGAGAAATTCTGTCCCCCCCTGTGACTTATGTCTTTAAGAAGATTTTGTTTGTGTAAGTCTCATTTCATTTTCCTCTCTGTCTTATGAACAAGATTCTATTATAGGTCAAAGCCAGTGAATATTGCTTACAGCTTGAGAAACAAGAAAATCAAAGACATAATCACTCATTAGAGCCTTTCAGTGGCATTTCTCATTTGGCTGTTGGTTCTTCATGCATTCACCACTGTTAGGAGCTTAGTCTTTGCTTTGGGAAGGGATCACTTTCTTCCTCAGGGTTTCTTTGTGCCTTTTGATTGCACTGGATTTCTCCATAGGGAAAAAAAAAAACCAAAAAAACCCCCACCAAAACAAAGCAAAACAAAAAAACCCCAACCAAACAAACAAAAAAACCACATACCAAAAACTCTTGGCCACACTCTGTGCACTGTCTCTTAAAGAAACTGCAGCTTGGCCAGGTACTGAGTGTGCTTGCTTTACCTTTTACAGCCTGTAAACCAAGAGCATCCCAAAATACCATCTTTGCAAAGCTATTCCAGCTCTGAATTGGCCTAATTGATAAACATTCCCCCTTGTTGTGTACCAGTTACCTCCTGGATGCTGCTGGAAGAACCCAGTAAGAGGCACTTTGGCAAGATGGTTTCAGCATCTGTGCTGGTGTTTGCCTGGAGATATCCAAAACTGGCTGCTGTGGTTCTCCTGCCTTGAGGCTGTTCCAAAAGCTGTGCTTTACTGAGGAGGGTTGGTCCAACATTTTCCTAAAAGCAACGTCTGATTTTCACACCAATTCATGTCTGAAAGCTTTCTTTATTTTCCATGGGTAAAACAAGACTAAACAGTCATCAAGATTTGCTTTTCAAAATACTGTTTCCATTGAGTTGGTATTTATTATCTAAAAATTTCATTGGGAAGGATAGAAGAAAATATTTTCCATTGGAATTCAATATTAATGGCACTATTAAGCATAATAGATCTGATTAGATGACAGTGATTCACTGTCATGAGAGGTGGACTGGGCTATCAATTATCTTTTTACCAGGGTAAATACTGTGATTTAAGATCTCTGATGAATGTGGGACATTAGCAGTAATACTGGAACAATATCAGGGAAATTTCAGGGAAGAAAAATGTTTTTATGATAATCTCAGGGGAAAACCCCAGCAATGTTCATAACAACTCTCAGTAAAAACTCCTGTGCTGATTCAGTTTGTTGTTGCTACAGTTCCAAAGTTTTAAGTTATATGATGCAATCTGATAAAGTCCCATTACCTCAGAGAGGATTTCAGACATGGTTTATTGGGGAAAATGAGAGAAGAGTGCTGGTGTGGGAGAGCTGTCACATTAGTTGCATTTTTTTGCCCATACTCTGAGCACTGAAGCCACAAAGAAGTGATCCAATGCCAGAAATAATGCAGCTGTGACAGAGGCCAGTTTCTTGGTCACAAAATGTTCTTTGCAGGGATTCAGTCCTTGCCGTGATTCAAACCTCCCCTGACCTGTGCACTGCAAAATTACATATATATACACAGTACATTTTGTTGATTTAAAGTCTAGCTTGCCAGGAACTGCAATCCAGTGTTTCCATTGTAATTGTTACGTTTTTCTAAACTTCCACGTGTCTCTGAAAATTAAGTGAAACTGGAATAAATGGCTTTGTCAACTGCACAATCCTTAAGTAAGTTTAATGCTCACCACTGCCATTGGTATTCCACATCACTAGATATTTTAGCTTGCATAATCACTGATGGACATTGATTTTGTCTTTGCTCTTCACAGCACAGCAAAATTAATGTGAAAGTCAGAGTTAAATGAGTCCCAGTGCTGTCCTCCACTCTGCTGAGAGTATGTTTCAGATCCTGAAGAACTGGCAACCTGCTCCAGCCTACAGTGTCTTGTATTGCAACAATTAATGGATATGAATAGTCCTCACAGGGGGGATTCAGGTTACCTTTGAATCAACTTTAGAGGTTACACTCCTGCCGCAGACAACGAGGTTAATGTGTGGCACTTTATGAACTGAGTAATTCTCTTCTTTAAATTAAATTAAAAACTTTTGTTCTTTTCCTCTCTGAAAGCTATGCCGACTCACTTGTGAAGTGTTAGCAATGAGAAGTTAAATTACTATAAAGTTTAGGGTCAGAAAAATATTATGCATTTAATAATCTGTTTTTCTACTCTTAACTAAGGTTTGGCAAAGCAATACTCACTCCATTTTTTTTTCTTCTCAGTCTAGAGCCATTTTTCAGGCTTCATTTAGGTCATAATCACATCATACAGCACGAAATCCATGGTGGCTGTGAGGCCAGGGTTGGGCACATGGATATTGCAACCAAATATATCAGGAAAAGCAAGATCTGACTGAGGGCAAGATGTGCTTAACAGCCATGCTACACAAAAGTATACGGGATAAACTTCTGCTTTGCTTGTCTGCTCCAGAGGTGGATGGATTGGCATTGTATCAGCTGCACAAATCCAACCAGAGAGCAGCAATCCTGTAGGAGTGCTCCCAGCTGGGAGAGCACATGTGCTGGCTCAGGCGTGGGGGAATGGTGACAGCCCATGTGAGCAGCACCAGGGAGCCTCTGGCACAGATGGAGTTTGAGTGTCTCTGTCTCCAGTGCCCAGGGTTGCTTTGGGGATCCCCCAGCTCACGGGGGAACAGAAATCTAGCCACTCTTTGCTTTCTAGCCATGAGTTTGTGGTTGCTCCAGTTACCTGCCTGTGTCAGCTCACACAGCAGTTAGGGGATACTGATTAATCTTCAGGGGTGTGTACAGAGGGGTGCTAGTCTGCACAGCAGCTATTCTGCCCCAGCTATTCTGCACAGATGCCCTAGGGAGTGGTGAAGAGGGTGGGCAGGGTCCTTAGAACTGATTCTCAATACTGCCATCCAAGATGACTCAAAAATTGTAAATCCATTCTCCAAAGATGGTGAGGTTTAGGGAAAAAAGGCAGAGTGGTGTTAGATTTTGAGGCTCCTCTCTACTTTGTTAGTGCATAAAAAATACACTGTAGTTGCAACCCAAACAATTGATCCTTAGGGTATACAAAGGAGGATACAAAAACGCATCACAGAGAGAGCCAAGCTTTCTGACTTCACAGTCCACAGGGCAGAACCTGCACTGGGAAGAAAAGTTACTGATTTGGGCTGAGATTCCCTTTCCAGGGGCTGGTGTGG
>VZSR01000393.1:15891037-15903763 GCA_013398615.1 Brachypodius melanocephalos | reverse complement strand
GGAAAGGAATCTCAATGTGAGATCCTCGACACACCAGTGCAGAAAATATCTTGCCTGCAGAAAGCACAGTTAGCACTGGAGTACATGGGATAGAATCTCTGCTTTCAAACTTCTGTTGCTGTTCCTGACAACTCCTACTTTGGCAGAAACTAATATGAGGTGACAGAATATTCCAGTCACTGATTTCTGCCTGCTGCCTGCACAGGGGAGGGAGAACTTAGCATAGTTCCATACCCAGCTTCCAAAGTTCCACTGAATCTCTCTGTCTCTCTGTTTTGGGTTGTTTTTTTTTTTAAATTTTACTTTTTAGTTTTCAAACTTCTCTACAAGTAAATGATTGGAAAGTTAGTGATATGTGTAAAGAACATTTTTTCAATTAGCAATGCCCATTAGCTGAATGAGCATGAAGGGCTGATATTTTTCCCCCTGAATTAGCAGGTACACATGTGGAATTTGGGCTATAAATCATTACTTAATAATTCACTAGAGAATAAATAGGACATAAAAGATAATTAGAGATTTGTACCACTTGCCTTCACCTTAATTATGAATGAAAGATATTTGGCATTGTCTGCAGGACTGTTAAATTTTGTTATATTGAGATGGGTCTGGAAAAGGAAGATACAGCAGAGTCATTTTATGAAAGAATATAGCTTCTGGCAGAGTGAATCTTGTACATCATTGCAGGAGAGGTATCCAACAGTTATGATCTTAAAATCTAAATGCAATGTGCTGGACCAAGAATGGTGAACAGGTTTGTTTTGCTATTTCAGTAATGACCTGTTGCCTGGCTCACAGAAACACATATGCCAGCCAATTTCACTGGAACAAAATTAATATTATATCTCCATGCTGTAATAGTAGTTAACTTTGGCAGAGCAGAAGCTGTTGGATATTCTTTCCTGGTCTAAGAGTTGCTGGAGATACCTGGGAGTAGAGGGTAGACCAAGCATTTAAACTCACAGTGGATTTGAATGCTGTGCTGTAACATGAGCCAGCACAGTATGAAACACAGCTTTTCCCTTGCCTAGGCTTTGTTAACTTTATAACAATGGGCAGACTTTCAGTCCTGCTCTGTTCCCCCTGCTGCTGTTTAGCACCCAGGTAAGAATTCCCCCTGCACACAGGAGGCATCAGAGTTCCCTGAGCATTAAACTTTTCCTGTTGTTGGTCACATCTGTCCCAGCTCAGGAGACACACAGGACACACATCAACGAGCCCAGCAAGCTTCTTGCTCCTCCCCATGCACTGCTGATGGAATTGCCTGAAGAAATTACAGCAACCTCCCCACTGCCTTCTCTTGTAAAACCCAAACCAACCCTACAAGGATCTACAGTGGAGTGCCATGAGCTGCCTGGGGTGGAGTAATAGCTCCACGTGGGCTGGTCTAGTTCATATAAATTAATGTGAATGCGAACTTTCAGTCCAGAATTCCTCACTATTTGTTAGCCAGGATGGATGGGAAAAAAGCCTTTGAGTCATCTGCAGTGGTGTTGTCACCTCCTGTAAAGAGTAGCTGTGAGGTGCAGAAAAGCCCCACCTCTCTGCCCTGGCTCTGTGTTCAGCAGCACATTGTCTGCTGTCCTTCAGTTTGTGAGACTCAGAGTCTGTTCCCTCAGCTCTGCACGTGCTCCTCCAATCACACAGCCCACGACAAAAAACCCCAAACTTCCAAAAAGTGCCAGTCCTTCCAGGTGCTGCCTGCTTCAGTGAAAGGACAGAACTTTGAGCAGAGAAGGGGGAGAGAGTGGCAGATGGGAAGATCTGGAATGTTGCAGTGTCTTTCACTCTTGCCTCATCAGAAATAGCCCACTGAACTCCCATTTAGCTGCAGCTTTCCTCAGAACTTTGGATTGGACCCAAACAGACTGAATTAGAGTGTATGAGCCTGGAACAAAGACAATCCAGGCCATCATCTGAGAAGATTAAGAAGAGCCTCTCTGCTGGCTGGAGATGAAGAATTTTCTGCTGATGATTTTGACAGCACAGAGGCAGGGAGATGCCCAGCATGAGCCAGCACCAATTGCTGCTTTACCTGCAACACCCCAAATGGGTGAGTTGTGACACTATGCACCAGCTTCTTTAAAATATGTTATTTCTGTCAGGCTCTGATTCATTCAGATTTTCCTGATGCTTTTCAGTTTACTTATTTATGACTCAGACTGATGTCTGCCGTTTGTTGACGTGGCACAGGCAGAGCTGAATAAGAAAGAAATCCAAAAAACATGAGTGGCCTGTCAAAGACATGTTGACAGCTGCTCTCAGAGAATCCCTTGATGATTCCCTGGAATTGTGAAGGAAGAGCAGTGGCAGGATTGAGCCATGGCAGTTCTGCTTGTCAGGGCAGGTAGTGTGCTTTGGAGTGATGGAAATGATAGACAATGTCCTGATCACACTGCTGAGGTCTTAATAAAGGCAGTGAACAATCCCTCGGTTTTGCCATTAACTGAAGAATTAAATTCCTATAATGTTGACTGCATCTACCACCCTAAACACAAGTAAATATTTAATTCTTGTGGGATAATGTGATAAGCCCTACTTTTATTATGAGATGTGGAAATACTTAAAAATTTCAGAGACAATCCTCTGCTAAGGCAGACAAAAATCAGACTGACAAATAACAAGACTCTAAAGCTCCAGCTCGGTTTTCATTGCAGCTAGAGACATAACAGTAATGTATTTCAGAATCTGTGAGCTTGCAAGTATGTATTATAACAGTTGGGAAGTAGGAACTGCAGAATGCCACAAGAAACTCATCTCCCAATGGGCTCCCAATACCTATTGAGAATAATAGCTCTCAATTTATGCAAGGTGCTTAAGCATTCCCACTAATTGTGAGCATGCAAGTAGTCCCACTGCTTTCAGCTGGTGATTACCATTAAGCACATGCTTAAGTGTCTTGCAAAATTAAGCTTTCAAGAGAGTTCTGTTGAGTTGGAAAAGCTCAGTTATGATCTCAGACTTTAATGTTCTTTCCCAAATCCAACTAGCTCTGTAATCATTTTGAAGGTTTTCTTCCCCCTCATTGCAAGTGGAATATCAAAGTGATAAAAATGTATCATTTTGAAAGAGATCTAGGTATACACAGGCTTTTGGAGATGTAGATTAAATATATGATCTTGCTTCTTCCACTTGATACCCCTGGCTTCCACAAGATATTGCTGGTTCATCCCAGCTCTGCTCTTGGGTTTTCCCTGTGGCACTTGGTTTTCACCGAGGCAGAGAAAGATTTCAGGTCTTGTCATTTCTTTCCTTCTGAGATTAAATGAATGCTGTGCTTACAGGTGTTCTGTTTTAACATCTTTGTAGTTGTCACCTTTTGGCACTGTTTTTCACAAAATAAAGGCTGAGAGGTGCTGGGTGTTTGCACATCTTTGGAGAGCGTGGCTTGACAGCACTCTGTGTGTGTGTGCATCTACACCAGGCTGTTAATTATAAGTTAATAATAAAAGTTAGTGTAGAAGTGTCAGTGGATTTGGGGGTCAGCCTGAACACCTGGCCAGCTAAATCAAGCACCTTATAGCTAAATTCTTAACTCTTTTCTTTTATGACTCTTTGTCAGAATTACTTCACCAACCGAACTGAGCATTACCCAGACATGACTTCTGCTTTAATTTGCCTCAAGGAAAAAACTTACCAGGAGGTTCTAACAGCAACTCTCAAGAAGCAACACCTTGATTTCTGTGAGGTATAATTTTGTGAAGCAATCAATTCCCACGTGTCTGAGCACTAGGGGAATCTGATCCTGAATCCATGCTGAAACAGCCTTTGCATGGCTTCAGCATCGCCTCTTCCAGCTCAATCCTCACACTGCTGATCTGCAGGGCTCCTGCCAGGCTTTAGAGCAGACCATGCACCATGGGGATCTGTTACTCTGCTCTTGATCCAGTCCTTGGTTTTCTTTCCTTCCACAGGTGACCCTGAAGTTTGCAGCTGATGTTTCTGAACGAAACACAGGCAGAAGGGAAGGCAAGGACATGAGACAAATCCATCCTGGAGAAAACAAGCCTTAGTAGCAGTTTATGTGTCTAAAACTTATAGGGTGAAAAAGATACTGATTGCAGTCTTCCTTTTGACCACTGCTGTCACTGCAGGGTGACACTGCAGGGATTCCAGTGCATCAACGTGGTTCAATTCCAGTAAGAAATAATCAAGGTGAGAAATACATCTCACATCACAACTTTTCTGTAAGGGATAAATATTTAACAAGCTCCTTCCAAAACTGGCAATTTGCCTTGCAGCCCCAGCAGAGGTGGCCTTCCATTGACAGACCGTGTGGGACCGTTCCCATGTAGGAGTAGATAACCCTGTGCTTAGAGCAGGCTGCCAGGAGAGCTCCAAGAGTCCAGCAGCTGGACAGATTGTGACTCTGATTATACACCTCCTCTTTGTCTTGGTGGAGGGGCACTGGTTTTCTCTTTTAAAGGCCATGCTCTCACCTGGTGTCTGTGTGCTCTTTATCAGGTATATAAACATACACCTGCCTTTGTGTATGGGTCTCAGAATCCACTTGAAGCACAGCTGTGGATGTTCCAGAGGCATTTCCATGGATAGGTCTCCCTGGAGAAGGTCATGTGCTCACCAGGAGAGGGAGAGGCACTCAGATGTTCCCTCTGTGCCTACAGTGATGGGCTGGATTGCAATTCCCTTGTGCTGGTGCTGATGAGTAATTATTTGTCTAAGGGCACTAATTGTACCCACACAGCATCTCTAGGTCTGGCACCCCCCACCTGTGGGCTTGCTGTGTGCCTCAGTGGATCCATGGCCTTTCTGCACTGTCACCCTGCCCCAGGCTCCCTCACACCCCCTTATCTTCACTAACATCATTTTCACTCAGACAAGCCTGGCCTGAGCTATCTCTGAGGAGCCTTTCCAGTGCGCCTGCCTCTCTAGGTAAAGTGCAGTGGTAGTCTCAGCTACAGGCACTTAGAACTCCCACTTTTCTTCACTTTGCCTTCCTTGAATTCATCCTCATCATTCATTATCTCCTTCTTTTGTATGACAATCATATTTCCTCTTTCCCTGTGTTGCCAGCTCACTTCTCGAGGTACCAGCATATAAAAACCAGAGGTAAAGAAATCATCCCTAAAATCAACATGGTGCTCTGGAAGGAACTAGGTGTGGTGCTGTTCAGTATTCCCTGCAAATAATTTCTTCATTATTTTCATTCCCTTTGTTTTGCTTTGCTGCTGAGTGTTTCTGTTTGCTTTCTCTCTTCCTTGCTTCTCATCCTCTGTCCTTCAGTATTATATTCACAACAGTTGATCCTCACAATTTCTGACATGAAGCAGTAAAATGGGACATTAGCCAGCGTGACAGACAGCCAGCGTGACAGACAGCCAGCATGACAGACAGCCCTGCACTCCTCCTGCAGTGGGCTAATTCCCTGTGTCCCTGCCAGTGGCCTGCAGAAGCAGCTGGAGTGTGTGTTCTGAGCAGGCTGAGCATATGCTCACACGTGTCATGAGCAGCCTCCCTTTCACGTGTTCCTCAGCACGGTGCTGTGCATCTGCAACAAGTGGTGGAAGGAGGAAAGCCCACTCTGTGTGAAGTGCTGAGCACAAGAGAAGGAGCTGATCAGATTTGCCATCAGTAAGAAAGGGCTGCCAAAAAGACCAGGGCAGAAAATGAACCCCCGGATGATTTTTCCCATTTCTGCCCTGCTCAAAAGGATGCACAGTTACTGCTTAGCTTCAGCTTATGATCTCTTGCCAGCACCAGCTGATTTTCTGAAATGGAGGATAAGAGCTGCTGACAGCTGTGCCCTGCACAGGAGCTGCCAAACTGCAGCACAGCCTGTCAGGCTGCCATGTGGCTTTGGGCCAAACAAGACATCGATGGCACATATAATGAGATACTAAAGGAAATAGCATGTATCATGGATTCTAAGGAGAGCTGGCAGAGCACAGGGATGGCCTTCTGTTCCTAAACACGGGGTAGAGTAGTACAGAAAGGCTCAGTCTTTATTACAGCTCTGCTTCTGAACCTGAAAGGGGAAAAAATGAGGGAATGTAGCACCCCAGGTATAACGAGGGGAATGATCAGTTATGCCAGAGTGATCATGCTGGAGTGGCACCTGGCTGGGCTTTTGGAAAAGGGAAAACTGGCAGTGGAACAGAAAAGGTGTGGAGAGAATACAGGGAAAGGTACAGAGTAGTGGTAAAGAAGCAGAAGCATGGACTCAGATTTGGGGGTTACAGAAAGAAGGGGAGACAGCAATTTGTGTACTATGATAGATCCAGATATCTAACTTACAGAACTGGTGCCACTGAAAAAGTGAAACAAAAGCAGTTGAGCCAATTAGGGAGAATTAAAATCTTGCAAATGCTGTATGTGTTCTGGAAGATGTTAGTCTTTATCTAAGTTAATAAAGAATGTTTTGAATTCCTGACAGATGATGAGGGGAGTCTGAGAAAGTGCTTGGAAAGTGAAAATACATTTGAAAGTGTGATGTCATTCTTAAAAAAAAAATCTCAATTTTCTCACTTTATATTTAATCTATATTGGGTCAACAGAATTTTGAAACCTGTTCTGTGGCCAAACATGAGCAAGGGTCTTTTTATCTGCTGCTACAATTGCCTTAGCACAGTCAGAGCCTCTCTGCCTCGTCCTGAAATGCCTTTTCATGGCATGTGTCTAAACATCACAATTCTGAGACAATGTGCTTAATTTAATATCTTTGCATCTTGGGTCTTTACTGGTAACACCCTCCAGCAATACAGTTCTGTGGAATCTTTTAATTCCTTACTGTCTCCTCGAAGCCTGAATTTCTTCCTAGCTCCAGAAATTTATCTCTGAAACTTTACCATCCCCTGAGAGATCTACAAGAATTGAACATGTACTACCCGTGTTGTAACCCCTGTGGTATAAGAGACTGAACTGGCTGTGCTGCAGCTCCTTCTAGCAGAGAGAAAAGGGAAAAAAAAGAGACACCCTGGCTGTATCCTCACTGGCAGTGGACCAGAAGCCTTGGTAATGCTACTCATTGCAGTGGGAAATTCTCATGAAGAGAGCACACATCCATAACCACTGAGGTTTTTTGAACTGGAAAGAGGCTTATAAACACCATGGATTTCTTTCTGCTCTCAGTAATCCATCAGAATATACTTCTCTTAGCCACCTCGCACATATGGCAGGAAATCCCCAAATAATCCAGTCTAGCTTCTCCTGTGCTGCTGGTTTTCACCATCTTCAAAGGGTCTGTACTGCAGCTGGTAGGGGGAAACAGGTCCAGGAAGCATGTCAGCTTTTCTGTCCAACAGGACCCAGCTGGGAGCAGATCTAGAATGTTCCTCCCTCCCGGGTATTTTATTGCCAAAACAGCCGTCTCCTTGTCTAGTGAGCCAGGGCTCCTTTCTTTATCGTGCTGCTTTGCTGGCTGGGACTCAGTTCAGATTATGCCCTTGATTTAGGAATACCATTCCCATCACAAGTGCCATGTTCCCAGTCCTCTGCCTTGTGCTGTGTCTTTGGGAAGCTTGGACTCATCTCCTGGGAAGATGTTGTACCTGCAGTGAATGTTGGTGTGCTCACCTCTCCTTTCTTGCACCATTTTGTTTTCACCCTAAATGGGATCCACATGATCTTGCCATCCTGTTTCCTGACAAACTGTGAAAACAACCAATAAATGGGCAAATCTACACCAGTGGGTGTGTTACCTCTGTATTTATGCTCTGCTCATGCCACAGCTTCTTCCTTTTGGACTTGTGCCCTGTTTCAGAAATTTTCTCTTGAAGTAGCAATTCAGAGCATAAACTTTAAGACTCAACAGAGAGCTCATCTTCTCAGTAAGGCTCAAGGTTCCTGTTCTGTGTGGAAGGAAAGATGTCTGAACAGGACCACTTCAGTTTACTGTAACAATGATCCCCATCCCTTCTTTATAACCTCTTCTTTGGTTTAGATTCCATTCTTACCTCTCTTCAGGATGGTCAAGAATTTCCCTCCTGACACACACAAAACACACTCCAACTTTTTAATCGGGAAATGAGCAGAAATAATTTACATGTCTTATGAATTATACATTTTACCTCTTTTATTCCATTTGTACCTAGTACATTCGAAATTCTCCACCTGTAAGAGAGGTTATGGAAGGTACAAAAAGCTGTTTGTGCTGCTTCACGTGGTACAATGGCTCCACAATCCCCTCATGTTTTTTACAGTGAGCCTTCTGTCCTGCCCATGGATGTGTGTGATGCTCTCACTGCAGCTCAGTGTAGCTCAGCAGTTTCTGCACCCAGCTCTCTGCTGCTCTCCCCTTTCCTCCAGAGGCTGCACTCCCTTGGCACTGAGGACATCACTGCATGTGTGCTTGCTCACTTGCCCACTTTTGTTAAAATGATCTCGGCTAATTAACCATGCCTAATAATGAGGGGGTTTAACCTGGCTCATTCCTGCACGAGTGGGCTGGGGAAACTGCTTTTATATTTAAATTATCCAATAGGAATAGTGCCATTTTCCGAGAGACAGAGTGAGGAATCTAAGTGGTAGATGGAGATGATCAGCAGCAGGAGATGGTGACTGGGGTAAGCTCCAGCTGAGACAGACACATCTGGCCATGGCCCAAACTGCCCCAGTGTTCAGTTTCCTGGAGCAGAATTCTTTTGTTGTGATTTTGATCTTCCTTTTGTAGAAAGCCATGAAAGGCAATTTTAAAGGCCCTTCCCAGTAAGTCTGATGTAGGCACAGAGAATCAGAAAAATACGTGTTGGTAGAGATCTCTGGAGGTTATTTGTTCCAACCTCCTTCTTGGAGCAGGGCTACTGCTAATACAGGTCAGGAGAGCTGCAGGTTTTCCTGGCCAAGCCTTGAAACCGCCACAATGATGTATCCATTATTCATCCCTGGATTACTTGTTCCAGTGCTGCAGTACCTTCAAAGTTAAGAAATTTCTCCTAATCCCCAGAAGGAGCCCCATGAGCTGTAGTTTGTCACTGTTGACTCCTTTTACCATCTGGCACCACTGAGGTTTGCTTCCATTGTCTTGCCATTTCCTTCAAGACAGTCTCTGCTATTAGGTTGTTCTCTAGCATCCTCTTCACCAAATTCAGCCAGCCTGAGCCTCTCCTTAGAGGTCACACAACTCTGGTAATTTTTCACGTGTTTCTCCCTATTTCCTCACATCCTTCTTGCCCTGGGCAGCCTTCCAAGGTGTGTCCTTGCCCAGCTGGATGCAATTCCAGGAGTGGCCTTACCAGGGCCAAGCAGCAGGGAATAATGACACGCCTGGTTCTGTGGCCATGCTGCTGCTCCCACACCCTGGGCACAGCGTGTCCCCTCTGCTGGGTGGCACCCAGCCTGGCACTGCCACCCTGGGCTCTGTGCTGCCAGCCTCTAAACCAGCAGGTGCAGCATCAGATGGTGCCACAGGTGCAGGATTCTGCTCTCCTGGAGCTTCACTGAGGCTCCTGCTGCCTTCACTGTCAGTTTTCTCTGGGTCACTGGGGTTTGAATGCTACCCAGCTCCTCCAATTCAGCATCATCTACAACTGGCTGCTAATTAACCTGTGAGCCCAGCAGTGCTGCCAGTTCTCAATCAGCCTGACGTGATTAGTCCAGTCCATACCAGAACACAAACGTTACTAAATCAATCCTTTGGAACAACAGAACATGGCAGCATGGTCCGGTATTCTGTTTGCAATGAATCCCAGCTTTTAAGCGGACTCTCCTTGCATCCAAGCTGGTACTTAATAATTAGTACATGTATGACTCTTATTTTGCTAATGTTAAACAATAAAGACAACTGAGTGTCATTTTCTCTCTTCCTCATCACTTCTAAAAACACAAATTCTAACTTTGCTTTTCTATGCAGGATTTCTCCTTTCTGTGAAAATCTGCCCTTATTTAGGAAAGTGGTTTTTCACTTTGTCACAGTGCTCTTGACTGAATTTTCCAAAGAAAAGGTTCTCCTGGAGGAATGACTTTTGGCTGGATTGACAGCAGAGAGGAAGTTTTAGCTGGACCAAGCCTCAAAAGCATTTCACCAGGTTGTGTAATGTTGGGTTCCAGTTCTGGGAGCAGAGACATTCAGGCCCAATTTAGTGAGTTGGAATGTGTGCCCAGTTGAAAGAAAACAGCCTCTGTGTCCACAGTATTTGTAAATCCTGCCTTTGGAATACTGGCCTTAATTTCCAGTGCTGGGAGGCTGCTCAGACTAGAGAGGTTTGGAGGATGAGTAACAGAAGCTGTAAGGGGATTAATAAAGGGAGATTATGAGTTCTAAATATGCACTGCTTGGTCAAGGAATGACAAAGGGGGATATACTAATTATCTCCCAGTATTACAGAGCTGCAAACTTCAAAGAAGGAAAGCCATTGTTTCACACTGTCACAAGGTAGAGAACTAGGATTAATGAGGTGAGATTTAATAAAGGAAAATATAAGCTCAATAACTTCCAAATCAGAGTTTAGTCAAAGGAATGCTTTGCCAAGGAATTAAAACAGTGGTATCTTAACTCTTCTATCAGAAGAGGGCAAGGTTAGAGGCAACAAAACTAACTACTTTTCCCCAAAGTGAAACTCTTCTCTAAATTCAAGAACCACATATGCAAGTTGGGCCTAGAATTTAGGGAGGAATAGGAAAGTTTCATTTATTTTTAAAATTTTCAATTTATTTTCTTGATACCATGGTAAAGTGCTTAATTCTAAGAGACTGTTTCTATCACTAAACCATTTAAAGTTTATATGAAATGCCTATACAACAAATACAACAATTTCATTCCTGGTCTTCTTAGTAAAATGCCATTGAGACAATTGATTTCAAATTAAGTTTGGCCAATTGTGTGTGTAAGGCAGATATAAAATCACAAAAAAAAGAAAGAAAAGGGAAAAATAAGTTTGCCTGTACTACTCTGTTACACATTCAATTCTTTCACAATATTCCAGCCTCCTGTAACTGATATTTCTGGAATGCATGGGGCATCAAGTAAGGTCCAGCCATAAATCTCTGTAAAAATCAAGTTTGGAAGGATGTGACACGGACGCTTTGTTCCTTACAAAAGAGGAACATGAATTGCACTTCTCCAGTCTGGACACAATGACAGCACCAACACGAATCCTGACGTGTGCGTGTGAGAGCACACATTTTAGTCTGGTCACATCCCTGCAGTGGTAATAAGATATCCTGCTAATGTGTCAAATGTCAGGCTCAGAGCCCCGCTCCTTGCTGAGCGGTACAGCTCCATGTCTGACCAGGCAGACGAGAGCCACCAGTGCAGGGGGCAATGTGAGGAGCATTCCTGAGCACGAGGATGGCAGCCTTACCACAATTAAACCTGTGAAAGTTAAAGGACAGCCCTAATTGAGGCTCCCACAGCCATTTTCTTTCCCAGAAAATGCTGAAGTGAGAGTTGCAGGCACGGGCAGCCACGTTACTGATCTTTGTCCCAGCAGCGGCTGTTCAGAGCAAAGTGCCTGGAGCTGAGAGGAGGCAGCAGGTGCCACAGAGGTCCAAAAGCCAGTCTGAGGCCCCTCAGGTCCACATGGCAAGGAACAACCTTGTGATCCTCGTGTTTATCAAGGTAATTGATGTAGACCTGGCCCTGCTTCCTGAGGCTGCAGCTGTCCTCTGTGCAGTGATGACTGTGCCTGAGGTGGCTGCTGGAGAACAAACCTGTGTTCTGAAGGAGTCCCTCCCACCCTGGGTGCGAATGAGGCACCAGCACTAAAACGATGCAAGTAAAAGATATATTGTACATGAAAAGGGCTGGAGTAAGGTTGAAAGGACAAGGGAAAGGAAAGCAGAATAAAAACTTTCAAATGTTTAATTTCACAGCCTCAGCTTTCCTTAAATATATTTTGTTTATATGCTGTATGAGTATGTATATACAATAGTAAAATATTTATTATAATGCACTGCTGGTGTATAAATCAGTGATACACTTTTACAACAGTGACAACAAGTTATCCTTATAGACATTGAGTGTTTATGTACACACACATCACTTTTGATGTACAAACTCAGAGCAGACCTGATTTTAAGAGGGGTAATGAAAAAGCCATAACTTAGCTGGTTGGAACTACAGACACAAGGAGTACGGAATGATTTAGCAGGATGTTGGAAAGTAATCAGCTACTTGCAAAAATATTGAACTTATATTTAATACACTGGAGCTGTTGGGACTTCAGATTTACCAGAAACATTCCCTTGCTAGTGAGTCAGGGCTTGTCAATAGTCTATACAAATGTAAGCTGAGAGACCAGACTTCCCCACAGTAAAAGTGTGAGGGGATAAAAGGAGGCATCAGCTGGAGCTGAGATTATATTTCATTATTGCACTGGGATTAAATTATTTTAAGAATCAGGATGTCTGAGACTGTGCCATGGGAAACCTGGGGCCGAGCTGGTGATGAAACCTGGTGTGAGTGTGGGGGGAGCAGCTGCCAAGGGCTTGGTCCCAGCTCAGGGGCTGCAGTGGCACTGACAGAGGGAGCCCTGGAGGGTCAGAATGGGAAGGTTCCTTAACAGCTGGATCATTCCATGGCAGAAGAAGGCAAGCACTGCTTGCATAGAGCAGCTCTGCTGTGTGGTAGTGCCTTGGATTCAATGCAAGATGTATTCTATTCCCATCTGTTGGAACTGGCTGGGGAGGTGTTTTTTTTATCTCATAACCCTGGGTGGGGGACAGGTCATGTGCCTTCTGTTAATGGTCCAGATGTTAAAACCAGGTGGGTTTAAAGAATCAGTTTTATTTATCTCTTCCAGGACCCATCCTCCCTGCAGGGGATATCTG
>VZSR01000393.1:15807290-15890937 GCA_013398615.1 Brachypodius melanocephalos | reverse complement strand
TTTTTTTTTTTTTTTTTTTTTGTACTACTACATTTTTTTTAATATTCCTAGTAAAGAGCTGTTATTTCTATTCCCGTATCTTTCCCTGAAAGCCCCTTAATTTCAAAATTATAATAATTCAGAGGGAGGGGGTTTACATCCTTCATTCCAAGGGAAGCTCAGGCTTTTCCCTGGCAAACACCTGTCTTTCCAAACCAAGACAGGGAGTCTGCTTCCACTTCACCAAAGGAGGCACAAACTGCACCTAGGGTGAAGTAACAGCCTGGCAGACACCTGATGAGCACTGATGAGGAAGCCCAGCTCTAGATGCAAACACAAACAGGGCCCACACTTCCCTCATTGTGAGGACAATGTCTCAGCATTGTGATTCCCAGACGGACTTGTTGCTCTGCAGAGCCCCTCAGCGAACAGGATCCTGACAGAGCTGGAATTAGGCTGTGCTCTGTCAGAATCCAGACACCCAGCAGGGCCAATAACACATGTCAGAGTGGAATTGGCTGCATGAAACGTTCTCATACAGCTGAAGTAAAACATTAAGCCTCTTATGGTCAGAGCAGCTGAGCAATTCACCTGAATAAGAGGAAAATCTCATTAGATGGAGATGGCTATGAAGAGAGGGAGCACAGCCCGTGTCCCCTGAGCTTAGAGGGCTCAAATGCCAGGTTTGATCAGCCTTGCTCTGCACTGGGACACCTGACTGCTACAGCTGCCTGCAAAAGCCTTGGCTGATGTTGCCTGCTGAGGAGGAAAAGCACCGTACCATGGCATGTAAATACACCCCAGGAAAGCAGAGAGGGGCAATAAATCCCATAGAAGATGTGCACATTATCCCTCCTGAATTTGGCCCCAAATAGTACAGCTCATTACATACATTTTTGCCAGAAACTTAAGCGAAAAAGAGGACTTCTGGGCTGGGGTTTTTGTTTGGGTTTTTTTTGTGTGTGTGTTTTGGTTTGGTTTGGTTTTTGTTTTTTTATTTTTTGGGGTTTTTGTTTTGTTTTGGTTTTTGGTTTTTTTGAGGGTTTGATTGTTTGTGTTCGTTTAGTAGGTTTGGGTGGGTTTTTTGGTTTTGTTTTTGATTTTTTTTTTGCTTGAGAGGTGTGATAGCAACATTTAAACCTGGAGATGTTTGTTTAATATCTGATAGTTAATTTGTATCCACACTGCTTTGGTGTTTTGCAGTATGCCAAGGGCCAGCCAGAAACTGTGGAATTAGCTGCATTTCAAAGGTTACATTCATGTAGAGCTTAGGAAATACTTTGGGAGCTTCTGAAGGAAAAAGATGTGTATGAAGTGAGAATTGATATGTGAAACATCAAAATGAATTCTATTTTTACAGCTAAGCCCTAAACCCTGACAAATAAGGGCTTATAACTGAACGGGTGACAGCTCCTTTGCTACTGCAACAGGTGATGAAATAGTGAATGGAATGTGAAGGCTCTCATAAGACATAAAACACATAGGAATAAGATAGCCTGCACAAAAATGTTTTTTTAAAAAAATTTGCACTCTGCTAAATGGTTTGGGGTTTCTTTTGGTGTCCCTCCATTCACCAGCTCTGTCTTTCTAATATGAGTCTTAGTTGAAAAAAAGGAAAAATTCCTTCCTTAGTGTGCTTGAAGCACAAATGGGAGATCACTGTAAGGAAATACCACCCTCTCTTTCGATTTTAAGCACAATGAAAGGAATAGATAAACATCAAATAAGGGTCTCCTCTTTTTTTTCGGTGTGGCAGCTAAAGGAGGGCAGGTTTTGGCAGAGGTAAAAGGCTTGAGCTGTCAAGGATTTCTGTCTTCCCAGCATTCCTCTCCCATTTCCCAAGGTTAAACGTATTGCCTCAAGGCAGCTGCTTAGAATGATAAAAGGGGCACTACAGGACAGCGGTGCTCTTTGTAATGTTAATAAACCTTGATTTTGATATCAGATGCAACCCTGGGAAAACCTGCCAGGTTTAGGCATAGAAATCCAACACTATTTAGCACAAGTTGGTGTAAAGAGCTATTAGTCTGGGAATGGTGATGGTCTCCTTTGAGTGACATGTGAAAGCAGCAAATGCACTCTCTTCTCTGCCCTGTCAAACCTTCTGTTGTTTACCGACAACAAAAGGAATCGCCCGAGCGCTAATTAAACTCAGTCTTGTCTTGAAATGCTCTGCGAAGTCTCTGCCACAAATTCAGCTTTGGAGCTTCCTTGCCAGGAGCTTCCCGGGATGGCTGGGCTGTGCTTCCCTGCCTGGGAGCTTCCCTTGGCATGGGGAACCTCTGAGAGAACCACGGGACACAGAACATCCTGAGCTGGAAGGGATCATCCCCAGGGATCACTGACCCAGACCCTGTCCCTGCTCAGAGCCCCCCAAAATCCCCTCTGTGCATCCCTGCCAGGGGTGCCCAAACGCTCCTGCAGCTCTGGCAGCCTCGGGAAGTGGATTTATAGAGCCCATTTGTGGGAAATGGATTTGGAGAGAATTCTCAAAGCCTTGCAGAAGGTATCCTGTGCATCCATGCAAACCTTGGGATAAGGTGTGCTGACTTAGGCCATGGGGTAGGACAGACATGGTTGAGAGATACATGGAACTAGAAAGAAGTTCCAAGTGATGACCTTGCAAATAGACCAGATATCTTGGAGAAATAGAACCATGAAAGATGCATTGTACCAAACACAGGTGGGGTATTTTCAGATTATTGGCTTAGAAGCATTAGTAGCATTGTGTGGCAAAAGTGATAGGCCAAAAAACGCTTATAATGTACTGTAATTAGGAAATAGTTGGCTTCTGATTGTGATGACGTGAACTGTAACATCTGTACCATCTCACCTTTCTCATCAGACTGAAAATGGAATAAAAGTCTTCTCTCAATAGCCCTGAGGGGGTCAGAAAAAGGGATTTTCCAACATTCATTCCCTGGGGAGCCTGGGCAGTGCCCAGCACCTCTGGGGAAGCAGAACCTTTCCCTGATACCCAACATAACCATCCCCTGGCACAGCTCCAGCCCTTCCCTTGGGGTCCCCACGTGGCCCCTCCAGACCCTTCCCCATCCTTGTGCCCCAGAGCATGGACAGAATTTATTGCAATAAATGCAAAGCCACAGGACTGCTGATTAGATAGCCTGGAATTTTACCCAAGAAGCATAGGAGTTTTATTAAACACTTTTCTCTCTAGAGTTCTGCCTAAAAATGACAGATGTCTAAATTGTGTTAGCCATTAAGTCAGGCTGTCATTGTTAGCCAGATATTTCTAAATCAATAATAAATATGTAAGTTAAAACCTCAGGAGAGTGACTCAGAATAAAGCAAAATGAGGCATATTTATGATCAAGGCAGCTGTAAATGAACAATGTATTTTGGTCATGTGGAGTTTGGCAAAATGGAGCTCCAGCTTATCCTCACAAAGCAGGTCTGCCTCTTTGAATCCGTGAGAAAACCCCCACTGGCTTAAAAGAGATTTGGATTTCACCCACAAAGTTGTGCTGAAATCTGAACAAAAGCAAAAAATATTCTGACAGTTCACAGGAAGTGAAGCTGTGTATTGTCCCCCTTCAAATTCACCAGCAAGACCCATTCCCATAATGGGAACCGTTCCCCCAAAATGCAAAAATCATCAGTTAAAGCAATCTGACACTGTCAGCAGTGCACTCTGTGAGCTGATCACACTGTCTTATATCCAGCACCCCATTGGGAAGATGATTCCCAGTGTCCCCCTGGGATATCTGGGACACTGCTGCTCCCTCCCAGGGACAAGAACTCCTGAGTCCAATGTCACTGGAGACAGCAGAACACAGGGCTGCAGAGTGTCACTGTGCTTTGGGAGGAAAAACAGGGACCTTGGCTTCTCAGCAAAAATGGATCTCAATTCTTTTTGCCTAATTCTTCGTTGTTTCCTGGGGAAGGTACTGCATTATATGTTCAAATATATATCACATAAAAATCCATGTGTTTTTAAATTATCTTTTGTTTAGGAGATTCTTCATATATCAAGATTTTTCACCCCACATTTCTAAGGGAAAATGTAGCAATAGGAAGAGAATTGGGGAAGACACATCTGTATGCTTTCTGCATTGTCTTCATATAATACTGAATTATTTCTCTCCATTCTTCCTGTGAAACTTCACAATGAAAGGAAACAATGGGGAAGGTTTAGATATTCTAAAAGCATTTTTGAAACATATTGTTAAAGCAATACTTCAAATTTAATCTGATTTTTTTATTCTTTTGATGACAGTAGCAAAAATCTAATAAGCAAGGGAAAGCCATTACCTAGTGATTTGAGGTTAGATTTATAAACCAGGTTACTTTCCTTTTAACCACAGAAGTCACTAAGGCTTCATTTAATTAATAGTTTCATTGGGTACATGTGGCAGTCCATTAAGACAGTGTGTATTGGCTTCAGGCAGATATTAAGATGTATCCAAAGATTACTTTATAATAATCAGCAGTCTGCCATCCTAAATAAATACTAGGTTAGGATTTTGGATCAGGTTCCCAGCACAAACAGCAAAGGATAGTGCCTTAACATGGGATCATGCCTTGTACGTTATGTTCTGGTTTTGGGTTTTTTTCATTAAATCCATCAGGTAGAACACACAGTCTTCCAGAGCCTGGCCTAATGTTTGTCATCCTGGAAATAGTCAGGCATTATTTTAAAATTATCCTTTTGCTCTGGAAAATTCTAAATGCTAAGGATACATCTTTACGTACTACCACTTCAGTGAGGGTTCTTTACTTCTTCAGTGGGGGGTTTTGCTTGTTTTTCTTTCAAATTCCCTTTTTTTCCACCAAAACACATTTTCATCTGCCTTTTTGGGGCTCCTCCCAAGTGACCCACTGCTACTCTCAGTGACAGTGACAGTGACAATGTGTGATCCTGGGCAGCCACCATGAGAGGAGAGGGTAGCAGTAGGCACAAACAAACATAGCAGAATAAGAGCTCCTCCTTTATTCTGGAAAAGCTGGAGCTTTGCTCCATCTGAAGTTTTGCTCTCATCTCCAGCTATTTTCTCCTGTGGAAGCAGCAGGACGCTGTGGCTGCAGCTGCTGTGCTGTTGATACCTCCCAGGGAGCAGCCCTTTAAAACAGGATCAGCACAGCACTGCTACCTCTCCTTGGCAATATCCCCAGGTGAACTGCTCTTTTACAACGCCTTTAATGTCTCAACAACATCAAAGCTTTTCTCTCAGAACCTGGAACTGTTCTTTGAGCACCTCATGCCTCTATTGCCACAGAATGCTGTTGGGAACATACACATACAGACTGTGGCATATATTCTTATTTACCTGAGTTAGTCCTTATATTTTGGGGGTTGGAAAAGTTTATCACTGAAAGCACTGGGTTGTTTTTGTTTTTTTTTCTTTTCCAGGCAATCTGAGCATCAGGACCACCTAGAGTCTGAGGAGTGCCAGTGGGAGATAACTAAACAGAACCATGCCAGGCACAGCTTTTTCCAGCAATGCACTGATCCAGCAGTGCAGCTCCAGTCACTCCCCACAGGAAGGAGTGACAGTACTTGAAGAGAAACCAGACATCCTTCAGATCTTACAGCTGCAGAAGAGCCTGCAGACCTCAGAACAGAAGGAATACCAAATTCTGGGCTATGAGGAACGGCTGCATTTTGTTACAGAAAGAGATGAGGAATCCCCCCCTGTGAAAATAGAGGATTCCCTTGCACATGTGGCATGACTGTCTGGGATTTTACTCTCCCGTTTTGACTCTCTGTTGCTGTGTGTGTGCAGCTCTGTCCAGCAAGGGGCTCATTCTCCCCTGTCCTTGCAGGGCTGGCAGTTTATTGCAGGGAGAACTCAGGTCAGCATGTGAGACTTAGGAACAATCAAGTCTGAGCTTGAGCCTCAGGGTAATGTCCTATTTCTCCAAGCAAAATCTCTTTTCTTATGAATTAATGGTTTGTCTGGTCACCATCGATCTTTCTTCAGCTGATCTGTTCTTCATTGATCTTTTCTCAGCAGGAGAAATGCCAGTCAGCTAATGCACTGATCCCAGAGCTGAGTGTGAATAGAGTCAGCACCTTGGGGTGCTCCTCAGGGGCTGCTGGGGACTCTGTGCCCTCAGCACTTGTCAGAGTCTTCCTCATGCAGAATAGTCCTTGAGAAGACACTGCTTTCAGAGAAATGACATCAAAATGATCTGAAGCTGGGTGAAAGCTCACATGGTTCTGGTATTTGGAAGGGAGAGGGGAGGGGTGCCTCCAGGCTGCTGTTGATTTAGCAAGCACTTGGAGCTCCCTCCCTGCACCCAACTGTTTCACAGGACATTGCAGGGAGAAATCCCAAGGTGTTACAAGAGAAAGAGAATAAATCCATTGAGCTAAGATGACTCATTGACATAGCATAAAACCTTTTGAGTATTTAAATAGGAATAAAGCACAGCGTTAAATATTTATTCACATATGCATTTCTTCTTGAAATAACTAAGCTGCTTCGCATATGCTCTACCTCTTTTCCTTTCTAGAGAGACAATAATAAATTAGATGCTTTTAAAACCATCTCCACATGTCATATTGTTGTGTTTGTTGGAACGAAATGCTCTAGTAGATGTATGGAGAGCTACCATAGGTATCACTGGAAAAAGTAACAGTCATTTGGTACAACTGAACTCTGTTTGACCATCAGAAGAAGAAAAGAGGTATAAAACACCTCTCATTTTTTTTCTTCTATTCTAACCTTAGTACTTTAGTGCAGAGATAGCTCTATCAATCATTTAAAACCACTGACCATACCTTGCACCAGCTACCAGCCATAGTTCATACTGAGCTTTCTGTGTGCTCCAAATGGCTTTACATTTTATGTGCAAAGCTGGGTTGAAAATTTATAGTTGCTTTCCTTCTGACACCTGGATTTCCCACCTGGAAAATAAACTCCTTTAACTACTTTAAATCTTCATGAATTTCTTGCTGCCTGGGTCTCCAAGGGCTCGGTTGTGACTGCTCCTGCCTGCCCATGCCATGAAGCAATAATCCTATTCCACTGTGTGTGAGTCTGGCTGATTCATGGGCTCCAGACACAAAGCAATAAGCAGACACTGTATCCTCATTTAAACCCAGGTTCTCAAAAACAGTTAGGAATCTAACAACTCAATTTCAAAGGAATTTGGTGCCCAAACGTGTCTGAGAGTCTGAGCTCTGGTCCCTGCCCCAAGACAGAGAACCAGGGACAAAAGTGCCGTGAGTTTGTTAACACCTGTTCCAGCCAGCAGCCTTGTCATTGGTATAGCCTTGGAAGAAGCTATTTTTTTTCCTAGTACTCCACAACTTGTTTTCTAGCATTCTTCAGAAAACCTTTCATTGGGTTGTTTAGTTTTAAGCTCAGAAACAGAGCATTTTTACCTTTCTGTACCTGTCTGTCTGTCTATAATGTTGTAGATGCTGTTCCGTGCATCCTAAACCTCACACAGCCAGGTATAGTTATGTGGCTGTCTTGAAAATAATTCTGTTTAGAGGCAGCAGTGTTTTTAGAGAGGACTGTCACTGTCACCAAACCTGCCTCAAAGCTATGGCCAACAGCACAAAAATATCCTCACAGACATCCCCAAGGAGGGGGAATATGTGCAAACATAAAGTAATGAGTCAATTAGAACAGGTGAGCTACAGGGAAGGTTTCATTCTCAATAACAAACTGCACAGACCTTCGAAGGAAGATTCTTTCTTGCCATTTCTGCTTGGGATTCATTGATTCCATTGTGCTGTTCTCAGCACATCCAGAGGGAGGAATAAGGGAGATATTCTTTTATTGTGAGGGTGGTGAGGCCCTGGCACGAGCTGCTCAGGGAAGCTGCGGCTGTTCCATCCCTTTCCATTTGTAGACCCTTGCAGATGTCCCTTTCAATTACAGGGGGGGTTGGTCTAAGTGGCCCTTAAAAGTCCCTTCTGACCCCAAGGCGTTCTGTGGCATGGATGGGTTTGGCTCCCAGATGGCACAGCCCCTGGCAGCTCTCCAGGCTGGCAGGTTACACGCTCTGTGTCTGAAGAGCCCTCTCGGATTTGCAGAGGAGCTGTGCAAAAGGGAGAGATGTGATCAGAGTTTCTGTGATTTATTCCCACAAAAAGCGTTGGAGCTCGTTGTTGCACAGAGCTTCTCTTAGGAGGTGGACTGAACACCTCCCTGGAAGTACCATAACCCCCCTGCAGGCATTACAGAAAACAAAGCCCAGTAATGATGGAGATGTTGAATCATCTCTACCATGTGCTGTGGGATTGAAAACCGTGCTTCCAGAAGTACCTCCTGCACATTCCCAGCATTATTCTGCGTTGGTTTAACCAGAGGGCCGCCTTATTGTGTTCAGCTGGAAGTCAACCCAGATCTAATGCACTGGGCTGCTGCCTCTAATGCAGTTTACCTACCATAAAAGTTAAAAATAAACTACAGCTTATTCCACTCGCTGAAAAGTCAGTTCAACATGTCATGGGGCTTATTAGCACACTGAGAATGTTCTTCATGCCTTAATACTAGGGCAGGGATCTGATGTAAAAATGAAATGAAACTATTTAAATTGACTTGGATACTTATTAGGGAGAGGGTTTCATTTAATTCCCTTTTCTGTTTTTCTCTCCTTTATAGAAGCAGCCATCTGGGCTTGATAGGAGGTAGGGCAATGACAAGTCTATTCTGTGAGAAACACTATAATTTTTAAAGTACTATTACCAAATGAGGCTCAATAGACAAAGTGTGTAAGTGAAAAGTGATTTGCCTTGTGGAAAAAAAAAAGTACATTCTAGCTGTATGCTATAGGGATCTTATGCTGCTAATTGGAAAACTCAAATTTGTAGACATTTGCAAGTTGAACAGGTGACAATAACTGGTGATAACCAAGGACTAATTATCTCAACTGGGAATTAACCATCAGGTGTTCTGAGCTAAATAAAAGGGGAGGGGAAACTTGGAATAGCAATGTGTCCTATTTATGCTGAAAGAATTAGCAAGATTTTATGTGGGGTTAAAAAAAAGTTGAATGAAACAAATACTCTCTAGGCTAGTACTGTATGTGACTGCTATGGTTCCATTTCTTAAACAATTTGGACTGGGGGAAGTGGAAGGAAATAATAATGTAGAGTAGTATGATTTGCTTGCTGAAAAAAAAAAAAACAACCCCTCTTTGTTCTCTTTTGAATTCTGCTAAAGTGCAAAAAGAGGTAGGTTAGCAGTTCTTAGAATTAAAACAGTTTGATTGGAATTGTTATCTATTATTCTAGTTGGAAATGCACACTGTGGTGAAGGGCTGTGGGTAGGAAAGGCTCAGCTGTTGCTGATTTCCAGGCAAACCCAGGGCAGGGAGATCAGGGCAGCCTGAGCTGGGCACTGGCAGATCCACCTCAGGCTGCAGAATTCCTGCCTGGGTGCAACACACCCTGAGTGCACACTGCTCAGTCCACCCTGCCCCAATTTCCCTCACCTTAATGCTCATTGCAAAAGTTAAATTCTAACAAGAAGGGCTGAAATAACATAGGGCCCTGGAGGGCACCAGGAAAATGATGGAACAGCAAGAGAGCTATAGCAGACACCAGCCTTCTCCCTTCCTACCATTCACACAGGCTTTTTTATCCTTGCATTTTGTTTGTCTGACACACCGAGTGAACAAAAGTGACAGCACTTTAAAAATAATATCAAATTCCGAAAGCAGTCAGAACCTTAAATTGGAATTTCAGTCTTTGACATTGGAAACAAACATACAAGACAATTGTTAGCATTCTGCATTGTACAGATAAAGACACAGACTAGTAGCAAATTCTTCTGAGAGACATGCCTGATAAGATTATAAATTAGGTTTTACAGAGAAAGTGCACTTAAAGAGAGATTTAATTGTTTGCCAATAAAAATCTCATGTTGCATGGAGATTTCAGAGCTCATTTTAACAGTTGTTACTATTCAAATGCCTTGTTTTAACACTTAAGGGGTTTGTTTGGTGGGTTGAGTTTATTGAATTAATTGTTCTCCCTCAAAGCTTCACTATTGTCCTGACTGGTTTAAAATTTTGCTTCCTTTTGCAGAGTTTATATTGCTGTGCAAAAGATGGAAAATGTGGTATGGAAGTAAAAGTATTTTTGTTTCTTCTTCTTCTTCTTTTTTTTTTTCTTTTTCTTCTTTTTTGTTAGTTTTTTTAAAAGCTGAAGTGTGAAGGTTACAACTGTGAGATTGGGTGCCCTGTACTGTTGGGCAGCTCACCCTTGACATGTGACTGATTTTTTTGGGCATGTCAGCTCTGATGTTGGACTTTGGGGCTCGTTCAAACCACTGGCAAAGCCTAAGGAAAAATAAGAATGAGTTTGTAGAGGTGCCTGAGGAAGATGATGTTTAACCTCAGCTGAGTCTAAACTGCAACCACAAATGTCAATTGAAGCTGCAAAGACAGACATCAGCAAAGAGTTCTGAAACACTTTCGAGGTCACCATTGGATAAATTTCATTAAACAGCCAAGGATTTTTATCTTAATTCTGTTATCAGATTCAAAAAACGTTTCTGAATGCTTAGAAGAAAATATTTGGTAAATTCTCCTAGTCTGAATTAACAAGTGTCAATCTGTAGTTGCTCTGAAAGCGTGAACCTGTAAGTGGAGGTAACACAGCTGCCCCTTTATGTGAGATTAAGTCCTAGAGGGGCTTGTCTGAATCCCATTAAAGTAATAAAAAAACAACTGACAGGATTCTTTGGGATTCATATCACTAAACTTGTAAATATAATTTCCATATACATTCACTAATCAGCATTGGTAATCTATTGAAATCTCCATGTCTGCACACTCTCAATGAAAGACAAGGTGGATTTCTGCTAAGACATCAGCCAGATTTTCTTCACATCAACCCTTCAGCCTCACAATTTCTACATATTTAACCTTCTGTTTCTAGCAAACATAATCCTTTGCATGAAAGAGTTTTGGGACATCCATTTTTTGCTGACACACTCGTGCTGTGCTTTATTTATGCATCATCAAAGTATGGCACTGCCCAAAAGGTGAAAGACCTCTCTCCCCTTTAACTCCTTTCCTGAGCAGACCAATATCATCCAACTTCAGACACTGACAAATGTAAATTGAGGTCCGTGAAATTAGAAAAGTGCTGAACTAGAGTACACAGAAAAGTGTGACATTCTCCTGTGGTGAATAACAATCTAATATAATATCACCCATAATGAGAAACTGGGATGTGGGATATGATTTACCTATTTGTGATGTACATAGTAAAACCTTCCTAATGCTCCTGATGCACAGGGAGATTGCACACCCCGAACTCTATTAATGCTGCTTTTGTATACCCAGCAGCAGGGAGAAGAGACTCTTTGCAAGGTTAAACTGAGGGTCACAGCACTCCTTTGAACTTTCTTGCAGTAGTTCCTCACAGTGCAGCTGCTTAGGTGGTGGCCATGTACTTGCTGAGATTCTGAATTCCTGACTGGGTACTTAGAATTGGAAAACAGAAGCAAAAGCTTCTTAAACATCTTCCAACATTCATTATTAAAGGAAGAGGCTTCCAGAATCTTAAAAGACAGAGCATTTTTTTTTCCTTTCCTGAGTTTGTAGGTTCATCAGAGGTAATGAGAGGCCAGCTGTGCCATATCCATTTCAGAGGATTCCTGATAAATTTTCAAAGTGTTTTTCCTGTTGATTGTTTACATAAAACATCTTGGTCTAAGAAAAAGTGGGGTTTAATTTTGTTTTTTGAATATATCATTATATAGTTTTCAAGGATTCTCTGGAATATTTTCTGTTAGCTCAAGCTGAGTGGAAAAGAAAAATGGGTTCTTAACACCATTCTAATTTTTTTCTAGTCACAATTTTTTCTGCTCTACTTTTGCCTGAAAGTGGACTGTCTTTCACTTGGAATTTAGTAAGGATTAAAAAGCTGTGGTGAAATTTCAGTTTGTGTGGTTTATCGAGAGTTTAGGACAGAAAAAGAAAATATAAATGTAACATTTTGATCTTCATGTGCTTTTAGACACCTTTGTACAAAGTTAATTAGCAGTGTGTTCAAGCTGAAATTTCAATAAAACTCCATCTTGGTCACCCTTAGAAAGGCAATTGTCCATAATAAATAGGTGCAGTATTTAAACACCCAATATGTGGCTCTGATTCTGGGAATGCTTAAACATATCTGTAATTTGGCATTGCTGAGAAGTCCTACAGACTGAAAGCCCTACTCCCAGAAGGAAGGTGATTATTTTGAGAGCAGCCATGGAGTGCATCCCTTTGGATCTGGGTTTGCACATCACTTGTGTTGCTGGGGTGCAGTTTGTCCCCATGGCCTGAGCGTGCCATGTTCCCCCCCTGCTCCACACAGCTCCACTGCTCTGCCCTTAAAGCTTGTCCCATTTGGCTTTTGTTTTTTTTTTTTTTGTTTTTTTACCAAGAAAACTGCCCAGCATCCCCCCAGAGGTTTGTGCTGGTCTGGAAGGCAGATGACCCCACACAACAGCGTGGTGAAGTGTGCTGTATCAGCTTCTGGTGCCCTGGATTTTGGTGCTCAATGGAAAACAACAATAAATTCATGGAGCTTTGCTGCCTCTGCCAAATGTGACATCTTTCAGAGTATAACGTGCTGAAAAGCTTGCACAGTCTGTGCCAACTGCATGATTTAGCTGCTATAAAATCCCTCTGAATCAAAACCATTTTGAAATAAAGAAGAACCAGCCTGAGAATTTCATTGCACTGTTGGATATCCACTCAAAGATCAATCACCTGCCCTCATTCTGTATTCCTGCTGTATTTTTCAGCTTAATCTTTTCTGAAGCTTACCTATTTCATTAAGGCTAGAATTTTAAAAGACTAGCAATTGCATGCAGAGGCAGAGAGTCAAGAGTGAGAAGTGTCAAACCTGGACAGCAAAGTTCTGTACAAATTGCATTGTGCCATTAAAAAAGACAATCTCTTTCTTCCTTTTTTGTTTCTGTGGAACTCTGTAATGCCCAGACATGCTCAGTGTAAGTTTTCCAGGGTTTGGCATCCTGATATTCCTGAATTCTATCCTACCCTAAGACTAGACTGGTGTAGAAAACAGGGCTGGATGCAAGAGGACAGGTTAGCCCACCCGATTCTCTTCATTTTTCCCCATCCAAGTAAAGTTTATAATAGTACTTATCACATTTCAAACACTCTGTGGATGTCCAAGCCTGGAATTTCAACTAAGTGACTTGTTCAGAAATTAAATGAGAAGAAAACCTTAAAGGATGGTACATGAAGTATTTGAAAGTGTAGCAGTAAAGGATTTGTTGCGTGTAGGAAAAATGCTTCTCCTTTGGACTGTTGCACTGAAAGGATGTTTAAACAGGACAGAGCAATGCAAAATATTGGAATCATGTGAAAGGATAATAATTATTGTATTAACTTGTTGGTTCACACGGAAACATTTCTAAAAAATCCACTCTGAAACAGATTAGTAATATGATAAAGTATCATTGCAACATCTGATCAAAAATTCAGTAAGTTAATTAATGCTCCTTTTGTCCTAAGAGCTTATATAATGAGAGGGGAGTTGGCTAAATTAAGCATGGCAAAAAAAAAAAAAAAATTGTCAGCAGTTTGACATAGGGTGGGTTCGTGTACCCAAAGTTGTTAGAAAATTTAATAGCATGGCAGAGTTCCTGTGTGGGCTGTTCCTGTGCAATTCCACATGTGTGTGTGAGTGCTCCTGCCCAGTTCCTGAGGCCCTGTGCCTGTGGGAATGACTGTGAGCAGGAGTTACCAAAGGGAATTATCAGCAACTGTTTAGAATATTTGATTACAAATTTACATAGGAAAGGCAACAGCCTATAATGAGAGTATAAATCACCTTGGAATGGTGCCTTGACTGGAATGGAAGTGAGTACCCTTTGTATTCACCCTGAGAGCATGCTAATAGGGGTGCATTTTTATTTCTAGGCCATGTAATTAAAAACAATTTGAAGAACTAATGTTCCAGCAAGTAGAATAATGACTGGAGAGCAAAGTGTGGATAAAAATGCTTTCTTTCTTCTCATGATGAAGGGTTTGGTCTTGACTTTCCTTTTTTTCTAGGGTTTATTTTATGATGATGTGGTTCTGGGTCTGTTGTAGTACTTCTGAAAAGCTGTTCATTGTCCCTTTTTTGTTATTAAATGTGTTCTGGGGGAAGGATGAGTTCTTCTCTTCCTTATGGCCACAGCAGAGACGAAAGGAAGGTGGGCAGAGCTGATGGCAATAGAAGGTGACAGAGAAGTACTGGCTTGAAAGGCAGCAAATCAGAGATCAGTGCAGGAATTCAGTGGTGGGAAGTGACCCAGGAGGGAGCAGGATCCTTCACCGATGCAGCTGGAGCAATAAACACCATTAGCAAGTCACTGCTGTGCCAAGGGCAGACTGCTTTCTTCATCTCTTCATGAACATCCATCAACTTCCTAGGAAATTTGCTTCAGGCTGAAGGAAGGGGAGAACAAAGCCACATGAGCACAGTGTGACTGAGGCTGAGCCTTTGCTGCTGTGACACACAGCTTTGGTGAGTCCCTCCAGAGTCACTGACTGCACAACTTCTGGTCCAGACCCCACTTTTGGGGTTGCTGAGAGAAAAGGAGAAAAAAAAAAATTACTGACTTATTTCTGTTGGTGTTTCAGCAATGCCTCCCAGCTGCTTCCAGAGTCTCTGGAGGTTCATTGCAGTGCAGCTCATCACAAGATGTCTGTCAGGTTTCTGTGTTTGTTAATTGACTGCAGGTCATCCCTGCAGTTCAGCCTGGGGGCTAAAGCAGACCATGTAACCTTTTAGGTATTAAACTTCTGTCACCTGAGCACCACAGCAGACAAAATGTAAGCTATGTGCATAATTTACCCTCATTTGTAAGTTATGCTGCTTGTACAGGTGGTGTGTTGATTACAAGCAAACATATGTAGAGAGGAAATGCTGGACTTCATTTAATAAATCAAGAAAGTCCATGAGATATGGAAGATTCCCAATGAGGAGTCCTGGCTAGGTCTGCCTGTGACTTTGCTCACAGGAAATGTCCTGAAGCTCAGGTGAGAGGTGAATCAGGACAGTTTCCATGAGATCTGGGCTCATCCCTCCCTGTCACACATGCTGGTTTTCTCCTCTGGGGGGATGGTGGGGAAGGGAAGCATCCACATGTTTTATGATCTTGTGGAATCACTGCTGGCTGCTCCAGCTTGGAGCAGCCTTGGCAATTCCATATGGCTGTTTCTGCCATTGTATTTTCCCTGTTAGGTTTTGGATAGGGCTCAGTCCAGCTGTAGCACTGATGGTTGTTTCTAGTATGGCTCAGGATTTCATCTGAGAGAGTCGATCTCTATTTCTTGATTTATTTGTGTGTGTGTGTGCAGCATTTCTTGAATGTGTGCTATTAAATCTCCCTTTAGAGATTTTTCCCTCCCTTATTTTCCCCCTCTAATAAGAAGAAATAGGTACATTTTGTTCTGTCCCTTAATGGCTGTTTTTATTCTAAGTATTTATGGCCTTAACAGGAGCAGAGTTAATACTATATGATGTCAATATTCCTCCAACATAGTTATGCAGCCATCTTACATTTATGACCTTTTCCCCCTATAATTAGTTCCAGCTGAAATTAGATTCGGTGAGAGCCTCACTCCAATTACAGACAAATCTGAATAAAACTGACTCCACCACGGTTGTCTGAAGGAAAAGGAAAAAAAAAAAGAAAAAAAAAAGAAGAAAAAAGAAGAAAAAGCCCTTTCCAGTTTCACTGTAGATAACTAAGTCTCGCATCTCTGCAGTACATCTGCACTTAATAAAACTGAAAAGGGTTTAAGGGCAGCCCTGGAGAGAGCAGAAAATTCTCAGCCAACGACTCTGAGAAAAGTCCTTCAGTTTTCCCTGCCGCTGTTGCCTGTCTCTGCTGCCCTCCCCAGATGGGTGAGTGTGGCT
The DNA here is from genome assembly GCA_013398615.1 of Brachypodius melanocephalos. Taxonomy (NCBI): domain Eukaryota; kingdom Metazoa; phylum Chordata; class Aves; order Passeriformes; family Pycnonotidae; genus Brachypodius; species Brachypodius melanocephalos. The sequence continues at coordinate 15,875,099 of VZSR01000393.1, read as the reverse complement.
GTGTGCTGGTGCTCAGGGGGCAGCAGCAGGTGCTGGGCAGTGCCTGTGTGTTGCAGGATGGCTTTGCTCTTGCTAGGAAAATTAATCCATAAATGCCAGAGGTTTATGTCCAAAAAGGAGACAGAGGAGTCCTTTTACTTTATTCAAATAAAGGAAGAGGCCATGGGATATTTCCCCTGGGGTCTCTCAAATTTTGGAGAACGCAGCCTCTTATTTATCCTGATTTCCTGACTGCATTCCCCTCTCTTTTTCCCCACTGGCTGAGGTAGTTGAGAGGTACAGACTTCCCAGAATGCCTGATACCTAAAATTCCCCTTTAATATATAACCCCCTTTTAATTTTTAATTCTTATGGAATTGATGGGTTTTCCTCATTGTTTCTTTCATCTTTCAATATCCAGTTTCATTTGTCAGCAAACCTACAGTTTGTTTGTATAGGCAAATATCTTCTTTTCCATTCACCAATCAGTGGAATCCTTCCAGTTGTTTCTTTTATCTCTCTGCTAGTTTTTTATCTACCAGCAGCCCCACTGCTTGTTTGTAAAGGCAAGTCTGTCATTCCTCTCACTCTGATACCCTGCTTAGTTCAGGACCACACTCCTGGTGGTGCACACCTTTCTTCTGGTGCAGAGGGGTTGGGATGCACAGCAAAGGGATCTCAGCCAGCTGAGCATCCTCCCTTTCTCTGGGAAGAGACTGGAGCAGTGGGGATCAGGATAAAACCATTGTGGCACCTCCCAATGAAGGCATTCCCTCTAGAGAGCAGGGTGAGTTTGGATCTCAGCCCTTTAATGCAGATGTGCCCATGTGTCCAGCACAGCTGGAACACAAACAGCACTGCTGGCTCTCCAGAGCCCCACATAAACTTCCCAGATGTTGGCTGCCACAAAGAAATATATGAGAAATGGAGTTGCTTTGAATTCAAAGCTGTATTTTGTATTAGCCAAATGCATCAAAAATAGCATGAAGCCTTTTTGCCATTATCAGAGATATTTAGCTGGGATTAAATGTTTATTTACCTCAGATGGGTTTGCAGCCAGGTTTATACTTTTATCACCTCCAGATTGGATTACTGTAATCCTTTATTTGCACGTTATCCTCAGGTATTTTTTTTTCTTCTTCTTCCTTTTTTTTTTCCTTTTCCCTCTTTCATTTTTGGCCATTGGGTCAGTGAAGAAAAAACAAAAATTGATTTCTGGCACCCAGAGGAGTAAATTATCTCTTATCCTCTCTGAAATCATTGTCATATTGGGTTCTGATTCCAATCCAAATTGATCTCAAATTAGATCTGGATCAATAATAGCCTTATAATGGAATGACACCGTTAAGGCTCCTACCAGCTGCTGTGACCTGCAGAAGCTGATGAAAGCATCTCATTGCTGTGTATAATCTCAGGAAAATTAATGCACATCCAGTTCCATTAGCTCAGTGCTATCTGTTCCATCAGGGCTATAATGGGCACGGGGTCAGCAGTGCCTTTAGCCATCCTCACACAGCCAATTCCCCCTTTCACATGGGCTCCTGGCCCTTCCCAGAAAGCTGTGTAAAGTTTTGGCGAGGGAAAAATGTTGTGTTTCTAACCCTGAGCCTTCATTTCCAATTAAGAGCCTTCTGAGACACAGTGAAATGGCCCTGCAACATTAAGTGAAATGAATCCAGAGATTAATTAAAGTTTTATATTAAAAATTGACAATTTAAGGAATAGCAATAAACATTTAGTGAACAGATAGAAGATCCAGTATTCTCCAAAGCCCTTCCAAGAAGCAGGAATTGCAGCTGAGGTGCAATTTCCCTCCAAGCTTTTCTAGGCACTTAGTATTTCAGGAGTGATTTATCTGGAAATATGTGTGAGTTATTTTGAGGCTGCTATGATTATATCATTTGATGAGATTTTTTTTCTTCTCTTTTCTGCACTGAGGACTTTAAAGTGAGAGAGACAGTCCATAGATAGCTTGTGGTTTGTTTAATTAACTGGCTTTCTTTTTATGGATGGCTGCTTGCAAGGCTGCTCTTTCATTTAGTGATTGTTTTTGTTATTAATGGTTTCAGACAGAGCTCTTCACGTATCAAGTGCAAGTTTTTGCAAAGCCAATGAAGGAATCACACAAGAGGGTTTTTTTCCTCCTCTTTCCTGCGGCTCATGTTTATTTTCTGTGATGTTGCTCTCCATGGTCTGCTGTGGTTGTTAACACTTTCCATCAGAAAATAATGTCCAGGAGTTCAAAGTTTTCTCTCTCAAGTTTGCAAAGTGCTGCTTGTTTGGCAAAGGTGTCAAGAAACATTGACGCCCTTAGTCCTAAGTAAGAGGGAGGGGCAGCCCAGAAGAATAAATTTGATTATGTTTATTGTTCATGTAAGTGAGGAGGTGTTAAATATGTGATATTGTGGTAGGAGGGTCTCTGTGTTACCTGTAAGAGGCCAGGATAGAAGAAGGTAAGGAGGAAAAAAGAAATTATTTATATGTGCCTGAGGGAGGTCAATAATGTAGGTGCTGATTAACAATTGGGAGGTGAAATAACTGTTATTTGCCTCCCCCTCAGATATTACATTATTTTCTTTCACCAAAGGGAGCTGAAAGCTGTTGTGCAGGTGAGCCTCTCTTGTTACAGCCATCCTGTGAAGGTCCAAATAATTCCCCAAGGAGTCACTCATTTCAATGGCTTTTTTTCACCCACACTTAAGTCAGTGTTTGCCCAGACCAGCCAGAATCTATGTCACTATGGAGAGAGGCATCTCTCCTTTCCCTGCTTGCTCACTCCCAGGGCTTTGCTGCTGCTGGAAGTAGCAGCCACTTTATTACCAAAACCAAAGATCTCTTTTATTTTCAGAAGGATCAGCTCCCTATAATGGCCCAGCCCAAGTCTGGATGAGCACTTCCATGACAGGACTGAGGGGAAGGAGCAGCAAGGGGAAGGAGGCAGGGCTGTGTTTTGGATGGAAAATTGCCCTGTAAAATCAGAGATGAGGAGTTAGGGCTCCTGATGGTGCCTGCCCCACCAAGACAAGGCTGAGGCAGCAGTGTCACCCCAGGGTGGATGGGGACAGAGGGCACTGCCAGCAGCAGGAGGAAAGGCTGCTTTAGGACCAGCACAGTCTGTGAGAATCATGGGAGGAAGGTTCTGCAGACAGCTTGGAAAGTTCCCATTCTCTGTGTCTACATCTCCTTCCCACTCAGCTCAGCCAGGGCTTGTTTCAGTAAGGCTGCAGACACTTTGTGTGCAGTGCCTGCTGAGTCATATTTTCTTCTAGCATCATACCTTGGAGTATTTTACCCACTGCATTTATCTCTTCTACTGCTAAATTTTTTCTCTTTATCTTGTTAATTCAGTATGTATGTGTTGCTCTTCTCAGGCTTAGAGAGTGAAAGTAAATACAAAAATGAGAGCATGGGGACCATTTCAGGAAAATAGGAATGGTCAACTATTTTTATCTTTCCCTTCTGAAGGGAAGGAGGTGAGCATTTTCTGACAAGAAACTCTTTAATGGTTAAAGTTTGTTTTAAGCCCATCTCAAAACTCAAGCTCTCTTGAGAAGTCAAAGCTCTTTGCTCTTCTCATGGGGCTGAATCATTCAATTGTGTCTCCAGGTTCTGGCCTTAAACATTTCTTTATTGCATGAGTGCAGAAGAGCTGAATCTGCTTATGGTTTCTCATTGGAATGCATTATAAAATCTTTTGTAAATGTGTGGATGTTTCTTGCAGTTACAGGGATCCAGGGTCCCATTAAAATAAACAGAATACCCCAATAATTATTGTACAGACACTCAAAGCATCTGTTTCCCAATGCATTGTAAAGCTTGCACTGGGGACTAACTTAATAAAGGTGACTTGGATATAGAGACAAGCACAGAGGATGAAGGTAATAGAATTTTAGGGGCACACAGAAGCCTTGCATTCACTGCTGCTGTTGGTAAGAAGGATTAAATTGCTGAAATAATAATCAGGAGAACAAGAATAAAGTCTCCTAGAGAAAGCAGAAGCTGAAGGTTTCTGTTCAGGCAGCAATTTGAAGCAAGGCTTTTGGGATTTGAAGTTTCACAGGAGTACAAAGGTTTGGAAAGGAGCAAAGAAACTTTTTGTTTCTTCATCCATATAAGATGTATTTTAATGTAACAAATGACAGTGGCAAAGTACAGCTCCTTTGACTGGAACTTTAATACTTCATAAGCCAGAAGAGCTTCCTTTCTTAGACTATGGAGAAACCTCTGAGCTGTTTTTTATTCTCATATATCAGCAACAGTGTGTGTGCAAGTGATAAATTTTCACTGGCTGTAGTGAAAATAAAAACACCTCAAGAAAGGCCACTGCTGTGCCAAATGGTGGTGAAAAGCACCAACATGAAAACCTTGTCCAGCCTATATTATTTCCTGATTATAAAGCATTTAGTAGTTTCCTTTACCAGTAAATAAATGAAAAATATTCTGTCAGTAGCTGATGTATAGCATGCTATGAAACATTGAGAAAATCAAGTTTCTAAAAATGCTTTATTTTCTATACTTATGCATTCCTTTTTAAAAAAGTCCTACCTAAACCACTCTGTCCAAATCTCAAGTAGAACATATCTACAACTTAGCAAAGTCTCTCATACTTTGGTCTGTATAAAATATTTCCAAAAGTTGCTTGATCTCCTGAATAATTCAAGGCTTCCTTAGACCCAAGGGGTCCAAGAGGATGAGGATTGAAATCCTGCACAAGTCCCTTTAAGCTCTAACTTTATAATAAAGTTGTTTGTTGCTGAATTCTAGGCCTGTAATAAAATAATGATTTTGATTGTGATTGCCTGAATGGGAGTTATTTCAAGGAAAGTCTTCTCTGGTTGGAGAAAAATGTGGTTTGTCAAATACAAAAATTTTAATTTAAAATTAAAACAAAAAAACAAAAACATTTTAATGATGTTTTACCTACGTCAAGCAGCACTTTCCAACCAAGTGAAGTGAATGTTTTATTTTGTTACTTGTCAAAAATGCAAGAGTAAAACCTTCCATTTTGAAATTACTTTTTATTTCATGTTTCCATTTTACAAAAACTAAATTCAAAATCAAACTAAACTTCTTCACAAAATAGCGTTTAGATTTTATGGCAGTAGTAGTAGTAGTAGTAGTAGTAGTAGTAGTATCAAAATAAGAATTAAAATTATAATTAGAAAGAAATAGAAGTTGTACACTGGAATACTCTGCCCAGCTCACAGCAGTAAACAGCTGTGAAAGTAGTAGGTGACTCACTTTTAAAGCAGGTCATGAACACAACCTTGTTCCAGCCATCTTAGTTCATTTTTCTTTTATTTTTGCCAGTAGCCCTGTGTAGGAACAGGCCTAGGCACCTTCTGAACTGCTCTTAAAGCTCCTCTGGTTCTTGCCCAGCATTTACATTATCTCCTTCTGAAAATATGCAAAGAGAACAATAAATGTTGGCCTCCCCTTTTGCTGGCAGAGGCAAATGGATTTTTTCTTTCGTATTTCTTAATTTGAAAATGTTTTCCCTCATATTTTTAGTTCATATTGCACAGATTAGGCAGAGGCAAAATGTACATGGATGGTCTTGGGCTTCCAAAGCAAGTTCAAGGTAAGATCAAGAAGATGTGGATATTTGTAAACAATCCATGTCAACACACATTTGTGTGAGACTGAGCCCTTGACATGCCCAGTGCCTTTCACACTACTGGATTCCAAATGTGGTACCTAAATATCCTTCTAAACATTGCCATAAAGAAAACCTGAGCTGGTGCCAGAAGTACACAAAGTTCTTTCATTTGTAATTTGCCTCACAAAACATATCAGCTGCCTTTGTTTTCATGAAAGGTTACACACAGCACTGTGCTCCTGAGTGAAAATGGATTGGGAAAAGACTAATCATTGTAATTATATGACTGAAAAAGAGGGTCTTGACACATTAAGGCACACAAGGGAAGAAAATACCATACAGAGAAGGAATTTGTTCATCAGATTCTGAAGCATGTTTAAAAGAGACTGCAATAAGCATCAGAAAGTAACCTATTGGTTTACAATTACTCGCTTGCTTGTTGATCCACTTTATATTTCTTTTGTGATTCCATGAATCAAGCATTGAAAAGAAAATGTGTGGATGGAATAAATATCCCCCATTACAAAAAGCAAGGACAAAACTCCATGCTGAAGCATGATGACATTATAAAACTTCTGGAGAATTATTAGCTCTGCTTCACCACTAAATTGATTACCCTCTTGGTGGATGTTAATAAAATAAAGCTTTAAAATCAAGATGCCAGACTGTAAATTACCTTTTTCAATTACCCATTTGAGTCAATTCTCATGTCAATTTGTGTTTGATACATACCTATCTGAATTTTGGTGAGGTTTTACATTAAAGAACTGTGGGCTGATCATTGTCTTGGATGGGTCTTTGGTTAATTCTGAAAGAAAAAAAAAAATCAAAGATTGGTAACTGTGATGGCTTTGGCACAAGGGGAATTCTAGGATTATATCAACCCAGAAACTAACTAGCTGTTACTTTGTGGTTCAGTACTGGGCAAGAGAAATCACACCTGAAGCAGCAGTGAAGGGAGTTACATCTTAAAGCACTCTGTCTTAAAGTCTTTCAATCAACTTTCTGAGAATGATTCTGCTCACAAATTTCTGCCTGCAGTAATAATAGCAGGAAACAGGGCTTTCAGACATGAATTCCCATAAACATTTAAGTTTAACCTTGGACTTTCTTGGCGCAGACCTTGAGAAGTTCATTTAGTGAGTGATAGAACCCCATTTTATAATTCCAGAGCCAGGACCTACTACTTCAACCCAGAGATAAATTTCTCAAACGATGAGTGGATGCAAATCTATCTTGTGTCAGGACAAATACAGTTTTGACTGGATTGGTAGCAAATAAGAATTGGAAATTATTTTTTGAACCTTGCCAGTTTCAGTCACCACAGAGTGAATAATGAAAGGCTGATCACTTTAGAAACAACCCAGGTACTCACTCATGATCAAACTGTAGGCAGACATACATTGTAATATATGAAGATAGACATCTTCAAAAATTGAAACCTATGCACTACTCATTCAAAAAGGGATGAATTTGTCAAACTTTCCTCAATAAGTGAGCTCAGTGTACCTGGAATAAAGGGAGCTTGGTTCTTTAGGGTTTGGAGTGGGGGTTGTGGTCCTATTTGCGCATTACACAGAACTGTAAAAAATCTTAAATGAAATCTCAATCTTCATGCAAGAAAGATCATATGTTAAAGTAATAATCTAATTGTTTTCAGTAAAGATGGCCTTCAGACCTACATTTCATATACTTACCTGCCCACTTTTCAACTACTCCTGCAGTACCTTCAGTACTGCAAAGTGCAGTCACACTGTGTAGGGAAATTTTACACAGCATTTTAACACATTACCCTAATGACAGCTTACATCCCTAAGTGTGACTGGAAGAAGAATGTCTGTATGAGTGTGTGCATGCAAGGCTCTATCAAATAGTAATTCCTTAGTTTATTATACATTTTACTGCTATTGGTGTCATTAGCCTTCTTTGTTAGTCAATCATTTTCTACCCGACTTCCTCTGGCTTTGTTACGAATGTGTACCATTAAGAGTTATATTTGCTTTTAACTAGAACCAATGGAAAAGAAAAAACACCATATGAATACATTCAGTTTAATTGATTTTAATATTTTTTTCTTGATGAGTTGGCTTGTGCATGTAAGGAGGTTAAAAGGTGATTCAGTAGACTTTGGTAAATTATTGCCAATGGTGCCAAATCCTGTTGACTGCAAAGTTGAAGTGGATGTCAAAGAGAGCAAGATCTTTAGTGTCTGCTTTAGCATTGGCAATACTGCTGTTCTTTGTGTAAAGATCTGAAAATATGGGGGGTTTTCCACAATAACTAGTGAAAGAGGAGTGTCAAACTCTGCCAGTGACCCACCAGTGTGTCACACATAACAAACATATCTCAGCCTTGCTGTCTGCACTTGCAAACACTTCCCTGTTTGCTTTCAGACTGTTTTCCTCACATCTCACTGGCAGGATGACAAAAACAGCTTCACAGTTTGGAGGCATTCCTTCTAGCAATCCCCAAAATTCCAATCTTTACCATACTGTTTGTGCCACTGAAGGCCAAGCCAAAAGATCTGTTTTGAAGTGTCCTTTCTCTTTGCTAGCAAAAGTGCTTTGGCAAAGTTTCTCATAATTTGACCTAAGTTGATTTAGACATTTGGAAAGAAATCTTCTTTTGGGGACATGTCTTCAGCCTAGGCGAAAGGAAACTGATGTGCACAGCTTTTAGTACATCAATCTAAATCTGACAGCATGAGTGGCATTGATAAGCGGTTGAGTTAATGTCTTGCATAAGCGATGTATAAAGGGTTGACTTCATGGCATTTGGCAATTGTCCCTCTACATGGGAAGTTTTCTGTGGAAGTCAGATGGCAAACAGTGGGGAAGAAGACACTGTCTTGTCCCTCTCTGCTTTTTATGCAGGACCACATTCAGCATTTGGAGTTGCTGCGTGAGTGGTTGACTGATTTTTACATATGGCTCCACAATTGCTGCACATACAAATTGAGGGAAGGATTCTGCATCCTTCTGAGCATTATATATCTCTCCCAAGAGTAATTTTTTGTGCTTTTGGACTGGAAGCCAGGTCTCCTGAAACCCTAGTTCTGGCACTGACTATGACATGGGTCACATCAGTTGGCAAATCATTCTGAGCCAGACCTCCAGAGGGATTTTGGTGTTCTGTTGGCTGCTGGAATAAAATGCACAACCCTGACAAATGTACAGTGAGTGAGCTCAGAACGGGCTTTGGCAGAGGCAATACACTGAATGGGGATGTTGCTTAATGTGGCAAAAAAAAGGCTAAAACAAGAGAAGTAAAAGCTGTCAGATGTGTGCTGTGCTCAGACACATCCTGTGATTGTTATCTGTGAAATCCATCTACCTCTCATGTCTCCTTCAGATGTGAACACTTCAGGAAGCTAAAGGTGGGTAACATGACTCTCACTGTTAAGACACCTAACCAAGATTCACTTCCAGAGATGAGTCTTGAATCCACACCTCATTTTATCTGTTGGGAAGTAGAAGCACAACTTCCTTGCAGTGCTGTGGAAAACTTTTGCATATATTTTAAAAGGTGTCTGTTAGGAGGTGAAGGGAAATATGGGTATGAGATAATAGTGAGATTTTTCAACTCAATTTCAAGATTTATTTACAATTTAAGTGGAAAAACATAGAGCTTGTTCACCCGCCATGGCTCACATACCAACATTAAATGGACCTTTTAAATGTTGCCACCGAGACTGAAACCAGTGCTCCCTCTTTTCTCGTACCCAACTTTGCCCCTTGAAGTGTGAAGGATGAGTATTAGTCTCAGTAGAGTCCAAGCTGGAGACATTATTCTAGTTTTGTTAGGCACTTTGCTCACATTAATTAGGAAAAATGTTTGAACCATTTCTAATAAATCAAGGCTGTAACTTTAGCAGAAGCATTCCCATTATTTTGAGCACAGCTTCATTTCAGAGCTCTTTGGAGCCTACATGCTCCGTGCTCAGCATACACCTGCAGGAAGAGTGGAGAGAGTATGAAGTGGTATCAGCTCTAAATCAAAAGAAGATTAATACTTTCAAAATATAATATAGCAATGATGCAGTGCTTAGTCTTTTCACTTGGGCTAGTTCCAATCCTCCAGTAGGTATTAGGAGATAATGCCCATTTTTGGTGTTTCACATGAAAGGTCTCTTATGGACAAAAGAGGTGATGGGATTTTATTGCCTAATGTTTGCTTTCTGTACTGGAGTCTTGCTTGCCTCCAAGGAATCCAAATATTATTTGCGAAAGAAAAAAATTGTCCTTGAGGAAGAACAGCAATGTATTTGAAGATAATATATTTTTTTCACTGAAACATTTGAAAAAAATCTGCATTTAATTAAATTATTAATTAAAGATGCCTATTTGAAGGTCTTAAAATTTATATGTCAGCATCATGTGCAGTTATCTCCTCAGCGATGGAGATAACTTGCAGTGTAAAGCAACAAATTTCATTTTTAAGGATCTGATTCCAATTTCTGCCAGACATTTGCCATTTATATACTACTAATTGATTATTTATATGAATTCTAATCATCATTAGCAACTGACTCCCTATGTATAATGCAACCAAGAATTCTTGTGCTTCTAAAGTGGTATTTGCTGTAGCAGGCAACATTATGGGGAAAATACTCTTGATCTGCAAATGGAATAGTTTAGGGGAACAGGAATGTTTGAATGAAGCTTCCTTTCTATTTTATGCAGGATATACAGAAGGATGTGTTCCTGCTTTCTTCTCACCTCCACTGACTGACACTGTAATTCCCCTTACTCCATTGTGTTTGGTGGAGAAAAGTTCCCACACCTCGAGCTTTTTCTCTGGCTTTCCCAGGGATTCAAAGCGTTTTTACATCACTGGAAATTCTGAAATGGCAGCCAAAACAAGGCATCGTGTTGGAAAGTGCATTGCAGACAACTTCCAATGCCTGTGTTTACTGCAGCGCTACAAACTGCTCTGCTGGACCACACAAAGGCACGGATTTGGGAAGAGCAGGCTACAGGGAGCATGAACCCTCTCAGAATGCAATCCCCAGGGTTTTTTCAAGTAACCTGTCATAGCAAAATACAGCATTTCTCTGGGATTATATTTCTCTGGGGCTTGTGTTACATATTAGGTCTGAAAGGAGGATGCAAGGTCCAACCAATGGTTAAAAACATCACAAGTCTAACCTTGCCTGACAGCCTGTTTATCAAAATCAAGAATTTCTTTGAATCATCCAGAGGAGGCTTGATTAAGGATGTTGGGAAATACCATATACAAGAGCAAATCTGCTAATCAATAAGAGATGCTTCATCATGCACACTTGTTCCAAGCAGTATTTATATGGATCAGTCATCCTCTCCCACGGAATCTGATGATGCTATCTGAAGTAATGGAAATGCTTCATTTCCAAAACACTGCTTGTGATGTCTGAATGCACATGTAGCACAAGGTTTTGCATGGCACAGACAATAAAGATGGATATTAGTCAAAATAAACAACTGGTATAAGAAAAGCTCTGAAATCAGGGAGTGACAAGACTCATAAGCATTTGGTGCATTATCAGTTTCCCTTGTCTCCAGCTGAGTATTTGTTGTTATTTTAGTATTAAGAGGGTGCCATAAACAATTACATGCTATCAGTGAAAGGATAAGGGCCATGACTGAAACTCAGTGTTTACACTTGCAGCTATCAGAGCCTTCAGAGAGCTGAGACATTCCTGCAAGGCTTTAAGCACTAAAGTAAATGAACTCCAGCGTGGGCAGTGGACCTTGCAATGAGAGCATATTTGAGCACATTCTTTGGGGGCTGCCTGTTGTATTACATTGTGTTGTGTTATTATTTGCAGAGTTCCCTGTGTGCAGAAGGGTTTGCAGGCCTGGCAGTGTGGTGGGGTGGTTTGGGGGGTACAGGAAAGGTGAGCAGGAACAGCAGGCCTGATGCCAATAATCTTTACTTTGTCACACTCAAAACGTCTTGGGGAGCTGCCAGGTAAGAGATCATGTTGTCTCCCTGGGTCTGTGCAAAGCGTTTGATTCTCTCCCACACAACATCCTGGTCTCTAAACTGGAGAGACGTGGGTTTGATGGACGGACCACCCAAACTGCTCCAGGCAATGGCCCTGCTTGGAGGAAGGGCCTGCCAGGCCAAAGATATTTGACATGAGACACGAGGCAAGCCCATGGGAGGGGGATTCTGCCCCTCTGCCCCCTCACCTGCAGAGCTGTCCCAGCCCTGGGGGCTCAGCACAACCAGGAGCTGCTGGGGAGAGCCCAGAGGAGGCCCCGGAGCTGCTGCGGGGCTGGAGCCAGGCTGGGAGAGCTGGGGGTGCTCCCCTGGAGGAGAGAAGGCTCCAGGGTGAGCTTAGAGGCCCTTCCAGTGCCTAAAGGGGCTCCAGGAGAGCTGGAGAGGGACTGGGGACAAGGGCTGGAGGGCCAGGAGCCAGGGAATGGCTGCCAGTGCCAGAGGGCAGGGCTGGATGGGATCTTGGGCAGGAATTGTTCCCTGGCAGGGTGGGCAGGCCCTGGCACAGGGTGGCCAGAGCAGCTGTGGCTGCCCCTGGATCCCTGGCAGTGCCCAAGGCCAGGCTGGACATTGGGGCTTGGAGCAGCCTGGGATAGTGCAAGGTGTCCCTGCACAGGGCAGGGGATGGAATCAGATGATCATAAAGGTTCTCTCCAATCCAACCCATTCTGGGGTTCTATGACCACTGAAAGCCTTTTCCTTATGTCACTTGTCCCTCCGGCAGGCTTTATTTATGGCTGCAAGTTTTATACCTCAATAAATAATTTCAATAAATAAGTGAGGGTATTTTTTGAAAAACTTTTAAGGTTTCTTGGGACCTGGAAGAATTGTGGCCTCATTTTCTGTTCTCAGTGAGGGAAACAGAAACCAGCCTGAAGCAACTGAGGCTGTTTCAGTGTTTTCCAGAGTGTAACCACAGGTGATCTGTGGGAGTACAAGTAGTAGGCTGAACCAGGTCATCCTGCTGAGTATTTTCAGTTTAAGTTTTGCTGCAGGACAGAGAAGTCCAATGGGAAATTTGAGAGGTTGACAGCGACCCAAAATGTGTGGAAATTACTCATTCACTTAGTGGAAACCAGCATTGATTGACTAACTAATGATATTCTATTTAGTTTGCCCTGCTAATTAGCTCATTCACTTTTCTCAAGTTAATTAGTAAGCTGGAGCCAATATTGACAATGCTGGTGGATTGGGCTGTACAAACTTTTTCTCATGCAAGACATCAGTATTTGTCACGTATCCCAAAAGATGGAGAGGACGTGAGGTAGCTCCATGGACAAATTGAACAGCTGAGGGGTTTAACTGGCATTAGTGGGCTTAGCACCATGACACAGCACAGACATATTTAATTATACTGATGGAAGATCTCAGGAAGCAGATCATGGAGAAATCAAAGGCTGAGGCTGAGAAGTGTCTGGTAAAATTTCTTTTATTAACCTGTACAGAGTATATCACAGTCCTGTTCAGCCTCAGCATTTCTTGATATATAATCCAAAGGATGCACGTGCTAAAATGCAGTGCTTTTAAGAATCCACCTGCCTTTGTGATAGATATGATTTAAATGCCAAAAATAATTTAATAGGTAAATTTTTATATGGCAGTATATCAATGGAGAGTTGAGGCTGCAGGCAGCTGTCAAGAGAAGGTGAAGACTGTCTTCCTTCATCTGAGAGCTCATCTTTTGTTTGGTGTCTTTGTTGGAATCACTCTATAGTAGATACAAGTGAAATAAGACACTTTTCAGCATATGATCTGAATAAACAGATTACACAGTTTAATCATTTTAGTTCCTGACAGTGTGTATTTCAGAACTGAAAGTCAAGACAGATCAGGAAATTTGCCAAACAGAGCAGCAAACCAGCATGGACATAATAATAATGCTTTATTTGTTAACAAGCATCTACTCCCCCAAATATGAGCAAGTTAACCTAAGTAACATCCAGGGGGGTTATTTGCCTTCTTGTGTGCTTTTTGTTGCAGTTGTAGCATTTTCTAGTACTGCTTCCCACTCATTATTTCAACAAATGTAACAACTTCTCATAAATTCTGGCCTCAGAACACAAAGATTCACCAAATATCCTCATTACTGCAGGATCCTGCCCACGGCTGGAATGCACAGAGCCTTGGATATTGGTCTGTGTCATCATTCACATCCCAGAGCAGAACTCCCAAAAAGTGGAAAACATTAAAACACAAGATGGGATCCCTTTTGCTTCTTACTCCAGTCTTGTACCCTGCTTTACTTAATTTGTTCCCTCTTGTCACATTGCAGATCACACTTCTGTTGTTTCATTTCCTTCAGAACTGCATCTTAAACTGTTGCATTTCCCTTTTCAATGATAGCACAGTGTGCTTTTGAAATGTGAATCCATCAGAGGGGTTTGTGCACCTCTGCACTGGGGTGTCCCAAGGAGATCCAGTTTATGGCAGTGAGGTCACACAAGCTGGGAACACACCGGGTGTCTCATCTCTGACACTGCCAGCCCTGAGGTAGGACCAGCAGCAGGAATCTCTGCCAGAGTGGGGCTTGCTTTGAGGTTTGGTTTGGCTGCAGTGACTGAGGGAACAGCTCAGCAGGATTCACCTTCTCCATGGCATTTGGCCACTTGAGGGCCAGGAAAGCTGGGCAGCCCAGCTGGTCAGGGCTCTTGGCCTCCCAGAGGATGTCTTGTCTCTGCTTTCCAGAGGAATCCTCAGTATTTCCAACACTGCTGAAATACCCCATCAGTTATGTATCAGAAGAAATACTTCCTGTACATATATTTCAGAAGCCAAGTAATTTTCAGTTTGCCTTCCTCTTTTGATGGAACCCACAGGTGACACAACAAAGAGAATGAACATGTCAGTATATTTTTGGACATATCTCTCCACTCATGTTTTCTTTAGCTCTGGAGCTTTAATAGGCTGAAGCTCCTCGATTGTTGTTCATACAAACTAGAGCAATAAAAATAAGATTGTATTAAGGCCAAATATTAGCTTTTATAACTTCTCCATTGCCACTGTGTGATTATGAGAACTTGTGTTTTTCAGAAAATCCTAATAAAGAATTATAAATATATAATTTGTTTGTACGACTGGGATATGTTTCTCTACTACTTTTATTTTCAATTTTCCAGTGAAAGAACATAGAATATCACTAAATGTGATGATTTCCAATGTTTCACAGGGGTTTATAGTTCATATTTCTGGAACACTAATGTTCCGAAAACTTCTCATTCTACACTTTAATCCATAATGCATAGCTCCTACAATCTTTTAATCATCTGTCTTGTTTAAATGTCCCTGGATATGATCTAATATATGACTGTTTCAGAGAAGCTGATGCCAGGCTGCCCTCTAGACACAGAAACTCTCTCAGTGAATGTGTGTGCAGTGAGTGCTTGGAGACAAACAGCTGCATGAGGGAGTGGGTGCAGCCCTGCTCACCCCATCCTCTCCTGCCAGGGAATGAGCCTGCAGATGAATCTGAGCCTTTCAAATCACTGCTCTCTGAGCTTCTAAATCTGGCCATTGATGCTGCAGCACCAACACCAAATTTTTCCATCATGTTGCTGCTTTTAAGTTTACAGAGGATTGAGCAGCAATCTATTTATTTCCAGGGAGCCAAAAAAATAAGAATTCATACATAAGCCTGAAGAAATCAGGTCAGGCCTGCTCTTAATATAAAATTCTTTAAGGTTTGAGAGTAGAGGCTAACTTCTCAGTATCATATTACAGAAAGTGATACGATTTATGGATTTGCTTTAACATTGTATGGAATGGCATAAAGTACAACATCTAGGAAAGGCATGATCCTTCATTAACACTGGGAAAGGCTGCTCAGAGAGGAGATCCTGTGCAACTGTGATTTCCCTTAGTTGTATTGGTTTCCTTCTTGACAGTTGCTAGATGGCAAACATCTTGCTGTATGTAGAAACTATCTGTTCTTCACAGGGAAGAAGGGATGATGTATTCAGGACCACATGAGCCTTGTTTCTGGGGAGACATGCTTGAGTCCTTCCTCTCTCAAACCCTCTCTGTGACCTCTCCTGAGCCAGCTAAGCTTTGGTACTTTCCTTTTCTTCAAAATAATGAAAATATTACTTCTTTATGCCACAGGAGCTTTTTTGAGTCCTGAGATACTTTATCAAGAATACAGAGGAGCTCTAACAATAAATTCCTTTTTCAGGTTGCATCTCCAGCCTGTGACTGACTGTGTCAGCACTTCAGAGCAATACTGAAGTGCCCTTCCCAGGGCACCCAGCATCTCCACGGGGATTTTTACAGATATTGGATGATTTATGGAGGGGTAGCTGCCATCCTCCATCCTGTGACTCTCTCTGCTGCTTTTGAATGGCAAGCACAAGGCCTGGGTGCCAAGTCACAGAGATTGTCTAGCAGGAGCAGCTGCTGCTTGGCAGCTGCAGCATCGCAGCAGCTTTGAAGCTGCCCATGGCTCTGTCACGTTTCAGCTACCCAGAGACTGCCTTGGCTTCGTTGTCCTTTAGAGATGCCATTTGCCAATAAACATCCCTTGGTTCTTTGCAATTTTTCCTGTTGTGCTCTTAGATCATCAACACGGGATTCAAAAGTATCATTTTCATGTGGGAAGAAGGGCTTTGAGTGTGGCAAAAGTCGTGGAAATGTTGGTGCAAGCTGATTTGCATAAAGCAAAATATTTCAAGATTGTGAGTTAAAATTGAAAATAATTGCTTATCTGTCATCTGAAGTTATGTTTTATAAATAGGAAACAAATCGAAAAGCTCAATCATGTCTGGTGCTCTGCTGAAAATCAGGTCACTGAATGGATCTCAGACTGGTTTCTAGAAAATTTAAGAGCACTTTGATAATAAGGGTACTTGGATTTTACAGAGTCAGTGTGCTTCAACAATTGGTTTTACAGGCTATAAATAATTAAATGAACAAATATGTTCTTTGAGTTTCCATTCAAGCAAAAAGAAAGTTAGAAAAAAACAATCTCTGTGTGTTTAAGCCCAGCTCAGGCTTTCTACTTCCATACTGATTGTTTTGAAGCAGTTCATAGCTGATTTGTCAAAAATTACTTAGAAATGCATTATACAGTATTTACACTGGAGTTTTCAGCCTTCAAATAGTTCTGGACAAAAAACTCCAAAATATTTGCTTTTTGTATAAGCCTTTTATCAAATATATAATCCTTTCAAGGTTTCAGGACTAAATTAATTTTCCTAATATACTTGAAAGTGTTGTTTTTGCACATTAATTTCAGATTTTGTTTTGTCAGTTCTTAGTTCTAAATACAAATTCAGCCATGAAATGCCAACTACTTATTTTATTTTTCTTTTTTATTCCCAAAGTGAAGAAAAACAGGAGTTTTTTACTTGAGCTAGGAATGTAATGGCTGTGAAAAAGCACTGGTTGAGAGCACAGGGAATTTCATTGGGTGCTTGGCTTTTAATTTGTCTAAAGAGTTAATACCAAGTTTTCCATCCAGGTTCCACTGTCTTAATTTCAAGGTATATGCTCACCTAATAGTGGTCATTGTTGATGAAACAAAGAAAGATTGCTCCACCAGAGTTTGACCCCTCGTGTTTAACTGTGCTTAATCCTTCCTGTCCCCATATTAGCCCCAAAACCCATTTTCAAACTGCTTTGGCCCCTCCAGTAGATTCTCAGCCTTGCCCTCTGCACATTCCACAAATTCACATTTTGTTCTGTGTAACTGGGTTAAACTGCAGAAATGGGTAAAGGTTTCAAGGTGGGGTTTTGCTGAATGCTGTTTCTGGAACCAAGGTAAGAACTGGGAAATCATGTGGTAAAATGGCATTTCTTTGCAAGGAGCAGCATCAATAGCAGTGGGGGAACAGGGGGGTTCATGAACAGTGATAGAGCTGAGAGCAAATTAATTTACATTTTACCCCTGAATTAGGCCAAAATAGAATTTACCTGCCTTTGCTGCTGTGTCACTGGATCTTCTTCTGCCAGCTGACCGATTCAAAGGTGTTATAAAAAAATACATAAGGAACGTGCTGGGTGAAAGTGAGGGGGAGGAGGGAAGCTTCCTTGGGAGAGGGGATGGTTGGAAAAAAACCCTGCTTTTTTTCTCTGTGTATCATTCTCTGTGGCCATCGAGTGCTGGATTAAAGCTCCTTTCCTGTGTAACATATATGGCAATTTCTGTCTGTATTTTCCGGGGTCTTGGTAGGAGAAGGCCCCATATTACCCAAGGTCAAGAGACAGTAGAAGGGAAAATTTAGGAGTCTGCCCTCCCAATTCTTTTCTCACTGACAAGAATGGATGATGAGACAAAGCACTGCCTGTGTCAGGCCTAGATAACAGAACTTCATCCCTCATTCCCCACAAGAAGGAAAATCATGGCATGTATATTTTTAACCCAAATTCCCACCATAGATATGTCCTGGGGTTTGGGACAGTTTGGTTGTTGTGTTTGTTTTCCTTCTGGCTTGTAAGATGGCTCCTAACAGCAGAAATTGGAAGATGGGATTTCCCAATTTTTGTCTCATTTCTATTCGTCTCTGTTTCCTTGGAGATGTTCCAAGAAAGAAATACTAAACTATCCTAGTGCACTGAATTCAGATGGAGCTCCTTCCTCAGACACGAGTCCCATCGGAGGGACTCACGGCGAGGTTTCTCTGGCACTGACAGTTGGAAATTACCATGTTTCAGAAGTACTTACAATTCCCGTGCTCAACACTGGGGAGAAGATCCTGCATTGAGGGAAGAACAGAAAGAAAATCTTTTGCAGATAGATGAGTGACACACAGTGTGTTTTCTCTTCAGCTCATTTTTGCCACTCTTCCTTTTTGATCTGCTGATCCTCAATCTTGATCTCCGCTAATCCTAAAAAAAAAAAATGACCAAAGCGAGTATTGGAAAATATACAGCAAAGTCTGTTATCTTTTATTTACTCCATCTCTTTATACAGCTACCTTGCCCCTTCAGAATTCATCCTAAATCATATATTTTAAGCAATATCAAAAGGAATTTGTCATCCCCACACTGAAGTTGTGGCCAGCAGGCAATGATTCTTGTTATGTTTCCGTTTACATCTTCCTTTTTTAGTGCATGACAAAAGGACATTGGCTTAATTACCTGTTATGTTCCTGACTGGAGGGGAAAGGTTCTAGTTTGAACTTGCTAATAAAAAAGCAAACATGCTTATTGTGAACCACTTCATTGTCTTTTCCCTTCTGGCTGACATTTATGAATTGCCTTCACAGGAGCCTGGGTTGGGTTTATTGAGCACAGATAACAGAATAACCTTATATATGAACTACAAATATAAACACTGCCATTGGTGTGCTCCTCTGGATTTCGTGCCAAAGTATGGAAAACTACATGCACTGCTAACAGAAGGATGATGGCCTACTTGATATCTTGCTGTATATTCCTTTTGGGATCTGAAAGGGATTTTGAAATACCACGGCTTGCAGAAGTCACAAGGGGGGTGGTTTGGCATTTCTGCTGCAAATTTGCCCTTGCTTTCACACCTGCTTGAGGTTACTGAGGCTGCAACACTGTCCAGGAGGAATGGCAGGATCTGAGTCTTGCATTTTTGTGCCACATTTAATTCTTCAATATAGATCCACATTCCTAGGGCACTAGGACTGTGACTGACTGTGACTGTGGATCAGTCTCTGTGGCAGAGTGTTCAGCATCACCTCACTAACAGAGGGTTCTGTGGGTGTTCAGATAAGTCCCAGTAGAAGAAAGTAGATCAGGTACACAAAATGGTGAAAATATTCTCCAGGTTACATATCATTAAAGCTTTTCAGAAAGCAGTATGTCGGCTGTAATTGTATATTCTCTCACAAGAGGTTTGACCACAGAATTCAGATTTTATGTTCGGCATCATAAATTTCTTGCTAAGCCTTAGGCAGAATTTTTTCTTAAAGAAATATGATTTCTGTTGTAGATGAACACAGGAACACTATAAAAGACTCATTTTGTAATGAATCTGCTTGTCTTGAAAAAAAATAAACACATTTTTAGGAGCTTTTTCTCTAAATGTCTAAGGCAGACTCTCCCCTGCTTGTGACTCTTCTTATTTATTTCTCTCCTTCAGCAGCAAGAAAAGAAAATATGAAACCACTTCTCTCTGTTAAAGCACCTTTCCCTTCCTGTGGCTTCTTTTCTTTTTCTTCCCTGTATTTCCTGTTAATGTTTCTAATGTAGCAGAGTACTCATTCCATGCCATACTTTACCACTGATGGACAGAGCAGAGGTTTGTTTAGTGCTGAAAACAGACATTCTGGTAACTACTGCTACCTCCTGCACTTAGGAGACCTCCTTAACTTACCTGTACTTTTCTTTTATGGCAGATAGGCTGAAAATTGCTAGTCAGGAAACCCACCAAAAGTGATGATTTGGCTCTTCTTTGAATTTAAACAAAACAAAGCAAACCCCCCCCGCTTTTTTCTAAATTGCTGCTGATTTTTTATTCTGTCTGGCCAACAATATGAACGCTGGTATCAATTTAAACTTGATTTAGACTGTGAATTATGATATTTTCATTAGATGAGGTGGTTGTAAACTGCTGGGTTTTTTCCTCCAATGGAAAGTGATGCTTAAATGAAACCACTAAAGCAGGCGACTTCCAACTCCATTGTACCAGGGAAAGCTTTCCAAGCACAGCACACCATGTTTAGTATCACTTTAGAATTCTATAAATCTTTGATCAGCTTTTATTTAATCTTTGTCTAAATTGGAAGATAGCAATGGTCCCTTAAGATTTTGTATGGAGTTGAATGAAATTTAATAAAGTGCCTGACAGTTATTTGATTGTGATTCGTTGCATTTTCATTTTACAGACTTAAGCAATACTGACCTCAAAAGGACTGTCATTCAGACTAGGTGGAGGGTGGGGAAATCAAATATTTTATTCTTCTTTGTTCCAGTCCTTTTTACTTGATAAGCCCTTAATAAAAGTAAGAATGAAGTCCTTGCCAATTCCTAGAGCAATTGTCTATTCAGAGACAGCAGATTCATTTCTGGAACATTTTAGAGCAAGAAATGCAAAACAAAACATCTAAATGGCTTCACATTGACAGCCTTGACAGACTGCATGAATCTGGAGCAGAGAGGAGCTGGGACATGGCATGACAGGGGTTGCTTCTCAGGGGACCACCTGGAGGATTTTGCAGGTCCCCAGGGCAGCCCCTGGTCCCCCTGAGCTGCAGGAGGTCCTGCTGCCCACTCAGGCACAAACTCTGTGTTTGAAACGATGCTTCCAATTATTTCAGCCTGGTGCACAACACAGAGGGCTGAGAGAATGAACCCATCCCTGCAAAGTCCCTGTTTCTGGCTCCCAGAGCTGCCTCTCT
Source organism: Brachypodius melanocephalos (assembly GCA_013398615.1). Taxonomy (NCBI): domain Eukaryota; kingdom Metazoa; phylum Chordata; class Aves; order Passeriformes; family Pycnonotidae; genus Brachypodius; species Brachypodius melanocephalos. Next base: position 15,854,237 of record VZSR01000393.1, on the reverse strand, counting down.
CTCAGGCTCATGGAGATGCCATCTCCATTATCAAAGCACAATTGCATTAGTGACGAGCTGTTTCCCTCAATTAGTTTTGACACGAGGTAATTTTATGGCTCCAAGTATACTTATCTTTGACTCCTGATGGATTTTCCTCAGTCCTTGTTTACTACCTAAACCACCTTTTCTTTTCTTTTTACATTTGCTCGGTGTTTCAATTTTAATCACAGTTATGTATTATTGTTTGTTATTTGCATTACACTAATGGCTAAATGTCAAGGCCCCATTGCATTACACACAATAAAATATATTAACTATCTTCTTAAATCATTGACAGAGACTGCTGCTCTGTCACTGTGCTTCCAAGAGTTTGGTTCAATAACAATGAACTGTTTATTTTCTATTTGCAAGTGAAACAATCAAGGAGCGAGAATGAAAAGTGAGTGGAAAGAGTTGGTTTTAAGCAGAGATTTAATTGGCGTCAGTGACTGAGTACTTGATAGTGTGCTGTCTTGAAACAGATGAACTTCACTGAATATCATGAGTAAATGGAAGGATCTTTGTGAGGCAAAACTACTGTAGGAGCATAAAAACTGGCATCTGGCCCGAATCTTTGCTGCTCCAGTTCCCAGTCTGTGACAGTAGCTGCTCTGAAAGTATGACAGACAGATAACCTGCCCTGCAGAATTCCCATTCTAGTCTCTAACAGTAGTTAACTTAAACTAATGAGGGGTAACATCCTTTACAAAACCATACTTGGGAGATGATTTTGGCACACTGCACAAAGAAGGTGCTTTACAGAGTTATTTGGACAGGTTACTTACATTTGTTTGCCTATATTTATGTGTATTTTATGCTGCTTGTATGAAAGCATGGGAGGCAGAAAAACAGAGTGTCAATATTCAAGGAATTCCTTTCATTCTAGATGCAGTTCTGGCAATATGCTTCTCATTTAGGGAGGGGTTTCTCTTATTGTTAGCTTCAATAACATGGAAAGTTCTATTCAGCTCAGTTTGACCTCTCCTATAGTAAGGACAGTGCCCAAGGACCATCATCAGATGCTTTTTGTGTATACTTGGAAAAGCCACTTGGAATACAATTTTCAGTGCCACTTGGCTGACAGGGAGCCTAGGTTTAAAAAGGAATCTGGACACTTCTACATTGTTCTGAAAGCTTTTAAGTGGCAGCAAATAAAGATAACTAAAAAGGAGAAATTTCTAAAGTGCCAACTGACCTTCTTTCCATTATTCTGCTCTACATATGCCTCTGGATTTTTGGCAATCTACAGCTCTGAAACTAAGGCTGGGAAGTAGTAACACAACAGAAAATAGAATCATAGCATCACAGAATAATTTAGGCTGGAAAAGACCTTTGGGATCATCGAGTGCAATGATTAATCCAGCACCAGCACCATGTTCACCATCAAGCCACATCCTCAAGGGCCATATCCACAGGTTTTTTAATCACTTTTAGGGACGGTGATTCTGCCATTTCCCTGGGAAGGTGGGTTGGTATTAAATCCATCTGCAGGCTCCCACCTGGTCTCTATTTGAGACAGTGGTTCCAACTGATTGTAAATGACCACAAGTTTTTTAAATGTCACAAAATCAAAAATCTACTTTCTGTTCCGGTGAGGAGGCAGTCCAATAGTAAAATTCAGCAACACGGAGAGGCTTACTGCACTTTATAAGAACATTCACTCAGTAGTAAGACAAATGTTCACTGTGTCATATCTTGCAAGGTTGTTCTTCCTCAGGAGTCTATTCCTGCAGAAAACCTGATTCTACTTCCCTAATATTGGGGTAAATTTGGAATGAACATTATTACAGGCTATCACATTTTGAATTTAATTCAGAAGTCTCAGAGTTCTGTAAACTGAACTCAGCTCTCCTTTTCAGTAGTGTTGTTTCAGAACTGTGAGTGTTCAGGTGTGTTCTTCACTCAGAGAAACTCTGCATTAAATCTGTAAATGTGCACAGCTGATTGCCAATAACATTAGTGGAAACTGCACCTGTATTCATAGGAGAGAACAGAAATTGTGCCTTCAGGTTTGCTATTTCTTAACAACAGTAATGATGCTTTGAGGGCAGTATTACTTTAAGAACAGAGCCCATTTAATTTGCTTGGACTTTGAAATCTTCTGGTTGAGAGTAATTGCCTGACACACAGCTCCTAGGAGGTGAATTTAAATGAAATACATTTTCCAAGCTGCAAAGCAAAATTACTAAATGTCTGATTAGAAGATCTGTGTCACTAGTACTGCTTCATTATGAGGAGTCTCTTAAAAATTTTATATCAACACTTGCCTTTCACAGTCCACAGCCTGGTGCCTATTAAGGCACAGAACAAACTAAATCTTCTTGTCTGACATGGAATGGGGCAGAGATCAGTACTGACCTGTGCTTGTTGTGGACCAGGAAGTTCCATGGAAGAGGACAAATCCGTGGCATGGCCCTGGGAAAGACCTGCATGAACCTCCTGCAGTGTGCTTGGCTGAGCTGCTCTTTTCAGGGCTCTGCAAGAGTGTCCTGGTTGTTGGAGTGGTTTTCTTCCTTCCCCTAAAAGGGGGACTATATATATATATATATCTAGTTTATATATTTTTATATATGTAGTTTATGTACTTATATATATATATATAGTGTATATATATATATATGACTACAAATTTACAATTTTCAAATAAATGAGATTAAAAAGTGGCTAAACATAGGCTATAAACAAAGAAGGGATTTCTGCACAGGAGAAGGGCACTGGTCATCAGGCACACCTCTCAGGAGATGTGGAGGATTTTTCTTCTTTATTCTTCCTTGCTCCATTTTCATTGCAGTGTACCAAGCAAATGGCTGTGTTCTTGAATGGTTATTCTTAAGGTAAACCTCCAAATTTCAGACATATAAGGCCAGAAAAAAGTCTAAGGCTTGATTCACACTTATATCTATTTAAGTTAGGGATAATGAAGGATGCCCCAAATTCATGATTATGAATTAATAATTAAGCTCAACATCCATTTCAGAGGTTAACTACTTAGAATTTGTGTTGAACTCCTCTTCTAATAGGGTTTTCAAGGCTAAAGAGTTGCAGTCAACTAGTGAAATGGCAAATGAAGCGTTAATTGATTTAACTTTATAAAAATAATATTTTAGCTATCAAATGACCATGATTTCTCTAATTGTTTTAATTTATAGTGAAGAAAGAGCTGTTTAGAACAGCATGTGCAATTCATACACTTAATTTCTGATAATCTCTAAAGAATCTCAGTTGTGTTCAGTTGTCTAAAGAATCTCAGTTTTGTTTTGACTGAAAACTGGCTAATTAGGATTGCTATGCCTGAATCCATTTCCTAATTTTCTTCTGAGTCTTTTTCAGTAGTGGAAAAAGGAGCTGTGTTATCAGAATGCAGTAGGGTGGGGTTTTTTTTATAGTGTTGCACAGTTTTTTTATAATGTGACATTATACAGCAGCCTCATTATATTCAACTCAACAATGTGTTGCTCAGCCATGAGCTTGATGGCTTCATGGAGCATGGGGTGAGTTCAATTCCTCTTTCTAAAGGAGATGCATCTTGTTTCATTGCTTATTTTCTGAACTTTAAAAGATGCAACTTTGCAAAATATTCTGCAATTCCTACTCAGAGGGAATAGAAAGTGAGAGGCTCAGTGGCAGACTGCAGTGAAGGCCATTGTGAGGAGAGCCACACTGTTCTGGGTTAGAGAACACCTCTCCCTTCTTCAACCTTCTATTGCTTTCATTTCTGTAATGAACAGCCCCCAAAACCTCTGATATTTAAATCTCAGGGCAGTGCTGCTCACACTGCACTGTCTTGACTTTCTCCTCTATTTTGTCTCCCATCGTGACTTTGTGTCCTTTTGCTGTTCAGTTTTCCCAAATTGGCTCGTCCCCATTAAAGGGTATTATCAGTTATACTTCAAACCACACACTGAGCTTGTTCCTCCTGCTTGCTCATGATTGCAGCTCCACAATCTCAGAGGTGCCCCGTGCCCAGCACATAGACTGGTGGGACCCTCATACTGGTAGGGAACAGCTGGAAAAAAATGAGTTTTATTGCCTGTTGTGTGTTGCAAGTTCATATTGCCTGGCTCTGGCACACTGAAAATGAGCTGCAGTGGCACTGATAAAGGTGACCTGAGAAGAAGGTTGGGCCAAATTTACTGTTATGCCCAAAACACAGAAGTTCCCAAAAAGTTTATCTGTGGTTAGAACATACACTCTCACATTGTGAAATTTTCCTGAAGACAGAAATTTCTCTCTGTGTGTGTTGGAGTTGTTTGCATGTTCATTTTAAAGGCTGGGAAGAGGCTTACCAGGAGCAGCAGGCCAGGGGACTGCAGTGTCTCTGGCTTTCAGTGCCTCGGTCTGCTCACAAGGACAGGATCAAGCCACTCAAATCCTCACAGGATCTGCGTCTGTTGTCTTTCCAAAGGAAATTTCCATTGTTGAAGGGATGAAAACTCAAAGAGGACACAAAGCAGTTTCATTTAACAGCATTCTAATTCCTAAATTTCCTTGGAGAATCACAGCATTTATCAAAACTACTTCAGTGCTGTTTCTCTTCTGTGTTTTTCAAGGCAGGGTAATGCCTTCCTTGCAAAGTGCATAATGACAGATCATTATTTGTATTTAAAATAACAAAATCATTTATTTGCAATTTGGCAATGCTACAGTTTTTGGGGGGTTTTTTGGTTTTTTTGGGTTTGTTTTGTTTTTTTTTTTTGTTTTGTTTTTTGTTTTGTTTTGTTTTGTTTTTTTTTAATGCTGTTCTGCCTTTGATGAAGAAATTGTCAACTGAGGAAGAATTTGGAAAGCAGTTTTTGTGTATGAAAAAGTGAGGGCTTTTTTATGGACCTCCAGACACCTCTATGAAACCCTTCAATGAGTAAGTCTGTTTAAGTCAGTGAGAAAAATCATGAAGTGAGGTTCTACTAAGCATAGATACAGGTGTCAGAATTTACCCCTACAGAAAATCTAGATACCCCGAGAGAAATACTTGAATTAAACTCTTTATCATACCCTAAGGTTTATCAGCAATTTTCCTGGTGTTACAGACATGGCAGAATTCTTCACAGTGATAAACTGCTAAGTATTCCTACAGTTCCCATAACCATACTGTGAGACTTGTCAGATAGAAAGCTCTGACCTGTAGGTGCAAGGAGCCCTATTTCCTGTAGTTTTTTGTACACGCTGATTTTTGTCAGCAATCCAGAGTTCATAATTCCTTGGGTGCCTTTCCTGTGTGCCACAGGAGCAGCAGAGACAGCAATGCTGGTGCACGATGTGAGAACAGTTTGGGACAGGCCTGAAAACCCTGGTGGGCTTTGTGAGAGCTCCAGAAAAGCTGGAAGTGAACACACACCTCCAGGCTTGAGCAGTTTAATTAGTATTTGTCATAAGCAATGCTATGTCTTTGCATTTCTAAGGCAAATCTAACGCAGGAAAAATGCCCTATGAAAACACCTGCTTATTTCTACTTTCAGATGTCAGCATGCACAGGCTAAGTTTTCTTCCTGTTAAGTAGAATACATTTGCCTGAGCTGTTGCTGTGAATTTGGCACAAGTATTCATAAGAAGAAAGGTCTTTTTTAGGGTTATCTCTTAAATATATCCTGTCATACACAGATCTGTTACAGAACTCCATCTCTTTAGAACTGTTCCTAAATCACCTGGTTTACACTCCTGCTATTGCTGTGTAATCAGCAGGACTTACCCAGGAACAGACAGTGAGAATTCATGCTTTGCTTACAGAATTTTCATGGTCAGAATTTGAGTTTTGAAATCTTCAGTGTGTTGAAATGTATTAATACTCCTGAGGCTCTCACAGTAATGAGAGAAATGCTTGCATTTGGTTTGTTTTACAGTAACCCAAATAACCAAAGTCCATGTTTTACAAGAAGTTATTTGGAATTGAATATCACTATTTTTATGGGGAGTTACTGAACTGATTGGAAATATTGAAGGCTGCTTCATGACAGGGAGTCTTCCAGCATCTAATAAGACAGGGTCTAGCTCAGAAAACTGAAATAGTTTTTAAACTGCCTTTAAAAATTTTTAAAAGAGCAATTATCCCAGAAAATGTGTTTTCAAAGGCAAATCTAATTTTAAATCTACTATATGTTCAGTTTGAAGTCTCTCAATAAGTTTCATTAGTGACTGTACTCTCAGAAAACATGTCTTGAGACAAGATACTAGACTTGAAGGACCATTGTTCTGTGAAATACAGCAATAGTGTTCACTGATAGATATGTAGAGAATAAGAGATCATGTTATTTGCTTTCTCTCTGTTCTCAACTTGAGGGGAAAAATTAGGTCCATGCTACCACAGATCAGTTACCCAAGCCTTAGAGGAGGCTTGGTAATTAAATTAGTATCTTAGATGCTATTTTGTTCAATATATTTCTGCTTTTATTCCCCAGTCTTTCAATCTGCCATTAAGTGTTTAAGGCTATTTTAAGACTCCACTTTGAAAATCTAAGACGATTTCTTTTATAAATTATGTTAAGCACCCAGAGAGAGCACAGGAGCTATGGAGAGAATGGGACCTGTTATTTCTGAGAATGTCAAAGGAATTGAAACCCACTCCTGATATTAATTCTTTTTTCACAGTACATCTCCATTTTATACTTCCTCTGTACAATGCCTTTAAGTAACACCTCTCGGATGGATGGATGCAATGAGGAAGCTGCAAAGATGACCTGATTATTCACAGAATATTGTAAACTGCTGAGCATCTCCCAAATCTAGGAATTAAGAACTCAGCATTACTGCAGTCCAATATTCCTAATCAACAGCCACTCTCAGCATTGCCCTCCCTGGCAGTGCCCTGGGAGTGCCAACTCTCCAGGATGTGGGGTTTTAGCAGAAAAGGATGTGCATGGTGACTCTGCAGCCCAGCACAGCAAGCCCTGCATTTACTGAGGAGCTGGCTGCTCTTCTGAAAATTGACTTTTCTGCATTTAATCTGCTCACCAAGAAGCAAACTCTGCCCAAGTGAATCAGGTGACATCATCTGAAAGCAAAAGGCTCTGGCTGTGCTGGAGGGAAGGTTTCTACTCCCAGCAGTGGCTCTGGAGAGCCAAGGGCTCAGCTGCTGTCACTGCTGCCTGGGCAAGGCATGAGAGGGCTGCACAGAATGGGTCAGGAACAAAACCAGAGCTCCTAAGCCACAGGCAGCCCAGAGGATGAAATCTCCACTGTTGCACATACACAGGGAAAATCCAGATGTCTTTTTATACACAAAGATATCTTCTTCTGTCTACATTTTATCTGAGCTCTGGTGAAGGGCACGAGCAAGCCTCTCACATTGCACATTATCAGGGATTTAAAGACTGCTGCTTTTCTGCTCACATCTCTTTCCCTGTCTTCATTGTCTTCCATCTTTTTGGACAAAGAAGATGCTGAATGCATATCAAATATTCCCATTACCTTTTTATTTGTTGGTTTGCATTATTTTGAGGAGTGGCCCAGCATCCCATGGACATTGGAACTATGAACAATACATCATTTTCCCATGAAGCAAAATGTTGCACTCTCTCTTAGAACCCCATCATTATTATCCTAACACAGCACAGCATGAAGCAGATTTATCTGGAGAAAAAAAATATTCTGGTACTGCTATCTCTTGCCCCTCTAACACATGATTAATTACCCATCTTGTTGCAGATTGTATAAATATGAGTCCTGTTAATATCATGTCCTTTTCTCCATTCCCTGTGAGTGCCCCATGGAAATCAGGTGAGCAGAATGATGCAGTGGATCTCTGGATAGTCCTGTGGACCTTTAAACTCGGGATTAGTGACTTTGAAAGGGTTATTTGGGACAGGAGACTTCCTGACCTGATCCAATTCCAAGGTGAGCCCAGCAGTACTTCCAACTGCTTTTTTCAATTTTATTTTATTTTTTTAATCTGAAAGTTCAGTGGAAATCCAAGTGTCCATGCTTCACAAAGAGCTTTAAACCTTGACAGATTCTGTTTTAGACAACTGTGAAAACCCTATTTCCCTGTCTTGGAGATTCCATGTAACAAATCCATCATCATTTCCCTCTGCCTCTCTGGTACAGGTTGAACAGATTCAGGATTTCTTGTTTGCAGCATGTTTCTCACCTGTAAAGTAAATCATAGCTATAGGGGCTTTACATGAGTAACCAGAGCACTTGAACACTTAATTCTAAATGTATACTCTGGCAAATGAAGGAAACTATTACTCTGGAACAGCAGACTTCAAACATTAATCATAATTATTAATCACATAAAGTTTTTTGAGAAACTTGAATATCAGTCCAGGCCTGTAGTAATTGTCATATTAGCACATATTCAGTGCATTCAGCAAAGTAGTTACATGAAATTATTCTGCAACAAATAAGTGTTTTGCAGTCTGATTTAATTTAGTTTCATGGCATCAAGTCATTCTGATTTTTTTAGAAAAACATTATAATAAAAATGAGCAGTTTTGAGGTTATAGAAATCTCACTCTCCTTCTGAATTGCCTGAGAAGGTCTTTGCTGGAAGTTAACTGACAATTACAGATTCTTAGGATTTCTATAGTTCTTGAACGTGTTTGTTATATACCATTAGTCACCAGGTGAAGCCCGTCAGTAATGGCAATACCCTTCAGCAATAGCTGGGGAGAATTTAACACTGATTGATGGCAGGTCACCTGGAATTGGTTGGCAGAATTTCCAATTTTCTGTTGGGAAATTGCTTATTTCTTGAAGTCTATTCCCATTTTTACAAGTGGACAGCCAGCTGAGATTATACATTATTATGTGTCTAACTATAAAATTGTGATGGATGGTGTCACACATTTGAAGAGAGAGTTAAACATTTCATTTAGGGCTGGTTTTAAGAAAAGGGCCAAGTAACTTTAAAATATAAACTGTAACCTACCTTTGGCTTTTATTTGTTCATCTAGAGTCAGAACAGGAGCGCTGCATTTTAACTAGTTTTAAACAAAGAGTTACTTGCTTTGTTATCATTCTTATTAAGCATTCAAAGGGTTATGAAATCTTTGTTGTAAACAGATTTTCAGTTTCTAAGGCTTGTCCAGGGACTGACTGATGGAGCAGAGAAATGTTTTATTTCTACTTTTGGGACCTCGGTTAAAATCCTGGCAAAACCGCATCGACAGAAAATCAAAGGCCATTCAGCAAAGCCTTCCTACGGCTCCTCTTCTAAATCATGAGGGAGGGCAGCCAAAAACAGCCGGGCATTTCCTGTTTCCAAGGGGATCCGCGATGAAAGGCAGCACAGACTTAGCATACAATGTTCATTATCTCTTTGAAACCTGCGTGGATTGTTTGAGAACAGAGAACCCACGCCCTGCCGCAATCGAAAGGGAAAGAGTGACCCGAGGAATAAAAGCTGGAGCTGTAACTCACACATGATATATATATATATTTATGACAGCCTCAAAATAGAAACAAAAGGCAAGGGCTGCCTGTTGGGGATTTAAAGCCAAGTTTTTGTAAGATTGGCATCACTAAAACGAGGTTGCCTGTGTGGAGAGCTCAGAGCTTTGATACGTGCCCAGGTCCCCAGACTGTGACAGCAAAAGCTGAGGGCCTTCACTTGAGATTTGAGGTAAGAAAGGTCTTGACTTGGCAGCTCTTCAGAGTGAGCCTTTGAGAGTAACAGCAGAGTTAGACACCTCACCACCTTGTTTACCTTCACTTGCTGAGAATAACAGAATATTCACAGAATACTCTTGAGTTGGAAGGGACCCACAAGGACCATTGAATCAGATTTCTTGTACCTCCTTTCTGACTTACTTAAACTTCATTTCTTTCCTATACTGTGAACTAGCTTAGGCAAGATGGGGTTGGGAGGACCTTCCCTTGTTTTTCAGTAGCCTTCACTTTGTCACCAGGGGTTTCTGGAAGGTGCTGGAGGCAGGATTGCATCCACTCTGACAGGAGCTCTCTCACTTCTGGCAGTGTGTTAATTACTGGGCTGAGTTTGAACCACCTCTCCTTCCACTCTATTTGACAAATAAATGATTATTGCAAATTAATTCCGTAACATTCCACCCCTGCTGGTTTATGGGCTGCATATTCTGAATGTGCCACCACGTTCCAGTGCCTCAGAGGGTTTGGGGCTCCCTGCTGCTGGCAGGCAGTGAGGGGTGGGCACAGCTGAGAGCCTCAGCCAGGTAAACCCTGGGGTGACTGTCCTGTCCCTGAGAGGAGCAGTCCCTGATGGCTTTAGGCAACTACAGGCAGCTTCTTGCTCCCATAGCTTGCTCTTAAAGCAAAAACAAAACCAAAAAAAATAGCTTTACATTTCCCTTTGGGTGTTTAGCACCTTGCCTGGTGTGGCCCTGGTGTGTGCCAGCTCAGCCTCCCTGCCAGGTCAGGGATCACATCTCAAATCGCTTTAATCAGGAGGTGCCAGGGGGCAGAAATGGCCCTCCAGGTACATGGGGCCTCTCCTTTGTGAGCTTCAGTGCTGGTAAAATTTGGCCCTACAAGAAATCAGAGATAAAGGAAGTTTTTTGGAAGCTAGTTCAAGCGTGCGAGAAAATCCCTGTAGAAGATAGGAATTGGCAGCACTACTTCAGAGGCTTTCATATTCCAAAATTTAATTAGATCTGCTCACCTAGAACTGTTGGAAATATGTTTACTGCTTTTAGATCTCTCTGTCTTATGAATTCCTATTATGAAGAAGCTATTAAATATCACACAGTGTCAGATTCAGAAGTCTATCCTACTAGGAGCAGCCAAATGTATTATTTACTGTTTGTCTCGAATTATACTTATTTTATTTATTGCACAAACAAATAGTGTGGTTTTATTTTTCCTTGAACTAAAAATGCATTTAGGATCTGTCTTTATTTTCAGTGTACTCATTTTCACTCTATATTATATAATTTTGTTATATTGAAAATTAACTGATCCAGAATGGTTTTGTATGCCTAAACTAGACACTAAACAACATCCTAATTATTATTTTTAATCCCCAGAAGGTATAAAAACTAAAAACGTTGCTGCAACATTTGGAATCATAGAAGCATTGCTTTATTTTCTCAGACCTAAAAGCCAATACTTGCATAACTATTTGATGCTTTTTATCAGAAGCATTGATGCAGATCAGTGAGAACTTTCTACCACCTTGAAAATGACTTTTAGAATATTTCATTAGCAGACTGTCTTTCAGAACTCAAGTTGACATTCATGTTTCTTCACACCAGTCTTTCATCCACAAAACTCTTTGTTCTGCTGAACAGTTTCGAGACAATATGGGCAATCAAAAAAGCAAAGGCTTATGACCTATCTGCATCTTCCATTCCAACATTTGATCAGTCTTATTCAAATCTCATCTTTTAATACTCCTTTGAGAACTTTCTGAGGATTTTATTTCCTTTCTTTCATTATGATTATATTATTTCAAAAACTTCAAACTTAATGAAATGGTGGCTCTCTATAAAGTGAGAGGCGGACGCCATTGGTGGCTACACATTTATCCATTTTCATCTCTTTCAATAGCCTACGTGGAAAGAATCTGAAACCCAAGATAGTGGGGAATGTCTTTTATATCTACAGTTTGCATTCTGGGAGGTATGTGGTTATCTTGCATTTTTTTCTGAAAAATAAAGCACTGGAGCAAGTGGCTTAGGAGTTGTAGGGAAGTAGAAAGCTTCCTGAAACCCATGAAATCAAACAATTTGTGTATTTAGAAAGATGAAGTTCTTTGATACTAATCAATTCCTTTGCCTTAAATCACATGACATTTCCTCAGACTTTACCACCTCCTGCTCTGCCTGCACATCCCCGTGTGGCCAAGGGTGTGTTTGTGCCTTCCTAGGGGATTCCTGGATGCACAGAGACTTTGTGCCTGCACAAACAGAGGCTGCACTCACACATTCACCTCACAAAACACACTGGAGAATCAAAATGGATGGTTGCTTTAGGAAGCCAAAGCTGAAAAACAGACAAACACAGAGACATTTGAGTTCAGGCTGCTCTGGGCTCCTGGTTTCCCTCCTTGTGTGCAGGTCATCCTGGTTCTGCAGAAACAACTCCTGAGCATCCTTTTTTCCACCACTGCTCTTAAAAATGAAGTCATTACAGTGTTGATGCTAAATTTTGCACAAGAAAGTTATTTTTCTGGAGTTCAGGAGTGTTTTGGCTCCTGCTCCAAGAAGCAGTGCTTTTATTTGTGTCTGTCATACTTAACTGGGCCAGGTTCTGGTGAAAATTTATGCCACAGCCAGTGAACCCTTTCCCATCTCATATTCACACAAGCTTTATCAGCAACTTCCCTTTTTTTTTTTTTTTTTCCTTAGATTTTATCCTAAAATGGAGACAAAAAAATTTATGTGCAGTGTCAGACAGAAAAAGTTTTATGTGCCACAGTAGTTCAGCTGCTGATGAGTGGAATCTTCTTTGTCAATAGTTGCATTTCACTACCAGGTAAAACCTTTTCTGTTAGCAAGCAGATAAAACCTGCTTTGGCAGTATCTGTGCTCTTCTGCAGGTAAAATCTTCTCCATCAGCAACTATACTTCCCACTCAGATTTAATTTTCTCTATCAGAAGTTGCACCTCTGGGGCAAAACTTCAGAAGCTATTTCACAAAGCTCTTCCTCCTATTGACACAAGCTATTGTAAACATTAAAACATTTATTAAAAGCTATAAAACTAATTCTCAAAAATATTGTTAAATTAAAGATTTCAACGTCTGCTTATATTTTTCTTGATGTCAAATTTCCAAAGCCAGGAGATAAAAACTTAAGGCAGACTTTATTACTTGCCTCCCCCTTCCCCTTGCCCAAACATGCATTTTATCTTTGCTGCAACTGCATTTATCACAGATGCTACTGGATATACTTATTTTTTTCTTTATGAGCACCAACTGAAGAAGATTTCTTTCTGTCCATAATGTTGGATTTCTGTCCAGCATTTTGGGATAGTAATAGGCTTAAATGTAGATGAAAGAGCCCCTAGAACTGTAGCAGCTAATGGATTGACAAGTACTTGCACGGTGTATTCAGTTTATTAAACAGGTGAAACAAATTAAAGGAATTACCACATCACTGACTCCCATGCTGCTTGTGAGATAATAAATGTCATTTAAAGCAATGTGTACACATCAAATGCAATCTGAGCAGGCATTGTTCTCTGTGATCCATGGGCCATTGCCAGGACAGCCAGCAATGCTGGGCAGCAGTAGGAATACTGCAGATGCTCCAATTCCAGCTGCTCTGGAGAATGCCAGCTCATGGTCCTGTCAGTGCCTCCACCAGCTCTCCTTTAACCTGCAAGGTGTGCAGCTGCTGCTGCTGGAGCTGGTCAGACTGCAGTCTGCTGCTCCTTTGGAGCTGTGTCAGGGCTCATGGAGGCTCCTGGAGAGCTGATCCCTTTTGCAGAGGAGGAAATGCTCTCCTGTTGCCCCTACAGAAGGAAGGACCCTCTGGGCAGCCATGACCATAGAGTTAACAATGGCAACTGCAGCCTGAGCTTGCGGCATTAAACCTGCTGGGTAATGTGATGTATGTGCAATGTGTAATGCTCAGGGCTCTAACTCCTCTAATTAATTTAACCTCCCGTGGCCAGGGGCCATGGGGCAGTGCCTGCTCCCCAGGCTGCCAACTCTTTAATAAACAAGCAAACAAAAAGATTCCACAAACCAAAAAGAAGCAGAAAATTACTTTTCCGCTGACTTACTTGGGTTAAAGTAATTTCTCACTGCTTGGATCCTCAAGGACGTTCTGAAGAAAATATATCTGGAAGCCAGTCCTCACTGTAAAAGATTATATAGGTCAATTGTTTTCCTCCAAATCTCTTTTATATGGATATGACTCCTTTCTTTTGTGGACTGAAGAGAAGCTGCAGAAATCCCTTCTTTTTTGAGTAAATGAAAAGGACACCTATAAATATTCTCTTCTGAGTCCTTCTAAGAAACTTGTGGTGGAGTTGTTACTTCTAAACTTTTGAACTCTAAAAAAATTGGTGTTCTGTTTTCTCTGGTTTAACTTCATAAAAATACTGCTACTGTTTCTTGCATTAGCAAACCTTTTCCTATTTGTAAACAGCATTTAGGAGTTCTTAGTGGACAGTTTAGCCTGGGAACGGTGGGATTTACAGTGGTCTGTTCTTTCACTGCTTCAGAAATCTGATCATGCAATCACATACCATCATATTATATCATATCATCATCAATATATTTTTCTTTTTTTGCTAATAAGCTCAGATTTTATTACCTCATCTACATTGCTAGAAAATTGTTAGCCCTTGTTTTTATCCTGCAGAAAATTCCAGCAGCAGGAAGTGTTCTAGGCAATGCTATCCCAGGAGCAGGAGTAAACAGGCTGAGCCCAGGAGAATAAAGCCTTCCTGAATTCTCAGTGTCAGCAAAGCCTCTCTAAACTGCTTAGAGATTTCCTCACGCTAAAAAACTAATTTTCACCAAATAAACCTACTTTGTTTAGAGGAGCAATGTGGAGGGAAGGGGAAGGGGAAGGGGAAGGGGAAGGGGAAGGGGAAGGGGAAGGGGAAGGGGAAGGGGAAGGGGAAGGGGAAGGGGAAGGGGAAGGGGAAGGGTTTCCAGCAGTTGCCTCCTGTCTGTAACTCAGAAGATGAGCAGTCCAGGTTTGCAAACAAAAACGAGCTGGAGAGGCTCTGCCGCTGCCCAAAAGATAAAACTGAACCTGTTGTGATCAGAACCAGCAAAAGTGAACTCTTGTGAACACTGAAGGGAAAGGAACATCTTCAGCTGAGGGTGGCACCTCCTCACAGATTTCACAATGGAAAATCTCTGGTTACACAGAACAAAACAGCAATGTGAAATATGGATAAAGACATTAGGGAATAACAATGGAATACTTGAAAAACTAAATGAGCCTTTTGTCCCAAGTGTATTATCGTTTAACAAGCTTATTAAATATCACTATTTTAACAATTAATAGAAACCTGTCTTGCTGTAGGCCATTTTGATAACTGTTAATTAAGTATCTACAAATTCCTTACAAAGTCCATGTGCTACTAAGAATGAGATTAGGCATTTCTTGCTTATGTAATTTTGAGCTAATTATAAGACTATTAGATTTATCTTCTAAATACTCAGTAAGTTCTCTTTTAACAATCATCTTATATTTAATTAAAAAGCAATATCTGGCTTGCTAAATTTGAATTAAATGCTTGCTGGAGACACTAAATTAGAGTCTTAGTAACATTTTACCAGTGAATAAAGGACTATATGGATATTTTTGCAATATAGAATTGTTATCCAGAAAGCAAATAAACAGACAGGGATTTTCAGAGGCATTGACTTCCATGGGTTCTGTGGAACATTCTTGAATTTGGAAAGGATCCTGAATTCTGCTGTGCTATTCCTTAAACAAAACTGAATTGTTAAAAATCATGCATGGAAGGCATGTGAAAAATTAATGGAAATAACTATTTCATTTTATAAAGGTGAGCAATAGAAGAGCTCCCACAGCTGAAGCTAATACTTGTTTATGAACAGTCAGAAAATTTGTATTCTTCGGCCAATAAAAATGGAAAAAAACTAATTTAATTTTGTATGCCTTAGACAATATCGACAGTATTAATATTATATGTGATTACATTTTTAAAAAATTAAAGGATCTAAAGATGAGTGGTTCCAAAGTGTCTTATTCTCAGTTAAATTAATTATTCTAAAGGCAGAAAAAATGATATCCAAATAATTTAAATGTTGCATTTGCATATGATTTTATTTCTTTCATAGTCCTATAGAACACTGTCCATATTAAGACATTTCTCCTGCCTCTTTTCCTTCACCAATCTGAATTTAAAAATCCATGTTAAGGGTTTGTTATTGCATTTTTTTTCTGAAGAAAATGATGGCCTTGTACTCCCTGCTGTAAAAATGACACTTAAAAAGTACTGTGAAGAGAAATTACATTTTTGCCCTTTGATTTCTCCAGAACCAGTAGTGGTAGGGACACTTACATTTTCTAGGAATGAGTTTTAATGTTTCAGTGCTACCCATAAGAAAATTCCCTGTCCATATATATTCATGACAAGTTCTTTGTGCACAGTCAGTGTCATGGAAAGTCACAGCATTTTTGAATATGAAGAGAAAGGCTTAAGTGGGAGAACAGAGCACTGGAGAACTAAGATTGAGTCACAGAAACTTAGTTGCTGAGAGGCGTTAAGAAATGGAAAACGAGGGGTAGGAATAACTCGGGAAGTCAGTCTCTTTCTTTGTTATCCCTGAGAAATGCTTGCCCATCCTGTTTTATACACCCCAAGGGTGGGAGCACTGCACTGTCCTCTGGAGATTCATGTCAGCACTGTTTCTCTGTCCCCACAGCACAGGTGCTTTCCTGGGCTCCAGCCTGAGCCCTGTGGGGCAGCCTGAGCCCTGTGGGGCAGCCCGAGCCCTCTGCTGCTCCCTTCACCTCACAGATGCACTTCCCAGCCCTCCTCTGCTCCTTCCTCACTGCTGCTCCCACCAGTGAAGGCTGGCACTCTGTTCTGCCTCACCCTTCTGGTTTCCAGAGCCCCAGCTCATCCCATTTTCCTGGAAAATCGTGTTCTGTGTGTTGGATCCAATCACCAATAACAGGATGGGGTGAACGAGGAGCATTCCACGGGTTTTTATTTCATTATCAGTCCCGGTGAAGGCAGAGACACAAAAGATGGTAAAACTCAAGCCATAACAACAGAAGCCAAAGTTCTCTTTGTCCCAAGGCCTTTCAAAAGTTTTTAGCCAACGGGCTGATGCTAAAAGCTTACAAGCATCTGCTTAAGCCAATCACTAAACACTCCACGTACACCTTACACCATACAATTGTTGCTTGCTTTATATTTTTTGCAGCTCAGAAACTTTCCATGCTCCAAATATTTCAAGGCCTAAAATTCAACTCTGTTTCAATCCTCCATCTATGTGAGCTTATTGCAACACTGTGAAGATCCTCTGCGTTTTCAGTTCCCACAATTGCCCCTGTCAGTGCAATAATCACTCGCTGGAGTTCTTGCCTTGCTGCCATCCAGTGCCCAGAGCAGTGCTGCAGCTGAAGCCAGCACTGCTGCACAATGCAGGAGTGCTGCCCTTGCCCTGCAGCCCCTCCCCACCCTCCTGCACCATCCTTTCCACAGCAGCAAGTTATTATTGACCCTGTGCAGATTCTGAGCCAGTCAACACACCTGGATTTTCCCGAGTTTTTTCTCCCCTGGCAGGTTCCTGCCTTGCTCTTCCTCCCGCTTGTGTGCAGAGCTTTGTTCTCACCCCTAAAAACTGCACCTTGTTTGGAGCTTTTCTCCAGTTTGGTATTGCCATTTTTATTGCTCCAGCAAATTAGCAGTCCCTCCCACCCCAGTTTTCAGTGCAAATTTAATGTCTGCTCCATTAACCAAGCCATTAATTTGAAATTGTTTAATGATACTGGATACAAAGCAGATTGCTATGGAGACTCACCTGAAATATCCTTTCAGTAAGGCCATGAAATATTCATAACTAATCTCAAGCTAAAGTTTTCATTCTGTTTTCCCTCCCCTTGTAATTCTTTCATCTGTAAGATGCTTCTGCAGGTTTAGAAAATGTTGTGTGAAGCAGTGTCAGCAGCTGCAAGGGAACCAGTATGAACATGTTGTATTCTTTATAGTTCTGGTATATTGGCTCTTTCAATTTCTTTTTTCTTTTGAATATTATTCCTCTGAGGCAGAAAAGAAACTGGCATTTTTGTTTTCCAAGTGCGCCTGTAACAGCCAGGATCAACAGGGATTCTGAGCAGACACCCCTGCCTCAGTCCTTTCACCTGTGCAGGTGCAGCTCAGACCTTGCAAATATGAATTCCTCTACACATCAGACTTCAACCATGCCAAGAAATACATCATTAGGCTAACAAATTTGGAACCCCTGGCTGATGTTCAGATTCCCAGCTGGATGTTCCAAAGTGCAGGCACACAGTGAGGAGTTCGGTGTGACTCAGCAAGCGACAGGCTCAGCCTGGCACAGACCTGTGCCCACCAGGAATATCCACAGAGCTCCCTGTTATTCTGCCTTTGTTCCAGCCTTGCAGCTGAGTGCAGGAGCTGCTCTAAGGGTGTATCATTAAAGATGAGCATTATCTCAATTACAAGGTGAAGATAACAAAAAGCTCTTTATATTTTCTTTATTTCTGCCTAGCTCTGCTTGTGTTTTCCATCTTTCAACTGTGCTCTTTTCATCTGATTTATGTCCTCACATTAAATGTTATCACAAATCATGAATTGTTCTTACTTAATGTTTATTACTGCAGATAACTATTATCTCCCACAGTCTTGTTGGCTTTATCTGTGCATTTCAGTGCCTCCTTTAATTATTTCATTTTAAGGTGCTTTATCCCTACCTCTCTAAGTTAAAAATGTATGCAGACTACAAATACCCCTAACAAGCCTAGTGGAGGACTCAGTGTGAAGCTTCTGACTTTGAAGCATTTGGCTCCCACTGGGAAATCCTGAATTCCTGAGTGCAGCTCCCTGGTCAGTGCCAGGGAGGGTGGGTACTCCTCAATGGAATGTGACCTGTCTGAGCAAGGCAGGGCAAGCTTCCAAAGTGCTGAAAGTCACACCAAAAACAAGATCTGAGAGTGGGCAAAGGGCTCACCAGTCCTGCCTTGGGACTGGGGATGGATGTTCTTCACAAGGAGAAAACAGCTCTGGAACTCAGGTGCCTCCCTCTTCTCCCTGGGAGGATCAGTGTCCGTGTCACTGCTGAGTCAACCTGTCTGGTCTGGGGGAAGCTGCTGTTAACCCACCACAGTGCTGTGTAAATAAGGAGCACTTTGATCCAAACCTGATGTCGAGTCTGTGGTTTTATCTGTCTTCAGTTTCTCACAGTAGAATTTGCTGATAGTGTGTCTCTTCCACCTTTTGGTGTGTGACCCTTCATCTCTCAGGTGTGTTACCATGCACATGCATCTCAACATCAGAATATTCACTGGCCCTTCTGTGGGACTGTCCTGCCCCTTCAGAATGGTTTGTTCTGGCCTGGGGTAAGGCTTTTAGCACACCTCCTTGTTAGATCTGAAACTGCAGCACTGGTCCAGCTTTGCTTTTAATGGGGTGATTATGGAAATGGTGATAATGATGAATCCCAATTTTCATTTATGGGGAGATTGCAGGAGGTCACTGTGTTGCAATAAAGCAGACAGGACTCAGTTTCTTCAAGCAGGTAAAGCTAATTCTTTATTTATAAAGTTCATATTTATACAGTTTTCAAATGCGTGTTTGACTCTAATTTGTTTGTAACTTTCTTGCTGCTCAATCTATTGGTTAGAAAGTGTTTGGGTGTGTATATGCTAAGACTCTCCACAGGTGTTTACATCATTTCTGTGTGGATTCTCATGGGACAGATCTTTTGTTATTACAGGTGCAACCTATTTTTCTCTTCTAGAATAGGTTATTATGCACACTGATTCTCATTCCTCTGATTTTTTCACATGGGAACTTACAAGCTAGCTGCTAGTTTAGCTAGAGTGGCAGGGCCTAAACCATATTTCATAAGGCCTTTCTTTTATAATATCTCCATCTGTATGCAACATCACTGCAAGAAAATGCAGTTCTTCCATCAAACTACTGGCATCCTGCATTGCTTTGCCAGTGACTGTCATCGCAATCATGTCTGCCAGTTCATCTACTTTTAAAAATTCTGACTTGTCTATAATAATGAGAGATTCTGCATGTGGTTAGTTCTGAGGGGGAAAATTTGTTCTTGTCAGAGTCTAGGTCCTTGTGCTACACGAGTACTTTGTTTCTTTAAGTCACTTGGCTTGCATTTTTCCTAAGTACCACATCCATGGGCCAGACCTCACACACTGTTATTTGTCTTAGTCCAACGCGCCTGCCCTTCTGGATATAACGTCTTGTGTGATCCCTGTGTTCCCTGTGTTCCTGAGAGCAACCACGTACTTGGCTACATGAAAGCAGGATTGTGGCTTTTCTGCCTGTTTATTTGGAGCAATTTCCATGTCCAAACAATCCCACAGATTCTGATGCTGTCTGGTGGCAGGTGGGGCTGCTCTCGCAGGGCTTGGCAGTTTGAGCAGAATGATGGATCACAGCACATGGAAATCTTTGTCTGTAATGGATTCCTGGATTCTTTCCAAGCCCTGTCTTGAGCCTGGTGTACAACTGACTTGGACAATGCTTCCAGAGATTTGTCTGTTTGTTGATCTCTCAGCGCTGCTCTGCTCAGGATAAGCAGGCAGCCAAACAGAAATTGAATCCTTCCTGGAAATGCATGTTCCTCAACTTCATTCATGAGACTTTAGTAGATGAAACTGGAAATTTTGGTGATCCTTATGTGTTATCACAAAAGCATTCTCCCAGTGCTGTTGGCAGTGAGCAGCCAGTGCCAGGACAGGCAGGGACAGGGGTGGCACTGTCACAGAGGGTCCCACAGTGTCTGGGCAGGGGACAGAGCAGCCCAGGGACAGGGACAGCTCAGCCAAGAGCCCAGACCATCACACAAGGTCATGGCAGATCATCCTGGGGTCAGGCTCAGGGGGGACAGGGCTGCAGAGCAGCCCATGCAGTGACCAAGGAGGAGAGACTGAGTTCCCAAGCAGCTCCTGAGTAAACCCAGACCTCCTGGTTTGCATTTCCAGGCCACACAGCTGCATTATTTCAGCTGGCCTTGAGCCCAGGCTGCCAAGACCCCAGGGAAGGAAAGTGGAGGGATGTGCTCAAGGCACTGAAAATTATATCATCTTCTGCCCCAAAGATTCTCTGTTCTTAGCATGCAGACTGAAGTTTTCCTGTGGACATCTGTGGGAAATACTGATCTTAATTACAAACAGCCTCTCTTTTTCAGTTGTTCCATGTGTTGGCTCCCTGTCCTCAGCCTGTATCTCAGTAAGTTGTTACTGTACAAATTGAACACCAATATTACTTGAATTTTTGACCAGAAAATGGCCCAAACACAAACAGGTGAGACAGTGGAAACAGTGTTTTGCATGTGATTGATGAATCTCTGTAGTCCTCAAACTGACCTGAATTCTTGAGTATGGTCCCTCAATTCTTGGTTTTTTGTTGGTTTTTTGTTTGTTTGGTTGGTTTTGGTTTTTTGGGGTTTTTTTTGTTTGTTTGTTTGTTTTGTTTAGGGATGGATTAACAGCCCTTGCAAAGCTACAAATTATATCCTGTTTTCTTGTAATTTTCTTTTAGCTTTATTCAGGTCCTTATTCTTGACTCATTCTCACAAAGATGAGAGGAGGTTGCATTGAGGACCTGTTGCCTGTGCAGGGTTCTCTGCTTCACCTTGGTCTTTCTTCTATAATTTGGAGCTCTGAGTGTTTTGTTACCTACCACAGGAAAATTGTCTCTGCTGGTGTGTGGAGAGGTCAGTGTGCTCCTAATCCAGTCAGCACCTACCTTCAAAGCATGATGGGCTTTGTTAAACCAAGCAGGGGTTTGTGGATGGATTTGGTAATTATCTCCTCTTAGCACTTTGTTTAAGTTTCTTGGACCTCTGTGAATTCCCAGCTTGCCCAGAGCCCTCAGAGAATGCCTCGGTATTTGTTTAGCAGTGATGGAAGGGGAGGTTTGGGATTTTTTTTTCCCTCCTTTTCTTTATTACTCCCACTATTTTGTTTGTATGTTTTAATGCAATGGGTGTTCTGCGAGGCAGATGTTGTACAGACTGAATTGGTTTATTTATTTCCAGGTGTAACATCCTTGGAAAGTGTCCCAGTCTCTCAAATACAGCTTGGTAATTTTAGCAGCTTTGCTATAGGAATACCACAGAGATTTGCCTGCTCTGAGCTGTTTGTGTTTTGGGCTTTCTTGTACTTTATTAATAATTTCTTTATGTTGCTAAGTTCACTTCTTTCAGCACGTAGCTGTGTCTCATTTTTACAGTCCACACCTTGGTCTATGTGCTACACTTTTGTATCCTGATTACAATTTACATCATCCTGTGCATTATGTCTGTGCACCAGCCGAATTTTAATTTGGTGCAGGCCAGTGCAATTTTGCCTTGGTTATTTGGGGGTTTTTTTCCTTATTTAAGAGTAAGTGAGACTTTACAGGCCAGCAGAGTCTCTGATGCTCTCCTTCCTCATTGGCATTCAGTTTTCTGGCTGTTTCTGTGCCTGCCCTTGAATCTTATGCCAGCCTGAGCTTTATAAACCATTTATTTATTTTTGTGCTGCCTTTATGTTGGACATGCAAAATCTCACCCCCTGAGTCACTGCCTGCTTCCTTGATATGATGCCTTTGTACTTTGTTTTTTTCATCTACAACCTTTGACACAATGTTTTCTCTTGCTACAATTATTGCTTATGACCTCTTTAGCAGGGCATTTTCCATTATCATATTTTTCCCCTCTACAGTATCAATAGGTCTTCTTTTGCATTCTGTTGGTGAATTTGCTTTTTCACTGAGAGTTTTGGCATATTTTCCCTCGTATTTCTGTGTTTTCCCTGTGCCCTGCTGGTGAACTTTCTCTGCGCTGCTTCAGCTCAGTGTTTGGGACGGGAGCTGGATCTGTTTAAATCTATAAAGACAGCAACCACAGGTTCTAGGGCTATTCTCATTTGAGAGCACCTGAACTTTTCTTCCCTGATAATAATACCACAATCCATGGGGTGTTTTCTGTCTGCTGTGTGGGTGACCCAGCCCTGCTCTGCATCCTGGCACAGCTGATGCTTGTTGAGAACCCCCCTGGAGCAGCCAACACCCCAACATCACCTTTGAAAGCCTCTGCCAGGACTGGGTACAACCCCCTCGACCTGCTGCTGCTGCAGCTTGACTGAGTTACTTCCTTAAAAGATGTGATAACATTTGTCTGTGGTAGCTCAGAGGTGCACAAACTCTCAGTTGGCCTCCTTCTTTTTTTTCCAGAACTTCAATTTGGTAATTTTTTCTGAAGTGTCACAAAGGATGTGCAAGTCACCACACCCATCCCCTTGCCTGCCCTTGCACCTCAGCTGCCACGATGGTGATAGTTGGGGTTTGTTGTTGTTGTTGTGTTTGGTTGTTTGGGTGGGTGTTTTTTTGGTTTTGGGGTTTTTTTGTTGTTTATATTCGTGGTTTCATATTTCATGGATCTGCAGGAAATAAGTCATTCTTAATACTGTGTTCTGAGCTTTTGTAGAGGAGGAAAGAAAGCCAAAACAATGCAACACTTAGTCTTTATTCTCTCTTTCAGATATCCCATGGAGTTCTTAAGTTTTCTAGGTATAATCCTATGCATAAAACATGTAGCAGCCTGTTCACCTCTGGATGCTCAATTGGGAAACTGTCTATCACAACAGTGAAGAAATATCACAGTATTTATGTGTAGCAGCAAGTATTTCGACTTTATCAAGAATATGTTAGTAGGGAAAGGTCACAGAGATTATGAAACAAGTTTTGTTTATTTTTTTTCTCAAGTAGTAACACTGCAAGTTAATATTAATGGCTGTCATATTCAGAGAGAGTAGGGTTTATTTTCCTTTTAAAACAGTGGGTGTTTCAGTGGATCTGTCTGAGAGCATCCTGGACTGAGATCACTGCAAAATAACAACTCCAATTTGTAGTGAATTTATTTTGGCTTCTCTTCATATAGTTTGCATTAAATGTCTTTTCCAATATTGGGAAGCATGACTGGTAACATCTATCTTTGACTCAGCTGTACTCTTTATGATAGACTTCACAAACAATTAGCATCACAACATTTTATTCCTTTTCTTCTATTTATCAATAATCTGCAATCTACAAAGAGCAAATCTGTGTCATGATGGACAAACATAGAAACGTTTTCATAATCATCCTCTTCATCTCCTTCCCTCACACAACATAAACAGATGAAAAACATTTTCAGTCAGTGTTTGACAAGAAGGAAAGAAAAGAATCAGTGTGACAGGTCAGTGTGGAGCACCTCAGCCCCAGAAAGGAAGATATTTGTGTTTTGTCCTTTGAGATACTCACAAGCTCTCTAAATAATCTAAAATAAATTGCACAGGATACTCTTGACAGAAGTGTTGCTAGAAAGGGGATTTTACTTTACCCAGGCAAACAATGCAATGCATTCAGATCAATGCATGGTCAAAAAGGCAAATTTTAGACCCGGCCCCACAGATGTAGAGGATTGTCAGACAAACTTTTTGAAGTCACTGGAAATATCATCATCAGCTGCAATGGAGATGGAAATCTGGTTTGTGTCTTTGTCACACAAAGACAGTGACCTTATTGACCTTATTGACTGAATTTATCACCAAGTACAACAGAACCAGTGGAATTAATGAGGCAGCAGATACAGCTGCAAGGAGGTCAAGAAGAGGGAAGACAGATATGTGCCAGCCTTTTCTAAGATTTTATCCATGAGTTGCAGCCTTTTCAATTGTCATGACTAAGGAATACCTTCTGTTCTGCTGGGAGAGAACTGGATGATGCATTTGTAATCAGCAGCACTATTTCTGAGCCCTGGACACATTTATGTTTTAAGACAAGATTGGGAGGTTTGTGAATTTTGAATGAGTATCTGTAGTGTTTGTTTGGAGTTGGAGTGGATCTCGGTTTTCTTTCACTTACACCAGTTTTTCATCAGTGCTAATGCCAAGGATTTGTCATTATAAAATACAGGAAAGGAATTTGTCATCTTTTTTGAAAAACTATTGGGTCAGGAAAAAGGGCCAGACCTGTAGCAAAAAAATACAGTGATGTTGATCCTGTCAACAGCAATGGGATTGCTTCTAGTCTCTTTAAATACTACAGAATTCTCACCTGTGAAAGAACTGTAGGAGTTCAGAAACAAAAGTCATTTAATTTGTCTCATTCTGCCTCCAGTCTAATGAAAATCTTGTAAATCTAGATCTTTGCTAAAGAGGACTCCTTAGGTTTTATTAAAAATATTTCCATGAAGAGGGTTTTCTGGACTCACAGGTAATGCTTTTCTGCTCTGAACAGTTACCACAGTTCTCCCAATGTCCAACTTGGATTTGCTTTGATGAAAATTAAACCTCTTTCTTCTCATCTGAAGTTCAGTTTAGCTAGAGAACAACTGATCACCATCTCCTTTACAATAACCTGACTTTTGAAGACATTTATCATGTCCTCCTCCATCTTTCCTGGTTCAGACAAATCCAATTATTTTAACATTTTAGGACAAGCTATATTTTCTAAGATCCCAACAATTTTTGTTATTATCCTCAGGAGTCTCTTTAATTTGGCTCCATGTCTCCTGGTGTGAAGACCAGCTCTTCTAGAGGAGTATTCCTCCAGCCAGCAAAATGCAATAATTATCTCACTGGTGTTCTGAAGGAGTGTCTCTTAATTACATCTCTCAGTTAGATTTTCCTTCCTTTTTTTACACAAAGTGTTACTTTGGTCAGCCAGAAACAGTTTGTGGCACGTTCCAACCTCAGCCACTTAATCCCTAGTTTTGTAATTGCAAGTTTATTTTGCCTTCCTCAGTAGAATACTTTGTACTTGTCTTTACTGAATTTCATCTTCCTGACTCCAGACTGTCTCTCCAACTTAGTCAGGTCAAAATCATTATGAATTCTGAGCCTGTTGTCCAAAGTATTTTCCAGCACCCACAATATCCAGTGTTCTTTATCTTATTTTGCACCATGGTGTCAATAAATGCACTGAACTGTATTAGACCTGCAGCAAACACCTGTGAGAGCAGTGATGGTGTGTCCTCAGAGCAGGACGTCTTCTCATTGATTCCTGCACACTGAGTGTGGGTTTTCCAGCATTTGTGCACTCATTTTTAACTTTCCTAATTTAGTATCTTGTTTTTCTTAAGAAAGGGGTATATGGGACAGCCTGATTAAAACCAAACCATGCCTAACTTGCCAAAAATATCCAATTCTTAGTCACAAACAATGTTTTCTCTGTCCTGGCTCAAATTACCATCATAATTCCTATTTTGAAACTGCAATCCCCAAACATGAACACTAATGATAAAAGTAATGATTCCTAAAATGTATTTCAGTCCTCTGTTCATCTGTGATCTAATATTTTTCCTACATCAGTGGATTATTGCTAATATTGAACTAATAATACACTGTTCACAGAGCCCAACTGGAATCTGATATGGGAACTTCACTGATCTATGTGTCTCCAATAAATTCTGTATAAGTCAGGAAAGATGAAAAGTCCCAGCATTAGTTTCAGGGAAAAAGAAAAAGAAAAAAAAAAAAAAAAAAAAAAAAAACCAACAAAAAAAAACACTGCAATTTTCAGTCCTTTTAAGCTCCCAGCAGCCTCTGATGGTGGGTACTGCTGAAAAAGCTTTTAAAACACAGACCCTAATAAGATTTGGAACTGTTCTGTTTTCTGAAATCCAAATTGATTGGAATTTTTTTCCCTTTCACTTACATTCACTGAGTGTAAAGCTGTGCTCTAGACTGTTAAAGTGGGCTCTGTTTCATTTGTGGCCTATTTAATACCACTGCAGCTGAGGCTTTTATTATTTTCTTTTCCCTTCTTCAGGCTACGTATATTTCCAGCCAGTCTGAAAAATAATCATCAATTAGTAAAGAATTAAGGGGTTTGAGAAAATTAATCAAAATAAATTTAATCGATTTCATCTCTTAATATGTCCAATCAATTCTATCTAAACTTTTCTCAGAAAGTCTATTAACTATTTGAAATAGTTTGCACAACGTGCTTTGAGTGACATCTCTTCATTTAACACACCACTGTTTCTTCATTTGGCTTCTGTCCTGCAGAGTTCTGCCTTGTTTGCTGTTTGATTGTGGCCAACTCTGCTCTTTCTAAGCTAATCAGAATAATCAACCAGCTACAGTTTTTATTTTAGTTCCACAAACACCCTTTTTTTTTTTTAATCTGCAAAAAAAAAGGCTGCTTTTGTTTGTTTCTTTGTTTTCAAGTAGCTGAAAGTAGGATGACAAGAGACATGACAGTGACTGGGGCAATGGAATTTAATGCAGAGATCCAGGCAGCTGAAACTCTGTGAAATGATGGCACAAATCTCTCATTAATAATAACTTGCCATCATATATCAGAAAGAATTGAGGAGTAAGCAAGAAAATGTAAAATATTTGCATGAAATGAAAGTATCTTTTATATCTGTTTGTATTTTTACAGCTCCCTGAGGGGGAAAACAAAAAGCTTGATTTCTAGGAGGAATTCCTGCCACAGGTCCTGGCTGACCTTGGGAAGGATGATTAAGATCTGTCAGTGTAGTCAGGAAAAGACAGTTCAGAGCCTCGGGTCCCCTGATCCCATGCACGAGCCTGTCTTGGCTTGGAAGTCCCAGAATAACACAACTGAGTGGCTTTGAGACCAGAACTGTCTCTCCTTATCCCAGTCCAGGGTTCAGGAATATTCACCCTTATCATGCAAACAAATTCCCCAGGTCTGTCTGTGCTGTAGTTCTTGGTCTGTAAATCCTGGAGGAATATTGGTGTTGCTATGAGAATAGAAGCACTGGCTTTGTATTCATCAAACCCATGAGGGTACCATAAAAAAGGCTTTTTCAGCCCTTCTCTGGAGGGTTGAAGGAAGCAGACAGCTCCCTATATTCAAAGGTAAAGGAGTTTGCAGTGGAGCTTTGTCTGTCTGGGCAGTGCAATGGGAAGATGGGAGTGGCAGCATGTGGGATATCCAGCTGGGAGATTGGATTCTTATCACTGACACTGGAAAGGATTGAGATCAGCTGCAGCAATCAAGCACAAAAATATTACAGAAAACAGTATCAGTGTGGTGCTTTGAGTCCTGGGCAAAGGGAAATCTTGCTTTTCAGATATCTAGAACTGAGCTGAGTATTGATACATGCAGCTGTTCAACATTCCCAACTGCTAATGCTTTGTAAATTTAGAGCCTCCTTTCTCTTTCTTTTCTGAGTTTTTGTCCATATTTTAAGTTTGTTTACCACAGCACCTTGTTTTTTGTAGCCTTTTCTGTGCATTTCATTATCATTTTCCTCTGAGTTCTCTTTCTTCTGGGTTCAGGTTCTCTTCCAGCTCTGCCACCCTCAGGATCCTGTTGGTGCTCCAGGTGTGAACTCCTGTGCTGAGCTGCGTGTGGAAGGGCAGTCCTGGTGCCAGGAGACTTTTTCTGCCCTGCCTTGGCTGCCACCAGCCAGCCCATCCCAGTCCCCAGGGTCACATCCTGCAGCCTGGCTGGAAAGATGCTCTGCCCTCCCTCCCTTCTCCCATCCCATCCCCAGCAACACACGGTGCTCAGGGACAAAAAAGAGTGTTAGCAGGGACAGCTATTGCCTGTTTGCATTTTTGCCTGGACTTTCTGCAAGGTTTTCCACAGTAAACTTTCATTTCAGTACAAAACTGAAATGATTTTCTTCTGAAGCTTCAAAAATGAAGTGATTTTTTTCTGCCCTCCCACCACTCCACAAACTCTCATCCCTCTCTCCCTTCAACTTTCTGGTGGCATCAGGAACCAAAGCCCTTTCTTTGCATGAGAACACAGCTGGAGCTGCTTCTCCTTCTCCATCACTCACTGTGTCCTCACCAGAGCCCCAGTTTGGAACTGCAACCCCAGGATGCTGGAATATTGTGGCTGAGAATGCAGGTGATTATTCACTGCTGTTTATGGAGAAGGCTGCAGGACACAGCTGTGGTGACTGAGGGAACCCCTGCTCTATTTAAGCTGCAAATTAAATAGACTGGACAGGAAAGAAAATGCTGCTGCTCCTGTTTTACTATTGAGGTGAAGAGGGATTAGGGACTGAATTTTTTACAGAGCTCTGGAGACTCACAGAGTCAAATGGCTGCTGTGGTGCCAAGTGGGATTTTCAAATGCATGAAAACGTCCATCTCCCACCTGAAGGACTCACACCTCGATTTGTTTCTTGAGGTGTGCAAGCAGCTTTGAAATCTGCCTCCAAGGGACCTGCTGGCAGCCACACAGACATTCTGAGACAGAGCACAAACCTGATTGCAGATCTCATACATTCTTGTCCTGAGTCTTACACAGGACCTGTTCTCTTGAAAAACAGTAGAATTCACTGAAATCTCTCAATTGGCTTAAACTTTTCTATATGTAGCACTTCACCTTATTTGTCTCTGTAGTTATAACCTGTTAGATCAGGAAATGCCTTAAACATTTGTGTGATTAATGTCAAGGATTTCTGTTTCCTTTCTCAGCTCTTCTTTTCTTGTTGATTTACTTATAAAAAAAAGCTAGGACAGATTACAGAGTTTTACATTTTTTTCCTGAAAGTTGTGATATTTGTGGTCATTTAATCCCTCCTGGGAAGAAGCTTCCTAGTGTGTCTTTCCATTCTGATAAATATTTTTCAGGTAGAAAGCAATATATTTGGATGAATAAAGAATCTCAGGGAGAGAAAAAGAAAGCCATTAGCAGCTGTGGATAAATCTCCTTCTCCTACAGGTTTTCCATTATACAGTGGGCACTTCCCAGCACACCATGGGAAGAAAGCATGATTCTAAGTGCCATTAAATGCTGCACAGTAAATATCCCCAGTGCATTGCAAGCATCCAGTGTAGCCCACAGGAGAAGCCACTGAGTTTAATACTAGGATCTTTTTTTTTTCTTTTTGTTTGCTTATTCTCTTCCTTGCTTCCCCTCAGACAATGTTCTGCTCCAAAGGATCTCAGCAACTCCCATTAAGGAAGCTGTGGAGAACAAGCCCCAAGTTTGTGCTTGTTTTTTACCCTCCCCTCATCAAGTATCACATTTCGTTTCCTCTCTATTTTTCATTTATTTCATTTATTTGTTCACTTGCTCTTAGAGTTTTTGGGTCTTTTTTTTTTCCCTGCTCTTTGTAGATCGTGGGATCCAGGGCTTGCACAGGGAAATTCTCTGTAGCATTGGAATTCTTGTTGCAGTTTTTAAGGATTTCATGCTGTCTACTGCAGCTGGACTTTTATATTTAGCTGGAACACTACCATTCTCTTTCATTCATCTTTTATATTGCAAACAGAAACAATGGAATTGAAGTTAATTAGGCTATCTTGATAATTCTGAGCAGTGAAAGTTTGGAAGGAAGTGTGACAGTTCTTGTGAAGAGTCCAAGAGGAGCAAAAAATAAGCAAGAACAGAGATTGTGAGAAAGCAATAAACAGGCAATTTTTGCAGGTCAGGGCTGGGTTTCTTGGTTCCTTTGGGTTTTACGGACAGGCTGGGCTCTCCCTGGCCTCTCTGTCCCTCTAAGGAGGTTCTCACCCCTATGGCAAATCTGTCAGAAGAGCAGCTGGAGTGAAGGCTCAGCTGCCACTGTAAAAAAAACCCCAAAACTGTAAATAAATTTGTGTAATAAAGAAATAGAAAATCTTAAATTACCACAGCACTCTAACCTAAACAACATTTTTGCTTAAATATCTGTCAAAAAAGAGTGAGAAGTATTTAGCTCAGGTGTTATTCTCCAAGGCCTAAGAAAGTTGAGGGCAACTTCACAGCATGGATTTAACCCCAAACTAAAAGTGGTCCACTTTTAAAATTCCCTTGATAAACTGAGTAATGCAGAATCTGCAGTGAAAAATCCACCATTCTTTTGTGATTTTAATCAGCTCAAAATATTACATCTTTTTCAACCCTTCTTTATAAATAAAACGTAAATCAGGTTTCAAAACGTGACTGGCAAATGCAAGAACACACCTGAAATCCAGTTTATATGTTCTCTGCCTTTGAAAGCTGCTATTCCACAAATGAAAAGTGGGGTTATATTGCTGGCATATCCAGACAGTCCCACTGGCTCCTGATAGCTCTCATATTATTGTGTATTGCAAAGAGAGCTTCTGGTTTTGATTTTAATTATATGTTCTTCATTGCAAGTACGTGCTGCCTTCCTGCTTCCACCACAGTAGACAAAGGATAACCAGGATGATGGAGTTACACCAGCATGAGCAGGGGAAAATCAGACCCGGGGCCACAGTAAGAAAAGAAGTTATTAGTGATCTAGCAGTGAATCAGCCTCTCTGTTTTTGATTCTTTTGTTTTGAATGAGTTATAGTTATGTCCTGCATTAATATTTTTGCTTAGTTTGCTAGGAAATGCAAATGAAAACAAAAAAAACCCAAACCAATTTAAATTACTTTGAGGTTTTCTTCATCCACCAGCCAAATGTATATACCTCAGAAACTAATATAGCTCTTTGATGGGAATTGCTTATTTTCTGTTGGCAGCTTTTTAGTGAAAAAGATAGAAATCAGATTGAATTTCGACAGTGAGAAATTGAGAGCTTGTTCTACCAGCAGGAATCTCAAGGCCTCTAATTTTACCTCTGTGAGCAAAGATGAACCAAGAATATCAGCAACCTACTTTCCTGCCACGGAAAGAAGCACAGCACCCTGAAAGTCACAGAGACAATCTGAAAGAGGGATTTGTCCAAACTTCAGTGATTCCACCTCGGTTTAAACGTGGCAATCTCTAACCACAGCAGAGATACTGGGGTTTGTTGTTAGGGCCCCAGCAGTGTGGCAGCTGGCAATGAAATAAAGCACATCTTGTCTTTGCTCACACAGGTGGGGATCAGGTTTGGCCCTTCCCGATGACCCCAAATCCCAGCCCAAATCCCCAGTCACGAAATCCCAAATCAAGAAATCCCACCCCAAATCCCAGTCAGGCACCAATCCTGCACCCCTCAGCCCTGGGAGCAGGGCTTCAGCACTCACAGGGAATTTCTCCTGCCTCCCTCTGTCCCCGAGGAGGCCTTAAGGTTATTTATATTGAATGAATATTTCAATGAACAGGTGTCTATATGAGCACTGATATTGACGTGAGCTCCACAGAATCGGAATGAGATCATTAAAATAGAAATATCAAAACACTTTGTCTTCTGTGCAGTGTATGGCAGCATTTTTCTGCTTTGTCCATTTCTGTGTCCTATTCTGAGCAATCCTACATCACTTTTTGTCTCTGCAATATATCTTCATAACAGTTCTTCCTATGCAGCACAGTCAGGAACCAGATCAGGCTAATTCTTTCCCATCACATTGTATTTTCTTGTGTCCTAATGCTATTATTTCATGCTCACTTATTTCCTCATGGTATTTTTGCTGCATCATCTTTCATCTTTATCATATTGTTTTACTTCCTTTCATCTTGTAATTTTTTCTGTCAAATGATTGTGTCACCTCAACAATCAGATATGTGCCCTGGCACATTGGTTCACAGCATGTTACCACCTAAAATAACCTCACCAAAATGTAATCTTCACACTGATTTATGGTAAAATAGTACATTTGCTTCTTGTGGTGAAGTGCTAATTTTTTATTTTAACATCAAAAAGGTATTTTTTGATCATAAAAATCCCAAGAAAAATAAATTAACTGTCCCAAGTACTGTACAACGAGGAAAAACATAAGGATTTCTCTTTCTTTCACAATTTCTGTTTTATAATCTCCACTAGAGACTGGCTACTTTTAAAAAAACCTTACTGTAACTCAGGAGGAAAATTTTCATCTCCACAAGTGAGTGAGATACAGAAAGCTGAATCCAGTGCAGAAGTCTGGCTCCTACCAGTTGTGTTTCCCAGGGCATATGGAAGAGATCTAATTGTGGACCATGACTGTGCTCAGACACAGCTTTGAACAGGCCAACCCTGCCAGAGTTGCTGGCACTAAATTGGCTTACTGGGGATTTTTATGTAAGGTACTGCCCAAGCTGGCAGCACACCGGCAAACATTGTGGTGGAACATTAAAGGGTTCCATGTTTTGCCCTTGGCTCTCTTTCCCAAGCCCTCCAGCAGTATTTTCCCTGTAGAGGAGGGAAGGGGGTGGCCACACCTCAGCCAGGTGAGTTCTTCAGCCAGGGCTGCTACAGAGACCCAAGCTGTGCTCATTAGAGCTCTGCTCCTGCCCTTGATCTCCCTCTGCAAACTGGCAGAGGTGACTGAATCCACACAAATGTGCTCCATACCAACCACTGGATCAATTTGCACCAAAATATGGAGGTCTGAACTAGAGCAGCTGAGAAATTAGGCACATTGCCTATTGTGTTGTCTCCAAGGTCAGTATTCCCTTACAAAACCCGTGGATGTTGATCTCCTAAATCCAGCCATAAAGCTGATGAGACAGAGCCTTTGAGCATGGAGCTCTGGCTGTGGAGATGCTGAGGAGCTGATTTGACATCAAAAGGTTTCCCAGGGTTGTGGCAGGGACAGAAACTTTTAGTCAGAGCAGCAATAGCAGCTCAAAGCACCTTTGGAAAATTCCATCAAGGGTTACTTGCTGTGTGCACCCCCTCTGCCCTGCTGGAGAGATTCAGGGGCCTCAGGAAGCCAAGTGAATTGCTCAGCATCCAGCTCCATGGTCTCTCTCCAGACAGATGACAGCAGCAGAAAATTGGGTTCCACATTTACAAACTTAGTACACTAACTTAAATCAAAGTCAGCCTTGTTCTGCAGACAGGTTTTCCCATGTTCTCACACCTCTACTTTTAATTAAAATGCTGACAATCAGGGATAAGGGGAACAAAATACAAAGGTAATCATGTACAGAAAAACATATTTCACCAGAGCATAAGCTATTAGCACTTCCTCGGCTATCTGATCATCTGACAGGCTTAAGGGGAACAGTGATGTGAATTTCAAATCTCCAGCTGCTCCCCCAGGAGCCTCTGTCTCATACAGTTTATACTGAAGTGAGACAGTAGAATGCAAAACTGAAGGAAAGGAAAACACATCATGCTGCAGGATGGATAAACACAGGAGCAAGGCTAAATTCAGCCCTCTTTCAGTGCCATTGACTTTGATGCATGCGGTGGCTTAGGAACATCTGTCTCAGGGTGCCATAATCCCACACCTGAACCAGCATTTGTCACTCCTGCATGTTCAGCTCTGTAGGACTCAATCCATTCAGGAAATTAAGCAGATGTCTAATGCTGAACAGATGAGCACTTTCACTGAAGTCAAAACAATTACAATTAAATGTTCAGCCTTGCTCAGCTGCAGCCTGAGTAAAGGAGCTTGTTTCAGGTGGTTCTCAAAGGCCTGGCCACACTGCACGCTGTCCTTTTCCATCAAGGCACTCCAAGCTGGCTCTGGACTTCTCTTGGATCATTTTTTTCCCACTCCTCTCTATGTATGAATTGATTTCCAGTCACTCAGGTACTCCCTGTGACTGATCTGACCCGTGCAGTTGCTGTGTATGGGCAGCCCTAAAGGAGGCAGGTGCCCAGCTGCTTTCCAGCACTTGGCTTCTCCTACAGGAACAAAAAGATGATTTTTATGCCTAGGAAAGCTGCAGCCTGAAAAATGACAGAAGGATCCTGCCTGCTGAAACAAAACAGTGTTGGAAATGATCCTTCCCAGCAGGGCAGGCAGCTGGCTCAGTGCACTTCACCCTGCCTTCAGGGACATTCCACGGGCTTTGGGAAGGGGAAAGGTCCTGGGGAGCAAGGATTACACAATGTGGATTGACAGTGATCTGCCTATCCAGGGTGAGGCTAGCAAGAACTCCTTCAGTAACGGGGTTTAGCACAACTTTAGGTTTTCATTTCACTGGAGGCTTCTCACAGCTAGCCCAAGGATGTGCTGTTTGCAGCATCCAGGGAGTACAACAGACCAGGCAGAGCACAGGTCAAATGTAATTGCAGTTCTTGTGTTTGCTCTCATGCCCTCGTGTCACTGCTTAAGTAGGATTTTCTCCATGTGGAAATAATTTCCACATCTTAGCTCCTGAAAGGAACTGAGATGATGTGGGTACTCCACAGGTAACCCAATCATTGCAAACAGACACACTCAGGATTTTGCAGCTGGGTTTACTGTGTTCCTGCCTAACTTTGGGCACTTCTGACCCCAGTGTCCCTGAGCTCATTGCATATGGTGAGATGGATATTTCTACTTGCATATGTCTTTGGCACGTTCAATAGGAGGAATGAACTTGCAATGTGTTTTCTTTCCTTGCCTCTGGGCCATCCCAAGCCTTTTCTTGCACACAAATACCCCCTGACTCTTGTAAAACGTACACTGAGCGCTGCTGGCTTCCCATGGCACGGATTGCTCTGTGTTCCCTCTCTGCTCAACTCTACCACAGCTTGGCTTGCAAAGGGCACTTATGGTTAAAATAAAGATAAAATTTATTTTATCTTTAACAACATTTCCTTATGACTGTCCTTTCATGCCAAAGCTTGTCCAGTGCCAGATGGGAAAGCACAAGAGGTTGCTGGGTTATTTCTCAGGCTCTTTTTCATGTGCATCATTTTTCATGTCCTGTAGTTAGGATCTGTCTTTAGGAGGAGGATGGATGAGATGAATTCTTTTAAAAGGCTGGTATATCAAATGATATTTATCATAAAATATCTTAGTTCTATGTCATTTATAGCTGTAATTTAATTATACCTAATATGTTTCCCTAATTGTGATATTGACTATTTTATAGGAATCAGAATGAGCCTTTTGATCATCTGTAGGTACAGCTTCACTAATAGGCATAAATCAAAATGCCTTAGATCAGCTTTGTACCCCTAAGGCATAATGTAAATGATGAAGGGATGGGACTTCATTTTGTCATGTTCTCTTCAAATATCAAGTTATATTAAAGAAAACACTTTTCTCAATCACAGGTGCATGTACGAAGGATGAGTGACAACTTGATGTCATCTCTTTGATAAGTCTACTCCCTTGGCATTTTTAGATGTACTTTCATAAATGAGCTTCAATTCGTCTTGCACAGAGTGGAACTGTATCTCGCTGTCTGCAGAGCTGTATTTAAAAATGTGCTTACTGCTCCATAATTCACAAAGGATGGGGAAGGGAAAGGAAAAAAAAAAATTCTTTGTGTATTTTGTTAGAGACCACCAGGGAAATGTGGATGTTTGCTCCTAAAAGCCAAAGCACCACAGGGAGGAAGGCATACATGAGGTCTGTGCTGTTCCACCACCAACCTGGCAATGTGTTTTTATGTGCTCCTACTCAGGGGAGGATCCTGCACTACCAAAATCTCTGCCTGGGAAAGGAAAAAGGCAAGTAGAAAACATTTCTTAGCTCCAACAAGTCCCTTGTGCAGCAGGGTGTGCCTCTGAGCGTGCCTGGGCAAGCACAGGTACATGCACAGCCCCAGACAAATATACAGCCTGTGTTTTATTTGCACAGTGAATTTTGCACAGCTGTATGACTTATTAAAAAAAAACAAACGGTTTTTGATGGTGTTAGGATGGGGCCATCTTTTAACACTAAGGGAAGGCCATATAAGTGATACGAAATATTAGATGTGTTTGTAAAGGTGTGTTTTATATTGCATATATCGTATTTGTTCTAGTGGAAGGTTTCCCTGCCCATGGCAGGGGGTGGAACGAGGTGAGCTTTAAGGCCCTTTCCACCCCAAAGTAACACCAGTCAGATCTTCAGCTGATATAAATTATCACCTTCCACTTGGCATCTTAGAGGACATTTAAAGTTCTGCCTCCACGGAGAACCTGCCCCATTCAGCCTTTGGAATGCCCAGATACAGCAGCTTCCACAGCATCCACAGCATCAGACCCACCACTTCTCAGTCATCCCAGTCTGACAACAGTTATCTACTGTTATTGCTTCTTTGAATTTTAATCTGACATTTAACCTAGCTGAAAATGCATTGCCTCATTTAGTTTCCGTGCTCTCCCCCCTTCCATTTACTTCTAAATAATCTTTTTCTTTAGATGATTTTCATGAAATTGCCACTAAAAAGAGTCCTGTTTGAGCTGCCTCATTTCAAAACTGTGAAATAGTGCAAGACATCTGAAGATGTCATTGTAACACATGAAAAGCACTTCAGCCTGCACATAAACACTATCAAGTAGAATTTGAACTGAAGTTATAAGCTAGGCTGAAATGATATTTTGTTAATAATTG
The DNA here is from genome assembly GCA_013398615.1 of Brachypodius melanocephalos. Lineage (NCBI taxonomy): Eukaryota > Metazoa > Chordata > Aves > Passeriformes > Pycnonotidae > Brachypodius > Brachypodius melanocephalos. The sequence goes on along the minus strand of VZSR01000393.1, from coordinate 15,817,564 downwards.
TCAAATATTCCACAAATAGCACAATCCTAAATAGCACTATTCTGAGCAATGAGAGCACCACGTAACATGCTGAATTTTTAAACAGAGCTGAACAGAATATAGAATTTCTATTTGGGAAATGTGGACATCTTGAAGTTCAATTTTGTTCAGAAATGGAACAAATATCTTCCCTACAAAAGGAAAATTCTAAATAGCTGCTCCAAAAAGTAATGTGCATTGCAAACTCAAAAGTTTAGATTTAAAATTGACTTTTCATTTTTTATTACTTCGATGTCAGTTTGGTTAAAGAAATGTCAGTGTATGGGAGAATTTGCTGAGAACAAAAGCATCATCAGAGACTGCTGATTTTTTTGTCAGTACAATAGAGAAGGAGCTGTTTTCTATATCCTTATGTGGGATAAAACTTCACATTTTTTACTACTGACAGATCATTAAATGATGTGAATAAAAATACGGAATATTTTAAATTAAATTTTAATGTTGAAATAAATATACAATTTTGATAAAACCAGTTCAAGATTTTTTTATAAGAAATTTCAATGAGAAATGTTTAATAAGCAAAAATAAGCAAAGCTCCATTTCACTGATGTTTTCCAAGAGAACCTTATTCTGTTGGAAATATATTAAACCAATTCTTTCACTTATAATCTCAGGATACATTTATATTCAATGTATGTCAAGCAGGCAGTGGATTGCTGTTACAATATCCACTGTCTTCTTTGGCAAGTGTTTTGCTCGGTAATCCTGCTTCTAAAATTATTATTTGTGCTCTGATGTTACCCATGGATACAGCCATGATCAAACCCCCTTCTCCTGCAGCCCTGATGAGTTATGGCAGAAACGCTTCTGGCTCCAGAGAGGGAAGCACAGGAAGCACAGAAAGAGAGTGAGGGAAATGAGGATGTCAGGGCAAAACAAACCAAAGGACACACCTTTTTGGCTTTTCTAGACATCTATGTTATCTCTTAATCCATTTTTGTGAATTGCTTGGCAAGAAAACTGCTTTCTGCGTGGTTTAGAAAGACCTAGAGCCCAAGCCTGTGGAAGGGAAGACACAACAAGCAGGTGAAGCTTGGCCCTGCCTCGTGTCACCCTTCGGGGCCTCGGTGAAGGCAGTAAAGCAGGAGGAAAGGGGCAGTTTCTTTTTGGTCTGGCTAGAAATAAAAGACAAATGCCCTTACGAGTTATTCATCAAGAATGAGGAGGAAAGAAAGCAGAAACATGACAAAAATGGTGGGGAAGGTCTGTGTTTCCCCAGCCTGGCCTGGTTAGGCCTGTGCACGAGCGCCGTCCTGGCCCAGGGCTCTGCTCCAGGCACGGCACAGCCAGCTCCTCAGCCAGCTGTCACTAAAGATTCCCCTCTCGCTTTGCCTTCTTTCCATGATAGCCCAAATTGAATACTTGCCTGGCCTTGTCTCTGTCATGTTAGCTTTTCAGAGAGTGCATGTTGTACTCTGTGCTCAGTGCTCTCCTTCCTTCCACAGGAGCTCCCAAAGCTTATCAAGCGCCTCTAATGGAGGTGGCCTGAGGGAGAACAGCACACTCTTTGCTTTTACAGTTCTCCTCCACTTTCAAAATATGGGAGGTATTAATAGTACAAAGGACTGTTCCCAACTGCTTTGATCTCCACAGCATTTCTGCTCTTTCAGCCTCCATGTCAGTACTGATGCCATGTTCCATTACTATTTTCATTATTCCAGCCCATAGCCAATATCCTTTTCCCATCCCGTCTGCTTTAACCCCAGCAGCAGCTGGCCTTCCCTGGAGGAGGGAAGGGAGGGAGAGGATTGGCAGGGCTGCAGCAGGATCCCCCGAGAGCTCTGAGTGATTGAGGGGCTGTAACAAACCTCCTGGGACTCCTGAGCAGATTTATTTTCAAAGATAGTTATTGATGTAACAAAAAAAAAATTAAAAAAAAAAAAAGTATGCATAAGCTGCATCCCCCTCTAGAATAACCTCAAAGGAGATGTGCCTCAGAGACATGTCCCCTTCCCCGCTTCTCCTGTGCTTCAGGGCAGCAGTAATTTGCTGTGAAGCAGAGGCAGCAGCAAATTCCACATCCTGACAGAGGGTCAGCTCATCTGCCCATCAGGAGAGACGGGAGAGAAAGCACAGCAATAACTCCTGTGGCTTCTCAGGAGGAGCAGACACCATAAAACTCACCCACCTCCATCCTGATGTTCCACACGGATGACATTTGAGGTGAAGGGGGGAGGAATCTTAATTTTCTTTGTCCCTGACTCAGCGTGGAGTCAAAGTCATTATCGAGTTCCAAACGTCCGGTTTTGGTGACAGGTTAACCACAAGCTCTGGGAGTTGTTTTCTGTTTTCTTAAATAAAAGAACATCCAGCAAGAGAACAGTGACCTCATTTGGACTTATTCTGTTACTGTGTGATTAGCACTATTTCAAACATTGTAAATAGCATTATAATAAAGTGTTTTGATTTAGAAGTGCCTAACAATTTACAGTAAATCACAAACTGAGCCATGAAGGCACAATTCTGCATAGGGGTGTGTGTGTCTGTGCACACAGATCCTCACCACTTGCAAACAAGGAGATACTGGCAGTAGACACAAACATGCAAAGTCAATTATAATGAAAAGTAGGTTCCTCTTCTTAATTAAATAAACCCATAAATAAATAGGAGACAGCAGTACTACCAAAGGCAAATTGTTCTTCAGCCCCTGAGTAAGACATTCAGTGGCAAAGAACTGACAAATATTGTGCAACTATAATATCTCTTCTCATTAAAGAATGCATTTTGTATACCATGGACAAGAAAAAGTAACTTAAAATGTTGTCTCATACTTTATGGAAAGCTGTGGTTGCTTTCTGGGAAAAATGAGCAATGCTGCCTAGAGAAGAGAGTGCTCAGCTGGCGACAGCAGTCTGGCTTCTGCCCTGGGTTTGGTCTGTACCTTGAGTTTTGGACATGATGAGGTACCAGCTGGTGATTTTGTCTCCACTGCAAAGCATTCAAAGGTCCATCCTTAAATTACCTTGCTGCTAGGTTAAATTATTATTATTATTATGCAAGGAAATATTTATTTCGTTGTCTACAGTGCACATTTTCACACACATTAGAAAGGGAAAACAAAGTTGTTTGCCAGTGTCTGACTCTGCTGAGAAACCTTATCTAGGGAAAATAAAGTTGTGTCAGACAGGTGAAGGACTCTCCCAAGCTATTAATTCGTTTTGAATAATTCATTAGCTAACACTCTTAAACTCTGATAGTCCCAGGTAAATCCCAGAGAGGGGTTTTGTGGTCCCTCAGCCATGCTCCTCATCAAATGCATTAAGTTTTACATAATAAGAGGATGTGTGACTGTTTTTAAAGAGATATTTGTTCTGGAATTTGTAATTAGTGCACAGTGCCTGATTGTGCCAGGCCTGTGTGTGGTGAGGGAGGGACTGCACAGGATGGCAGCACAAAGCCCTGGGTGGCTGCCCTTGAAAAGTGACTCACTGTGTCCCCTTCCACTGCAAAGCCTGTTGCAGGTTCCATTTGCAACTCAGGCTCTCAAACTTTTAATGCAGAATTAGGGAAAAATCCTCTCTCAGTGGGAAATACAGAGCCAGGGTCTCACCTGATGTAAACTGGGGGGTGTTCACTGAAATCAATTCATTCATGGGCACTGGGAGCCAGGTGTGGGCAGAAGCCTTGCTGAGCTGTGAAGGGGGATCACTCTTTCCAAGTGCCAAAGAGATGGGAATACAAAATTTACCTTTAAAATTCTCAGAGGGATTCATGTACTGCAAACATATTGTCCAAAAAGCACCCCCTCCCTCTAAATTATTACAGGAAAGCTGAATAGGCTGTAGTCAGTATTTTTCCTGACTTCTTAGGGAACCTAAAATGGCCACCGAATTAAACTTTAATAAATAGATCTTTTAAAAATTAATTAATAAACTTCCTTATTTCTCCACTATCTAAGTTCATAGCCTTTACTTAATGATGATGCACTTGATTAAATAAAGTGAAAGAAAAATGGAAGTTCTTTCAGACGTTAAAATTAATAATGAGTTTAGACTTAATCCAAAAGCAATTTAACTTTAAACATTCATATGAAATTAAATGTGCCATTGAATTTGCTATATAAGCAAGCATTAATCTTATCAATCTATGAAGACTGGAGTGTTATACAGTGACCCATTAATTTCAAAGCCTAATATAAGGTCTGTTTAATGCCTTTAGTCTATTAAAAAGTATGATCCTACAATATAACTGCTTTTTCATAAATGTTTAAACCCCAATTCATTGTGTTACTGCTTTGATCATTTGATAATCTCTTCTGACAAGATCATGGTTCAAAAAAAATCTCAAAATATATCATTTTTCTACATCTACATTTGCTCCAAATTTGAACTTTAACACCAACAAAGTCTTTATTAGCAAATACAAGGATTTGAACAGTTGGTGTTGGTGCATATGTTTGTTGTAGTAAATGTTCAACAAAGAATAGATTTCCTTTTATCAGGTGCTATTTAGACCAACAATCTTACCTATATTCTGACCTCTATCTCTTCCAATGCAGTGGAGAGAACTGTGCCACGAAAAAAACACTGCTCATTGAAAACATCTCTAAAAGAAAAAAGAAGATTTTCATTATGAGGGATGCCTTTGGTGTGATTTATTTCTGTTTGTAGGAGGTGTGTTGGCCATGGTGCCTTGTGCAAGTGTGGAGAAAGACCATAAATGTTGCTTTCAAGGTTTCTATACAACACTGCAAGTCATAGTGCTTGGCAAAACTAAAAGAAAAAAAAAAGAAAAAAAAAGAAAAAGAAAAAGAAAACCACCCTTTTTAGTTAATGAGATAATTCAATATCAGAACTTAATGGCATGATGTGTTAGCTCCTGCCATGGAAGGTCATGGTTTGAAATTTCTGTTTCTAATCAGTATTTGCTCCCACAAAAACCAATCAGAGGGAAAGGTTGATATTTAAATATGTTTATGTTTCTAAACAGGTGTTCCAGTTTGACATACTATACCTAATTCTACCTAATTTTCACAAATCTAAGGTCAATGAGAAATTACACCTCCTAAATAAGACAAAAACAGTTCCAGTGTGGTTGTTAAATGTAAAGAATAATAAGTAGCTTGATGAATGCTGTGTTCCTTGAGAGTGCACTCCAGAAATGTCTGCAAAATCCCAGCAGTTTTTTTTTCTGCGTAGGAGTCTATTTTCTTCGCCCGTAATATTTTCCTTGACTTACATCTGCTTGCAGCAGCCTGTGAAATATGGATACAGTCCTGCTGCATCCTTGTACAAATAAATGAGTGTTATTAACCTTTAGGAGTCTCCCCATTGTGGTCCTGTGCACTGATTAGCAATGCAAGGGTATGAGCAGATTACTTGTGTAAACTCGTGCAGCTCATTGGAGCATTTCCCAATTTACATTGCAGACTCTGTTAGAACCTGACCTGCTAAATGGCAACATATTCCTCTTCAAGTACCTTTGCTTGCATTAAGAACAGAGGGATCCTATTTCAAGGGACAGAAGGACAAAGGAAAAGGCTGCTGGTTATTTTGTGCCATGGTCCAACAGCTCAAGTAAAAAGCCGTGCTACTCAAGAGGGTATTCAAGCAGAAGCCGAATTCAGGTAATTACACATTTAATAACAAAATCACTGGTTTTCCTGAGGGTGTTCATGTCAGGGTGTTACTCAGAAGACTTTCACAGTAGCAAGTGCTTGGTAAACTCGTGAGTCTCTGGGCTGTTGTCAAGGCTGGCTCTGATCGTGTTTCACCTCTTGGAATCTTTTCCATGGCTATGCTGGAAGGCACTTAGTGAGCAACCAACTGTGGCAGCACAGTACCTGCAGCCTGTGCCCAAAAAGGGTATTTTGGCTCTGGTGTCTCAGAAATGGCATATCAGGAACTGATGGATCCAAAAACACCTGAGGTTTGCTGTAAGTGTTTATTGAAAATATATTTCTTAATTCTTATTGGAAAATGCACTTTCCTCATACCTCAATGGTTTGACAGATTGCTAATTATATTGAATTTTTATTTTGGGAAAAACAGAAGCATGGGCCGATGAAGCACTTTTTTATTTGCTCAGCTGTTATATTTTCTAACACTATTTTTATTATTCCTTTCAAATGAGGCCTTCCTTTCTATTCTGTATTCTACACTAAAGTGCAGTTGCAACCAAATGAAGCATTTTGATTTTTGTCAAAATAAAATCTGTCAGGAGCTGGCCTGAGACAGTATTTTGGTTTGTTACGGTTGGAATCTTCTTTCATGGCGAATTTTGAAGTGATAGGATTTGCTTCCTGATGGGCATGAAACCGGTTTTGAAATTACAAATTCTTTAGGAAAAATGAAAATGCCATTCTTGTCATAGCTCTGGTGCTTTTTAAGTTGTTCCCTGTTCACTTGCCCTGTGATAAAAATAGGATGTTGGGAACATTTGCCACAAGTAAGCACTGAATGTAAGCAGAGCAGATTTTCCTCGTGCAGCTCTGCTTCAATTAATATTGCACCCTGATCTGGACTGGCTGAGTTAAATCTGGGCACCAGCATCACCACCAGCAGTCAGAACTGGCATAATTGGTTTAGAGTAATTAGAAGCCTGACGAAGAAGAAAACTTTAAAAAAAAAAAAAAAAAAAAAAAAAAAAAGAGAGAGAAGAAAAATAACAACCAACATACCTTGATTATTTTAGTCTTCTTAACAACTCTAATGTAACAGGTCAGATATGGGGTTGGGGTTTGTTTCAGGCAATTGGGGATGGGTTCCTGCCTCAGGCCCTCATTGGAACACACATTTCCAATTTGTTCTCTGTCTCCTCGTGACTTTCCATGGAGAGCATCATGGTGTGCCAGCAGGAGGAGGGATGGTACAACCAGGGCATGAACTGAAAAACAAATCCCACCTTTGAGTTTAGAGTCAAGATTTTGATATTGCAGCCTGCAAAAGGAGCTGATTCCACAGTTCCTGCTTTGGCAGACCCATAACCTCTGGCAGGAAGTTTCCACACCAGGTACCAGTCCTGTGTGTTTCTCCCATCTGTCTGACACAGGCTGATACCACTGCAGCTGGAAGAGGATATTTGCACTGCAGTGCTCACTCAAAAATGACTCCTTGGTAAGGACAGATTGAACCAGCAAGCCATGCAATGAAATCTATTTTCTGCAGGGGTTGTGCAAAATACCAGTTGGAATATGCCCAAGGCATTGAACAGGTTCTTTTACATAGGAAAAAAAACCCTCTAAACATACTCAAATCCTACAGTTTTACCAAGTTCTCTGTTTCCAGCTCCCAGATAAGTGAGTGCAGTTCAAACAGTACATCTCTCAGGACTGTAACCCTGGAGCTTTTGCTATTCATTTATTTATTCTTTGTCAGATTCTTCTGCTTTAGGGGTAGATAAGTTATTACTTATTTGGTTTGTATCCTTTTTTTCTGAGAAATGCTGATGGCAGAGTCCGCAGCCAAAGTCCCATGGCCCAGAGAGCTGGGAGTTCCTTTCTGGAGTGAATTTGTTTTGCCTCATCAACATTTCACAGAACCACAGGAAAGGTCTGGTTAGGAGGGAACCAGATCACACCTGACTTGGGAACTTCCACCTTTTGGAGACTGCTTTATTTGACTCCTGTTGCAGTGCTAAAATACCCTTGCTGTGATTTTTTTCTCTCTTATATCAGGTCAGAAGTATTTACGAACATGTTGTTTATATCAAGTTCAGGAAAAATATTTCCAGACCAATATTAAAAAGTAAGGAGTGCCTTAAAATAGAAGAAGCAACAAAGGATGAAAACATTTCCACTTCTACCTCCTGGAGGATTCTGCACTGTAGGAAAAGAGCACAATTCCATCACTCAGTGAAAGCCATGTTTGGGACCCAGCCTTTCACTGGATTCTGAGATGTCACAGTCACATTGATGCCTTAAGTTTGAGCTTTCATGTTTTTCAGGTTCTGTGCTGCCCAGGGGTGCAGCTCTGAGCTCACATTCAGGGTCACTCAGCTCTGCACAGAGCAGGGACACAAAACAAATCCTTTTCCTGCTGCACACCAAGGACAACTTTCAGCCCAAAAGCACAAACAAGGGTGGCTGAAGGGAGGAACAAGAAGGATGAGACCTCACAACCTGGAGCTGGAATTGGACAATTAAACCCCAACATTCAAATGGACCAAAACTTATAAAAGTGTGAGACCTCGTGACTGTTTGTCCATTTTGTGACCATTTTGGTTCCACCTTGGGTGTAGCCCTGGCCAGGCTCTTGTACTGCCCAAGATGTATCCTGGAGGCCTTTCAACAAATCCCTGCTTTATTCTCTAGCTCTGTCCAGTCTCTGTTCCAGGTCAGCCTTCCCAAGGCATCAGTTCCTGGTGACCACCAAGGGACACTGAGGCATGTGAAACCCTCCCCTGGGCCAGAGGAACACCCTGCGTTTGGCCACTGTGGATGGGGATAAGGGCTATGATTCATTTCCCTCATGACAAAATCATCCTCCATAAACCAGTGAATTAGGGCAAGGACCCAAACCTTGTTCCCCAACCCATGTCACAGCAAGAAAGCATTTTGAAAATTCTTTGTGTAGTTTCAACTATTAGGTTTTGGATATAATGATCATTTTTCAGACACATTCCTGTTTACTTCCACAAATGTATTTGCACAGCACACAAATTTGACAGATGGATTTGGGGAGTTTGCTTTGCTGTGCAAGCAAAATGCAAGCACACCATAAACCCCAGCCCTTTTACAGAAGCCCTAAAATGAGAGAGTTTTCTAAATAATTGATTTCTAAACCAACAATTGAACTCTCCTAATAATTACTTTGAAGAAAGGAGATAAGGTTCAGTTACTGTCTATGCTGGTTGATAATTTAAAAAACCTAATGGAAGATGTTTTTTCTAATAAGAAAGCGAGAATTATAAGCAATAAAACCCAGCATGGGATGTGATTATCAGGAGGCAATATTATCCTTGGGCATTTCGCTATATAAAAGCCAAGTGCTCCCCATAAATGTGTGTATTTCTTACTAACCACACCCTTACAAGTTGCCAGATTGATATAGAGTTATTCCTTTTTTAGATTTAAATAGAGATATATCATCTTAGCAAATTGTTTGGGGCTTGAATATTGTAGCCATGAGATTAATAGAGGTCTGTGTTGGAGATGCTAATTGCTTTCTTTCTCATAGGTGATATTTAGACCTTCACACCTCCATTTTCAGGGGAATGAAATGGTGGTGAGTATCACTCTGGGATAAAATGAATCAATCCCTTCTTAAGAATGACCAATCAATCAGCATTGGAATTGTGCTGGAGCCAATGCTGTCTCTCATTTCTCATTTCATTAGTTACATTGCCAATATGAATAATTTAACTACCTGAGAAAGACAGCAAAATGGCCTTTTTTTTCCTCGAGTTATTTCCCAAACTATGGCACAATTGGGTGTTGCCAAAAACCTCTTGAGACCTTTTAGGAGGCACAGAGCACTATGAAGTCCTTTTGAGAGGAATATACTATAAATATTATCCTCATGCACATCACCCATCATCCTTTACCTCTTTCATTCATTCCTTTGTGAACTGCCTCTTTCAATTTTACATCATCCCTCATTCCCACAAACTGTTCCAAGCTCTCCCTTCATCTGCCTTAGCCTTGGGGAGTGGTAGTGAGGAGCAGATGGCACACCTTTATCCTTTACACAGTAGGGACAGGATGGGCATGTATGGCTTCACAGAGAGAATTTGTCTCAGAGTTTTCTCTGAAAAAAGTGTTTTTTTCAATCTGAGTAAGGACTATTCAGTCCTGTGACCTGGCCATCCTTTCTGCACTGGGGACAGAAAACTTACATTATTTTTGCAGAAGTCTCCCAAGGCAGGAAGGAGAGTCAGTTCCCCACACCTTACTTTGATAGCATACAAACGATGTGGAGCTTGTGACAAAGCATTTCACTGCTTTGGCTTGAGGGCTTTCTGTGGAGGAAGCACTGGTGAGCAGCCCAGGAATTTGTCTCCCTCACGTCTCAGGCTGGAGCCAGCTCTGGAGGCAGAGCCAGCCCTCGGCTGGTGGCAGGTGACAGGACAGGGCTGGAGGAGGGAGCAGCCCTGCCAGTGCCAGCCTCTGCAGCACACAGGGCTGCACCATCCAGCTGCTCCAGCTGTGCTCCTCATATTCCATCACACCAGTTTGTCCTCCAGGGACAATCTGACCTGCCACACCCCCGAGGTCTGCAGTTAGGACACAGAATTCCAATATTCTATCACAATAGGGATAATCACAGCTGAGGTGAGTGCCTGCTGCCACCTTGGTT
>VZSR01000393.1:15797010-15807190 GCA_013398615.1 Brachypodius melanocephalos | reverse complement strand
GACAGTGCAAGGTGTCCCTGCACAGGGCTGGGGTGGCACTGGGTTGGCTTTAAGATCCTTTCCAGCCCAAGCCATTCCATGAGTCTATATTTCTATAAGTTTAAAACTTTACTAGCTATATGTTTCTTGTGCCTGCCTAAGAAGTTCTGTAAGATTAGGTCTCTCTCTAAACAATCACGGTATAGCAAAGATTTATCCTGTATTATAAATAACCTCAGAACAAAAACCACAGAGAACACTTTATAGATCATCAAAATGATACACAATGAACCAGGGGTGTGGAAAATGATGAACAGTGGACCACCCCTGCTTTCATCGTATATCAGTAACATCCACAACTTTCTATTAATAAATGTTTAGTTAAAAATAGGGCCAGTGGAGTTGTTCTGGATTTAGTCACTCTAGTGGAGCACAGTGATGAGCACAGATGTGCAGGAGCAGGAGTGGCATCTGGCCAATAGATCACTTCAGCCACTGGCTCAGTTTTATCTCTGAGGCCAATGCTTGTGATTTTGCTGATATCAGGAACTGTTGTTAGAGACATAAATATCTTAGACAGGGATTTATTTTTTTTTCGAAAAAAATGGTCTTTGAAATGGTCTCCAGGCCTTCATTGCTCTTTTTGCTGTACTTTCCTATCATGTAATTTTCTAAGTTTTACATTTGCACATTCTGTCCCTCTGACACTGGTTTCAGTCACCATCTCACACCTCCTACTAGCACAAGCTGAAGTATTCAGAGGACTACAACAAATCCCTGAGAATGATGGGGCTCATCCTAAAAAGACCAGTACTTGTGTCCCTTTTACATCTAATCAAGAACTATTTGAGTCCATGGCCCATTTGTAGAAGTTCTTCAGTGTAGTAGATGATTGGTGTCTTCATTTCATTTGATTCTTAAGGCTAAACTGTAACACAATAACATAATGAATAAAAGTTAAATCCAAAAATATCCCCGTTTGCCACTTGGGGCAATGTTTGAGTTGTCAATTTTGTTAATACCTTTAAAGAAGCCATTTCCTGGGTAAGAATGATGGACACGGTGACGTTATGGGGGCTCTACTTTAGCAGTGGGAAATTACATTTGCACTCTGGGGTTTCTACACTGGGAAAAAATATTATAAAAGGAAACAAAGTGCATGGTTTCAGGACAACACATATTTGCTCTGTCTGTGTGTAGACTATCAATCAGCTTGGAAATTACACAGCTGTGAACAAAGCCAACCATTTCTCAACAGTGACATTCCCCTACTGTCTTCCAGCAACTTCCCCCAAGCATATACTTCAAAATACAGCAATGGCACATTGCTTATGCACTTTTTGCTTTCTGTGATAAACTTTTTGTCAAGTTTAATGGCAAAATATGCATGCAATCATGTATATGAAAGATTGTCAGTTGCTTTCTTTGTTTAAAGATCAGGTAGTTCGGGCTTTCTGCTGCTAGCCTCAATCTCACCCTTCCCACCTTGCCAGTTTTAGCTTAGTGGTGTGCCTGGGCTGGATAATAGGAGCCATGGGAGTCACTTTATAAAGCCAGGAAATCAAAGGCAGATGTTAAACACAAATTGTACCAATCAAACAGAGCTTACAAAAGAGTAGAACTCTCTCCTGTAATTCTATTTGAACAAACGTGTCAAATACAGGGACTGGTAGAAATATCATCTTCATCAGGTCTCACTCTCATCAGCTGCCCTGCATTTAATCCCTTCCCTGCTCATCAGTGCCATCCCTCGATTGTGAAATCACCTGGAAAGGCACAATCAAGCCTAACAATCCTTTGCAAAGGGACAGCAAGCTCTGAACTGCCCAGCAGCAGCTTCAGCGTGGCAATTTCCCTGATGACACCTCCCCAGCAGGTGACCTGAGGAGCTCACTCTGATTTGCTTACATCCTCTTCCTCATGCCAATCATCCAGTCAAAACTGAAAAATATTCTGTGCTTGGGAGATGAAAATGTTAGGGAGAGTGGATGGCTCTCCAGATGGATCCCCAGACCTTCCTGCTCAGGTGTCACCTGTGCCAGTCTGAGGCTGCTCAGGCTCTGTGCTCAACCACATCCTGATTTCCTGTGCCCCACTGCCTCCCAGGCTGAAAAGTCCTCCAGCAGCTTTCAATTCCAAACATATTTCTCATCTACTGGGACAAGATAGAGGGCTCTGCCTGCTCAACCTGCAATCCATCTGGCATTTCCTGATTTGTTACTTTGTCTTCCTTTGTTCCAATTATGTTGGGTTTGCAGAGGGTTATTTATACTGAGAATATTATTAAAAAAAAAAAAACCCTTTATTGTCAAAGAGTCTTAGCTGACCTGACTTAGCTGGCTTTTCTCACAGGGTCAGAGTTAGTGGAGTCTTCAAAGAGATGTTTTAAAGGCCATTGAAATCAATAGAAAGATGGGTATTGAGTATGAACAAAGCCAAGCAGAGAACTGGGCAAACATCTGAATATTTCTGAAGTGTTCTCTGTTAGGGTGTGTCCACCTGTCATGTTTGCATTTCTGAGAATTGTAATTGGGCCTGAGAAAGCTGAATAAAGCAGTCACAGCTTTGTAGGTGAAATGCACTGAAAATGTAGAGGGTTTTTGAAACCTGAAGAATTGTCCTTATCCCTTTTGTTTTTAGAACCATGAAGGCAAGAGCAAGTCAACTTCTGCCTTTACCAAGTGCAATGCCTTGGCTGTATTTAATAGAAGAAAGCCTAACTTATTCTACATGTGTAGGACTAGTAAAATGAGATTATTTTTGTTCCATGGCCTTACGCTGCATCTAAAACTTGACTTAGTGTGCTTTTAGTGGTAGTAAAAAGAAATTGTAAATCCAGTTGGTTTTGGTAATATGAATGATGCCTGTAAAATACTTTTGTTTTATTAAAAATATTTACCAAAAAAGCAACAAAACAGAACAAACAAACAAACAAAACAAAAACCAATAACAACAACAACAAAAAAAAAAAAGGAAAAAAAAAAAAAAAAGGAAAATGCTGTTCCCAAATGGCCATAATAGGAAATTGATTTTGAACCCTTATATTGTGATTGCCTAAAACACAATTTCAGTTATCCCAGTTCTGATTCTGCCTTAATTTTCTACAAGTGTAGCTCCATTTATTTAAGTGGAACCATCTTGTTTTGTTCTCATTAAACAAATTCAAAATCTAGTGGGACAGAGAATTTTAAAGCTTTACTCAAAGCTCATGGAAGTCAATGAGATATTACCCCTTGACATAAAGCAACCCAAATAATTTCAGAATTTTTACTAATAGGTGAAACTCGTTACACCAGTTGTATACCTGTTTAACTTCATTGATTTCAAATGCATTACTGAGTGTTAGGTTAATTACTCTTAGAGTGAGGCAAGGCTTTCAAAATCACCATGGGAAGAATAAGTTCAAACGTAACACAAAACCACAGTTAAAGAAGAGATTTCTCAATTTTCTTCAATTTAGCATCAGTCCTCATGTGACCCCATCCCATTGCTTAATTCACTTTAAAAATACGCTCTGATTTCCCAGTGATGAAGGCTTAGCAGAACAGAACATTGTTTTGCTTTAGGTCTGGTCAAGGGAAATACAGAGTTTTAAAATCTCTAAGTGTGCTGTGTTGAGCACACTGCATTTTTCTTTTTTCCTCACTGCTGTTCTCAGTCTCAGTGATGCTCCTGAGCCAAACCTGTGATAGCTCTAAAACTCTCATCCTTTCAGAAGAAGAAATGCCCATGGGAAAAGCTCTTCTAAGAAAAAAGACTTTGGTTTAACCACCCATCAGCAATCTGACTTTTTAGCATTTTATTGTATCGGAAAGATGTGTCAAATATTAGACATAATTAACAATCTCAGCAGGATAAATGTGTGATACATCAGCCATGTAAAGCCTGATCCTGCTGTTGTGCTGGAGCTGCATCCCACAGTGTCCTTAGCCCGTGCCATCTTAGCTCAGGAGTGCACCTGAGGTGCTGCACAGCACTGATTGACAATTTCAGAGGGAAGGGTATCATACCTGCAAGGCAAAAAACCACCCATCTCCACCTCAGCCATGCTCACTTCAGACCTGAGCAGATCTTGCCCAGATTGATGCATCTGCACAGCTGCTCATCATAATGCTTTGGCTGTTCCACTCAGCTGTGGAGAAAATATGCCTGGATTTTACTGCTGGGGCTGATGGAAATTTGATTGTGAAACAACACTGCAGAAAATCTCCCTGCACACAAACTCCCCACCTCGAATCCTTTCCAGCCAACTCTCCTCATCCCCTTGTATTCTTACCCATATCTTCCTAAAAGGATGTGCTGTTCTTAAAGGAAAAACTTTTCCATTCGAATCTGCACTGTCTGTAGCAAAAATAAACAATTTTGGCCAGCTCCAGACCTGTCAGGCTGCATTTAGAGCGAGGTGTCTCAGGCTCACTTTGCATTGCCCTCATTGCAGCTCCCAGACATCACAGCCTGAGCTCTGGGCAGCAGCACAGCTCACCTCCCTGAGCCTTTTGTAGCCTGCCCACTCTCAGGCTGCTGGATAATGAGCTACAGAACATTTTCCTCCATCATACAAAGTCTGAAAGTTTTTCCTTGCAGTTTGGTAAAGGTAAACATTAGGTTGGCCTGTCTGACAGAGAAGAGTGGGACCTTTGTAACCTGTTCTCCATCTGCAGGTGTAATTTCTCTTGACTTTGGAAGGCTTTTTTGGACAGGCATTTTGGGATTTTCCCCCTTTAAACAACGAATTGTACTCTGTTGAATCTCAATTAATGGTACTCGTATTTAAATAATATATGCTCACATTTTTAAATTTTCAAATGTGTCACGCTGGTGACTCAAGATTTACCTGGCAGATAGTTTAAAGAAATTACTTTGCATGCAGTGGTTCATTTAAATTATAAGTACCCATTACTCTCTATTTCATTTTTAACAAGTTCATCATCCACTCAAAGAAATGCCAGACAGCTCAGGCTGGAAAACTGATTTATCTGGCTTATGCAAAGATGGACTCCTTGGAGTTTGGGTTTCATAATCAGAGCAGAAACATATTAAGGGTAGGTGTCATATTCCTTGATGTTTGCAAAAACTGTCAGAAGCCTGCATGCATTATGGACTCTCCTTTTGTTACATTGCAATCTTCCAGCTCCCAAAGCAATTTATGTGCATATGCAGGACCAGTTCTTGAGCTCTTAACTCAGGTAAACCCTGTGGGTTTCTGCAGCATCTTACCTTAATAAGGACTTCCAGATTCAATCCCTGAAAATAAAAGGAAAAATTCTATGTACTGAATATATTTTACAGTGAATAATTAGTTAGGGAATTCAATATTAAAATATTGTTTTAGAACTACAGGCACTGTTGGAATATCAAACCAGGATCTGGCTAAGTAATATTTGGATTAGCCTAGCATTGCTATTTCTATACACTAAAGAGATAAGTGGTACAGCTTTTATTTCTCTTCTTTTCCATTTTTATGCTCCCTCTAAGAATAGCTTGACTCGGAGGACACTAAGACAAAAGATATTTGTTTTAATCTTTGACAATATGGTTCTTTATGCTGTAGGTTTTAAGGGAGTCTAAAACATTGAAGGAATTTGAGAAGTGTTTTGCCTCCAAATGATGTTGCTGGGCCTCTGGTGGGCTTCTAGGGAGTGCTGAGATGCCTGACCCAATGTTTTCTACATTTCTCCTTCTGCAAGCCAAGTTCTTCCTCTGCAACTTCCAGCTGACGGTAGGTCAGGTCCTGACCTCCCACCACTGAAAAGGCTGAAGGAGCAGATTAAAACATAATTATTTTGGATTCATTGTAAGAAATGCCTGCTGTGATTTTAGGGGCACTTAAAAACCTTTAGAATTCATCTTGTGTCAAGATGCAAGGAAAATCGCAGGCCTATTGTCTGAGACAAACCAATAATAAAGTTCTTGGTTAAAGAAAAAAAAAAAACAGGTAGAATTTTAATTAAATTTTCAGTCTTCACAATGAAGGATCACTGCCAAGATTTGTGAGTGCCTGCTCTGCTCAGGGGAGCAGTGGGAGAAAAATGACCACAGGAGTGGTACATAACCTAATCAGATAATCTCATTTGTAACTGGTTATTGCAATAGCATCCATAGGATCATAGAATCATGGAATGGTTTGGGTGGGAAGGGACTTTAAAGCTCATCCAGCCCCACCCCTGCCATGGGCAGGGACACCTTCCACTGTCCCAGGCTGCTCCAAGCCCCAATGTCCAACCTGGCCTTGGGCACTGCCACTCCCCGTGCACATCATAAAAGCACCCAGCAGCACAGAAGCTTTCCAATTCTGCTGCTGATTAAGCTCATGCCCAGATTTATGAGGTTTACTTATCCTTGCTAACACAGTTTCTGCTTCTCCTGTCAATGACTTCAGTGTAACTGTCTACACACCCATGGAAATCAGCTTCTCAGGGTTCAAGTCCATGAACCATGCAGACTCTTAATAAATAAAAGCTTCCCTAGACTTTTAATTGCTTTGAAGAACCTCTAGGAGAGGATCAGCCACAAAACTGGTGTAATACCCTGCTGCCTTGGGGCAGGGCACTTCCCACTCCTCTGCCTTTAGTTTGCTGCTCAGCCGTCTGCGATCCGGCCTTCAGCCGGCAGCGTGATCCTCATTTTCTCAAAGTGGAGAACTTCTGCAATCAGCTGCTTCTATTTGTGTAGACAATAACAGACATGATCAATGAGTAGCACTTAGGCTCCCTTTTAAGACAGAGCTATTTTCAGCTGTTGCACAAAGAGCTGCTTGTCACCATCTTCCTGGTGTTTGCCAGCTCAGCGTTACCGCGTGCAGGCACGGAGCAGGAAACAGGGCAGGCTGTGTGAGCACAGAATTGTCCTGTGTGTGTCCCTGCACTGCTCCTGCTAGGAAACACTGTCAGAACCACAGCCACACTTAGTGGAAAAACACCACAAACACTGAAATGTGAACTCTGCAGGACTGGAGAGCAGATGGATCCGTTTTCCACCTGAGATAGATTTAACGTGGCATTAAAAGGCACAGACAACTAGCAAACCTCAGATATTAGAAGCAGCCTTGGATTGCAGGGAGGGTTTTTTAGGGTAAATAAGGAAGCTAAGGTGGGGACCTCTCCATTCCATGACAGACAGGGTTTCATTCACACCCTGTCTGTCTCAGGGATTCATGGGTGTAGAGCAAGAGTGTTGCAACCCTTCTGTCTGACTCAGTCTCTCTGTCCATCTTCCTCTCCCACCCCAAAGGAATTAGCCCACCAACAACGTGATGAGCTGCAGTGTAATTCTCTTTTTTTACCATTATTGGTATGCTGGGCAGTCATTGCTCACACATGCAGAACAGACAGAAGGTACACAGCAGAAAGTTTCAAATGATATGATTTTAGTAGCAGGAAATACCCATTTAGACCCACACTGTCTTGATTTCAGCTATGCCCAAAACATATGTATAATTCATTAGGCTTCATCTTACACCTTCATCTCCTGAGTAACTTGTCAGGTTTTATTCTTGGTCAATATATCAGGAGCAATGATGTTCTGTGCATAAGATTAAAACAGGATAAATGATATTTAGTGATAATTTAAAAAAAAAAATCTTCGGTGCGCACAGATTCTCTTCCAATCTGTTCTGGTTTTGCTTTTGGCAATAAAATTTTATTGTAGCATAGGAGTTCTGAAAGAAATAGCCCTTATTCATCTTCCCTCCTTTTGGCAGTGCCAAGAATAAGTTTAATGGATAATACAGAAAGTTAATTTCAGAGAAGTTACTAAAAATGCACCAGGTGAAGGTATGCATTAGAAAGCCAGCCCCATTTCTTGTAAAAACACCAGACCACAGCATTCAGGGGCCACCTCAAAGCAGGGGATGCTGCTGCAGGTCTCTTGCCGCTGGCTCCACAGCAGTGTCCCCTGTCCCTCACCTGGAAAAGGAGACACCTCTTGGCAGCTGTGTTCAGCCAGAGGACAGCGAGGCTGGGGCATCACAACCTGCTGGGCTGGGCTGGGGTTATCTCCTGGGGGCTGCCCATAGGTGAAGTTGTAGGAAGTCTGCATAGAGGTGTCATGGGCCCGCCAGGACTGCTAAAAAATTCTCTCAACAGATTGAGGATGCTCGTACTTTGATTTAGATAGATTTCATTTCATAGAATGAGCAGAAAGTCTTGAAAAAAAATATATAGTTTTTGTGTGTGAACATTCAGGGAAAGGTTAGAGAATAATGACTCATTTGTGATGGCTCCAGACTGACTCTGTTCAGTTTTGGCAGAAGGTTCTGCTCACTTCTGTCACTGAATCCTAACTCTTCATATTACACTTTCTGTGGGAGATCTGGTAAAGTGATTGCTAATAAGGTATTGTTCTTTTTTCTTTGTCAGTTCTTCAGAGAAAGGACAGATACTTGAATTTTTTTTTTTTTTTAAATAAGTCTTTCTAAGGGAGTACAAATTAATGTGGAATCTATCAAATGAGAGGGAAGCTAAAAGGGAATGAAGGGAGTGAAGCTAAATGTGCTCACAGTAGGTTTTCTTTTTCTTGCAAAGAAAGGTGACAGCTAGGAAGGGAATAGCTCTGGGACATGATCCTTGCAGGCTCAGTCTGCAACACCTGCACGTACAGAGCGTGCAGACATCATCTTGAACAGCCTGAATAAAGACCAGGCTGATCTGCAGCTTCTGTGATAGACTGACTTCAGTGTGAGCTATTTATAAATCATTCTTTCATTCTCAACAATGCTTTGGCTGGAGCCAGAAAGGACAGAACTCCTGGCAGCCTGGCCCCTTGCCTACTGTGCTGTGACTGGCATGTAATCTGTCACTCCCCATCATCTGTGGGGTGGTGATAGGAAAATAATGCTCCTCAGCTTGCCTTAGATCACACATTACTCTCTTGAATACAGCTCCCTAAAGCTGTGAAATGGCCTTTAGAAAGTGTCTTTGTTCATTTTTTCATGCAGGAGAGTGGGAATAAATGATAAACAGGCTGGAGGGAAGGAAAGCAAAGCACACATTAGAGACCTGATGGGAGAAATTGGCCACGAGTGAGACTTGGGTGTGATCCGACGACCTTTCTGTGCAGAAAACCCGTGGTGAATATGAGAGACAGAGAGGTGCAAGAGCTGGGCTGGGCACTGGCTGTGAATGGCATTTCCTGAGCTTTAATCAGGGTTTAACCAGTCATGTTCAGTTTATCCCTAGGAAAACAGTCTCCTTCCATCTCTCCACTCTTTAGAAAATAAAATTCCCCATGTGAAATTCTTCTATAGCAACCATGTGTGACATAACAGGGTCCCACTTCCATCTGGAGACTTGGGAGTTACAGTAATACAAATCCTGCCACAGTAATACTATAATATAACAAATACACCAACCATGGACCTTGGTTGCACAGATCTTTTACAACAACAGATCTTTTTGGATGAGTTGAGGAGCATAGCTCTTAAAAAAAATACACTAAATATTCTTCTTTCAGAGTATTTTATTTTGATGACTTGTTTACATTCCTTTTATGCTTTAAAAACGCTCTAAGATTTGCAGAGATGCCAAATTAAATTCCTTCTCTCTCACTCCTCCAGCACCCCCTGGTTCCAGGGCTCCAATTCCCTTTGTTTCTTGGTTTGTACACAGTAAAGTTGCTGATGATCTTTAGAATATTATAATGCTCTGCCGGAGGTCTTAACCTTGCTGCCTCAAATGACATTTATGTAAATTGTCACCAGGCATTTAGGGCAACTGTCTTTTCTTCCTTAATAACATGTCATAATGATGTGGCTTTATTTGTATTTCATAAAGACATGATTGATTAAAGAGGCCAAAATTAATTTAGATTGATATTCACTGGACTTCTCACTGGAGACATTGCAGTATGGTCCACCATATTTTGCATTTTAATTTGCTTCTCAGTGAACCTTATGCCTCCACAATCTCAGTGACCCCTCTTATGCTTCACCAGACAAATCCCTGGATGTCTTGTCCCCATCTCTCCCTGTTTCTCAGCCAGGATGTTTCAGGGGAGCTCCAGGAAGAGTGAGATGATACCCAGATGTGGGGCAGGGCTTGCCCAGCCATCAGAGGTGCCACTGAGTAGGAGCTGAGCAGGTGCATCCCTTCCTCTCCTCGGCTTTATTTACACCAGTTTGTCCCAGTAGAAATCTCCAGGTGCACAGAGGTGACACCCTGAGGGGTCCCTGTCATGCCTTAAGTTTTATCTTTCATGTTTTTCA
>VZSR01000393.1:15781662-15796910 GCA_013398615.1 Brachypodius melanocephalos | reverse complement strand
TCTGTCCAGTCTCTGTTCCAGGTCAGCCTTCCCAAGGCATCGCCTTTCCTCCTGGGACAGTGCTGCCCCTGGCTGGGATGGCAGCAAACCCAAACCAGACCTGGTTTATTCATGAATGCAGTGTCCACTGAAAGCCTCTCTCATTATTCATGTCTGAGTCTGCTTATCCTCTGAGCTCCCTTCACATTCTTTATTGTTCTCCCTGTGTAGTTAGGAAATACATTTTAGCTCAGGTTTTTACACTGGCACAGACATCAAAGCACTGACCCACAGAGCCCAGTGTAACAGGTTGTTTCTTTTGTACTGCACTAAAAGACCCTGATTTATTCTCAGTTTACCTACCAAGAGAGAAGATAACATGGAGGCTAAAACTACTTGGGTGCCTTCCAAAAATGTGACTGGTTTTACTCAGGTCAGTGTCCAGAAGTAGTGCTTCAAATATCATTATTGTTATTGTTGTTGTTGTTTTGATGTTGTTTTGTTTTGTTTTGTTTTAATTTTTATTATTTTATCATCAATGTCCCCATAGCCCTGCACAAAGCTGAAGCATCTCAGGTGATACAATATTTTCCGAGACATCTTGTCTCAAAAATAAAGGTTTCCCGGAAAGGCTGGGAGTGGAAGAAATTCCACTTTAAAAGTGGATTGAATGATCAAAACTGTTACACAGAAATAAAATTCCCAGAGAATAGAGCCTGGCCATTCCTCACAGGTATTTATCATCTCTCCAGTCACTGTTGGTCATAGATGGAGGAGATAGTAGAGCAGTTTGTGCTTGGATTTGTATCCTTTCCTCTGCATTTAAGAAAACTCTAGAAGTTTGCTAAAATGAGTATTTTACCTGCTCCCTGACTTGTCCCTGTTCCTGCCTGTCGTCCATGCCATCAGTCCTGCCAAATTCTTGCTTTGCTTTTCTCCTCCAGGAGCCTTGGGTTTCCCTTTTCCCTGCCACGGGCTCTCAGGGGCTGTGGGGAGGAGGGATTTCCTCCCTGCTGGAGACCCCTCTGAACCCTCAGACTGCAGCCATCCCTGATGGCAAAATTTTCTCTGGGAATGTGGAAATGATGGAAACAACCAGCTGCAATAACTAGCTTGAGGACAGCGTGTCAGTAGCTGGCATGCAGGTGTATGCAGCATTTGTTCCTGTCATTTGCAGGATAAATCAAACACCCTGGTTTATGCTTCATTGTAAAAGGTTTCTTTTGTGTTCAGCTCTTCACACGCGGTTGTTAGCACTATTTATGGATTATCTGAGGGCCCATTACCACCTCTGGGAGAGGTAATGAGGGGATGCTGGGGATTCTCACGCTACCTGTGCTTGTGTGGAACAGAACAAAAGGGTCACCTCAGTTACTGGAGAGGGTTCCCCATGAAAGAGGAATGCTGGTTACAGGCACAGTATGAAAAATGGACCTACCAAAATGAAGTTATGCATTTGTTCAGGCTCCTTTCATTTAGAGAAAAGGACAAATCCCAGTTCTTTGCAGAGGCTTCAAGGTAAGGACCTACCTATTGTCACCAGAACCCACAGGTTAGTGTGGAGTAACCTCATAAGGAAGCTGGATGTTTTTCAAGTTTAAAAAAAAAAAATAGAATATGATGTACTTTCAGGAATGGAATTTGGGTGAGAGTGGTTTTGCTTACAAATCTGTGTAACAGATGCTGGCCTGCCTGTCGAGGGCTGTGCTTCTCCAGAGTCTCCACTTTTCTCTCTGGGGATGGTTAGGCTTTCATTCCCAAGAGGAGCAGCTGTATCCTGCCAGGGACCAGCTCCAGGGCTGCATTCCCAAGGATTCCCAGTGGCTCCTGATGCCCAGCTTTCAGCAAGGACCACCCACATTCTCCACTTGGGCCATGAATCACCCTTCCCTTCGACAATTTCATCATGGTCACAAGAGCTGAGAGCAACCTTAACTCCCCTGGTGTCTGGGTTTGAACCGTGTCACACCTGCAGTGACAGATTTAATCCATGTGTGCCTGGGCTGGTCTGAGTGACAGAGATCCACAGTGCTCTCTCACAAGGGCAGTGCTGGCTGAGGCACCACGAGCTGGGGTCTGTCACACACTCTGTTGTTTCAAAATGGCAACGTTCTAATTGCATGTTTCATATTTATGACCCTATAAAGAATAATTTTCATCTGACATTAACATCTGAATATGATTGCCTGAAAGACAATAGCAGCAATGACAAATACTGATATAAATCAAGCCAACTGATCTTCAACTTCTAATTAAAGATGACACTGAAAACTCAAGATAAGAGACATATGGAGACAAACGCATTTCTTTGCAAGAAGAACCAAAACCATATGGAGAAGAAGTGCAAAGATATCAAGCTAAAATCTGAACTTCTTGCCATTTGAAATGTCTTCAGAGGGAATCCTAAACCGATCATCTTCCTATAAAATCATTTACCAGTCTCTTCCATGAGCCACTGAGTTAGATGTGAGACATCTCAAGCTGTTCAGAACTACTGGGAATTGATTGTACGTAACCTACGTTGCAATTGTTTCACCAGTTGAGACCAAGAGACAGATGGCATGAATATATTTAAAGATGGGGACAGAGCTGATGTGACACTGTGCTGGCTCGCTGGAGTGAACAATGTGAGTCACAGATCTGTTACCAGATGAAAAGGATTTCGTTCAGAAAAAAAATGGGTGCCAGTGGTCTCCAGATGCTGGGGACTGGGAGAATAACCTGCTACTCCCAGCATCAGCCCCACCATCTGCAGCCCCAGTAATCAAAAGTTTTAACTGCTCCCTCTGTGCAAAGGAGCCCTGGAACAGGTATGGCTTTCATCGTGCTACAAAGGGGGTTTCAAATGTGCCCACAGGGCCAATAAAGGAACAGCCTCGCTACAGGCTGCTGATACAACTGTTATCTTCCAGACTATTTCACAAGTCAGATATTGGGAATTGCATTATTAAAGTGCCAGTGAGGGAGGGAGAGAAATTTTAAGTGTTTTTAGAGGTTTTAAATGATCCTGTGCAATATTGCGGTGTTAACTTGCCTGTTTGCAAAGAGCTCATCCAGCCTCAGCGCCTGATTTTTGTTGTGCTTTGGCATAAAGCCATTTGCAGTACCGAGATTCACTTTTGCTGTGTTTATTGTATCATCAACTACTTGTTTATGTGAGGTGAAAGATGAAGTGGTTAGCTCTACTACTTGTTTGCTGGGAAGGAAACAACTCTATCTGTAACCCGATGTCTCTGTTCCTTCCTCTTAATGTTCCCTTCTCTCTACAGGCCTTTATTTTGTTGCTCTAATGACAGTTTAAGCTGCTGCTTTAAAAATGAGTTAACTTCACATTTAGATTAGTTCCCATAAACCTGATTTTTAAAGGGACCTGATTATGTCCCTCGTTTGTAAGCATAATTTTGTTGCAATAACTGAAGACTGCCAACTCAAAGCCTAAAGACCCAAGGAACCGAGGCTGGAGCTGAGTGCACAGACTGTGCCAGGGCACTGAGGACATGTTTTTCTTTAGCTCAAGGTGAAGCCATTCATAGGAAGGAAAATACACTCCTCAGAAGACCCAAGGCCATATATTAGCATTTAACAAATGTTTTCTCTAAAGAAACTCAACAATTTTCATGACACAATGGCCAGGAATGAAGTTTTTACTATCTAGTGAGAAAGACAACTTGTTATTACTGCAAAGCTAAGGCAGCTCAAAAGCAGCAGCCAGAGGACACAGCTTTCTGTATTTCCATAGGAAAAGTGTGGCTTTCTGTATTTCCATAGGAAAAGAGCCAATGCAAACCACTTTTTTTCATCTCAAGTTCATCTGCAGTCAGCGCTGAGGTTTGAAGAATGGTTTTTGACACGCTGTCTGTGGTCCTCATGTGTTTGTCAAGGATCAAAATGCCTCACTCCAGACCAGGGTATTGGGCTGAGCACTCAGGTAACTGAAATTAATGTCCTGACACATACAGGAGACCAAATTGGCCCAGCTGCCCCAAATTCTGTGAATATCAAGAGTGAGGAGAGCTCAGTCAGTGCAATATCTATCCTTCAGCTATTTTGATAAACCCTAAATATGTTTTTTGTGCACCCACAGAACACTTTCTCAGTAGTCCAGTGTGAACCATACTTTCTTAATAATGGATTCAATGGAATCCTTGTTGAGTTTCCTCTTGTCTGTCTGCTGTGCCATAGGCAGGTTTCTGCCATAGGGAAGAAACCATCTTAAACTGAAACATCTGATCAAACACATATTTAGTATTAAACTGTGTCAGCGGAGAAATATCTCAGCTCTACACAAACAGCCCAGGTCCTGTGTTTGCTCGTATTCCAGTTTACTTAATGACATGCTGTGGGAAATGTTTAGGAAAAAACTACAGTATTTTACTTTCCCATCTTAGGCATTTTTTCAGGTTGCAGAAAATAAGCTGTGTCCCCCTACTTCATGAAGTTTTGATGTTGTGTTTGTAAACATAAAATGACAGTTGTGGCATAAAACATGGCCCAATTACCATGATTAATTGCTTATGGGTATCACCAGTGAGCACTCTTCAACAAGCACTCCAGAAGAGCTCAGGGCAATGTTAGATGAGAGATTGAAGTAGAAAAACTGAAGTAGAAGGTGTCCATTGCTTTTATTATGTGCTAGGAAAGAGGTTCTATTTATTGCTCAGGCAGTTAGGCAGACTGGCTTCAGTTCTCTTGTAAGATGACAAGTTCATAGCCTGAGGTGGAAAGTCTGCATCATATCCTTCTGTTTTGTCTTACCAGAATAGCCTTAATGACCTGGCAACCAGATCACACACATCCAACTCTCTCTTTACTCCTTTTAGTTCTCAGGGGTTGGTTTATATAATCTGATGGGTGAATAAGCATCTGTGAAGGAGTTTGATGTGTGTCATCCTCGGTGAGGCTGGAATCAATCTCTGCCAAATCTTCCTGGGACACTACAGCAGGATAAATCGGTAAATCTAAGTCACACCTGTGGCTAACAACTTTCCAAGTTGAAAGACACCCTGCTTTTTGTCTCCTGAAAACCTTGGGATGGCAGGGGAGGGAGAAGTGATTGCCCTGGATGTGATAATGGCAATAATTTGACGGTGTCAGGTGTTTCTTCTAAGCTGACAGATCTCTAGAAACGTTGAGGTTAAGGCTTTGAAGGTGGTTCCATAAGAAAAAAAAAAGGTACTTCAGTGATCTAGGGCTTCTTTTTTTTCTTTACAAGATGAAATCCTGATGAAGTGCCAGATGAAGGCACATCATCGTGTTAATGTAATTACAGAGAAATAAGGACATGCAAGGGATGGTGTCAGAAGTATAAGAAATCACACTGAAGGAGTGAGAACAGGAGAGGTTAACGTTTCCTTGTGCTAGTCAACATGAAAACTCGACAGAATCAGAAGAAAGTGACACTATTTAGCACGCCAAGCAGTGTTATATCTCCACAGACATATCACTGCCAGATAAATCAGCAAAGCCAGGAGAAATGGGTAAAAAAATATCAGCTCTCTGGAATTTTTTGAAACTTGGCAAACTCTGTGGGTTTAAATTCTGTGTCATGAATAGGAATATAATTCATAGTGTTTCTACTGGTTTTTTTCTAACCTGTGTTTTGCAATCAGCTTCATTATTCTTGTTGTACAAATGAATTGACATTTATTATCTTTCAAGAGGTTCTTTTTTTTTTTTTCCCTGATTGCAACTGATTTACTGAAAGGTCCTTGGAATATCATACCAGAAAGGAAGCTGGTTAAGTGCTGTTGTTACCAATAGTATAAAAGAGAGACATCAGCAGAGTCCAGTGCAAAAAGCCCACAGATCTTTTTGTCACTGAGAGTTCAAGGGAGCATGCAGCCATGTATTTAACTTTTGCAGATTTATATGTCTTAAGCACAGGCTTACTCAGGTGTCTGACATTTTTATTGTGTCTATCACAGCATCCAAGAGTGTTGGAGAAATACACACTCAGACAAGGATTTAAAAAATGTATATATCAAAAATTAAAACCTTATTTAAATAGGCAGAGAAAGGCCTTACATGTTGAGAACCAAATGCAGCTCTTAGGATGAAGAGACAGACTTAGAGACTTGGCTAAATATATCTGGATTCAGCAGGAACCCATCTGATGTGAAATATTCCTTCCAGTTTAATATGAGTTAAGGGTAGAATTGGGAATTTGCTTTGCTGAAGACAAAAGTCCTGCAGACTAAATGAAACTGGGAAGTTTGTTGAGAGGTTCTGACAGTGCAGTCAATCAGTTTGTAATGGGACAATACTGGGAGGTCCTGGAAGGCTCTGGGTAGAGATTGCAGCAGGCTGGGTTTGAACTGGGGACTGAAAACTCTGAAGAGCTGCCAGCTAAAAGAAATGAAAAGAAAAGGACAACCGGTTTTGTTGGAGCCTTTCATCAAAATATTGGCAGCTGCTGATGCATAACAAAAGCTCTGCTTGTGCTGTGAGATATTAGAGTGGAAAACCAGGGAGGCAAATGCTCTCTTCTATTGCAGTGCAGGAGTAAATGGCTCCCAGCCAGCACAGAACACCTTAGAAAGGAAAAATTTCAACAATGTTCTCATCAAGTATTCCAATCTTTCTCCATTTTGTTAAGGAGCAGTAATTCTCCCTCATTAAATGTTTCTAGATTATTGGCAGAGGAGGGTGGTTGTCTTTTAAAATTTCCTGTTTAGTTTTTATTCTAAAATTGTTGGGTAGCTCCAGATAAACCTTGTAGGAAGCTTCCCTGATATAAAGATAACTTCCCATATGAAATTGGTCATGACTGGCATGGAGAGGCAAAACAGAGTGGGTTTGACACCTGCAGCAGGGATTCAAAGCCTTTATTCTACTTGAAGTACAGGGAAATGTTAATTTTATTTAATGACCTTTACTATCCTTAGTATTTGCAGATGTCTTCTAAGTGTAATCTTAAAGTTGGTAATCTTGCAAGGTATGGTTTAGGGAATTAACAATGACATTTTATATCCTGAAATGCCTGGTACACATGAATCTGAATGTTATCTCCATGTGATTATTCATCAGGGAGTGACACAAGAAAAATAAAATAAAATAAAATAAAATAAAATAAAATAAAATAAAATAAAATAAAATAAAATAAAATAAAATAAAATAAAATAAATTGTGTTTTTTCAAGATGAAAAATGATTCTTTTAATGAAATTATAAGAAAATATAACATACAGAGAGGGGTTTTTTTTTACTTTTAGACATTACTAATTCTTATGTTATGTCTTTGTGAGATCATTTCCATGGTAAATTATTTTTCTACATGCCCTGACCAGAAGGAAATAGGATGTGAAAGCCTGCTCATACAGATTCTCTGCTCACTTTGCTTAGGTCTCCAAATTACCAGGATAACTTATATTCCAAGCAGACAGGGCCCTCCTCAGCGTCAGTAGCTTGAATTTCCACTGCCTCTGCCCTGTCCTGCAGCTCCATGGGGATGGCAGAGCAGGTTCTGCCAGGCAGGAGCTGAGCCAGCACAGCCTGGGGTTCTGCAGGATGGGCTGGGAATGGCAGGATGGGCTGGGAATGGCAGAATGGGCTGGGAATGGCAGGATGGGGAAGGATGGGCTGGGAATGGAAGGATGGGCTGGGAATGGCAGGATGGAGCAGGATGGACTGGGAATGGCAGCATGGAGCATCATGGGCTGAGAATGGCAGCATGGGGCAGGATGGGCTGAGAATGTCAGCATGGGGCAGGATGGGCTGGGAGTGCCAGCACTGGGCAGGATGGGCTGGGAGTGCCAGCAGAGAGGCACCAGGGTCCATGGCACAGACAGGGTGCAGGACAGAGGTCAGCAGGAAAGCTCTGCCCAGAGAGGGCTCTCAGTGTGTTGTAATAAATAAGTGGACAGGAGTCAGTTTTCTCATGCAGAAAAGCCAATTCTTCATTCACAAAGCTCATATATATAGGAAATCTCAGCAGGCACAGTGTTAAACCTGATTGGTCAGCAATAGAGTGAAACTCAGTTCATTGGTCAGTAAGAGCTATTGTATATGTCTATCAAATTTTCTTTAGATATGTTTATGTATTTTCTTCACTGATTCTCATGGGACAGATTCATTGTTTATGCAGGTGCAAACTTATTTTTCTCTCTAAGAATAGTTTGTTGTGTTCATTATTATAATTTTTCTTTATGGGAACTTACAAGCTATTTCTAGCTTAGCTAGAGTAGCAGGTCCTAAATCTTTTTTTTTGTAAGGCCTTTCTTATATAAGATCTCTACCTGTCTGCAACACTCAGTGTTGTGAAAAATGAGGTTCACTTTCCTGGTAAAATTTAAAAAGTTTAATAAAAGACAATAGGAGACAGAGACAACAAAGCAGTTTTAAATGGCTGGGTGCTTGGCATTCAGCCAAGAGCACACCTGCTCTTTTGGAGACACCCCTTATATACCTTTACTAGTACAACAGCCTATTGCATGTTCACAGACAATTATGCAGATTTAAACTTTTCCCCAAACCAGTTTCCATGTTCCAAGAGCTGTTTAGCACGGCTCCTCCTCGGGTCTGCCTTTTTACAACATGGGCATTTCCTGGCTGTGGTTTTAGTCCATTCCTATTATCACCTCCAGCTGGGATTTTGGTCCACACTTTCTACACACAGCAGTGCTGAGAGTGGCAGATCAGTGACAGGGTCCTCATCATCCCTTCATTGGATGTTACCCCAACATCCCTTCATTGGATGTTACCCCAACATCCCTTCATTGGATGTTACCCCAACATCCCTTCATTGGATGTTATCCCAACATCCCTTCATTGGATGTTATCACAACATCCCTTCATTGGATGTTATCACAACATCCCTTCATTGGATGTTATCCCAACATCCCTTCATTGGATGTTATCACAACATCCCTTCATTGGATGTTATCCCAACATCCCTTCATTGGATGTTATCCCAACCAAGCAGTCAGTTCAAGCATAACTATATCAGCTACCACTACCACCATGTCTAAGTTTTGTTAATAGCAGAAACAAAAGCAAAATTATTTTAACATTCTACACATAGCATTCATCTTAATATTTGTGAAAAACCAATTTTATGATATGTATTTATAACAGTGCTCACCTGGTCTTGGCTTTTGTGTCTCTCTTGTCTGTCCTTGCTGGGATCTGAAGGAGGCAGCCCCAGCTTGGAGCACTCTGGGTTTGAAGGGTTCCCTGGGCTTTTTGGGAAGCAGAAGAGCCTGGCTGGGCAGAGTGCTAAAGGGGGCTTCTTGTGGCTGCTGCTGCCAGGCTGAAGCAGCAAGGGGTGGCTGCCAGGGAACTGCCACATGGAAAGACTCTAAAACTCAAAGACAAAGTGAGTTACAAAGTAGGTCTGTAGTTTATTCAGCCGGGCACATGTGGGGTGCTCTGCAAAGACACGGGCACGTGCTCACTCTCAGTATTCCTCTTTATTCTTTAAAATGTTACATGTACACTGGGGTTTGCAATACATCTGTGCATCTTCATTTCCTGGCCCCACCCTGTCCTGTTTCGTGTGGTAATTCACTCGTCAAGCCCTTACCCTGCACACTTGTCTCTGGTGGTGGTCCTGGGGGTCATGGGATGAAGTAAGTGTCTTCATCAAAGTTGACCTTCTCACTCTGTGTTTTCGGGCATGCTCACTGATCCTTTGGTCACAGCCCAAACCCTGAGGCTGCTCTAATCTGTTATCCTGGTAGCCTTGTAAGTTTAGCATACTCTGTCCTGTTCTGGTGATCATTCTTCCCTTATCACACATCATTTTTTCCTATTGCTGCACGTACACCCTATTTCCCTTTACAGGCAGTTAGCACTGTAAAATGCAGCAAATATTAAACAATATACATCACCTAAATATCTATTTCTAACCAATATCCCTCTAATCCCCAACCTCATGTCTCAGAACGTGGCCTGTCCCCAAATCTGTGCCTGGCACTGCAGCATCTGCCAGGGCTGAGCTGCTCCTGGAGGGAGCAGACACAGCCAAGGGGAGAGGCTGCTGCTCTCTCAGTCTGAGACACCAGCCAAGGGAGAGGCTGCTGCTCTCTCAGCCTGCCTTGCCTGCACCTTGAACAGGGCTGGCATTCTGAGCCAGGACTGACAGCAGCTGCCAAGGGGCTCCAGCACTGAATATCGGCTCTTGTTTCTCTTCAGCCTCACCAAAGTGTGCCAGAAGACAAGTTCAGCTTGTTCTATTTAATGTCAGGTCATCCCTGTTTTCATTCAGTTTTCAGTTTAAAAATAAACATTAAAAATAAAGATAGTGAAACTGGGATTATGTAGAATTTAGAGAAAAACACCAGCTGCATTATTCACCAGATATTACTAAAACATCAGCTAAGTTACTGAAATGATGATATTTTCATGTCATCTGCAGCATCTCCTTTGACACATGATGTCAGGAAACATCCCATAAATGATTCACAGTTCCTTTTCCTCTTCTCCAGAAATCAAACAGTCCATTCCACAGGTTGCTGATCCTGAATGAATATTCTAATTCTTGATAACAAACATTTCATCCAAGTGGTTTCCATTCAACACTCCTGACAGGGTTTCTCATGAGACACCCTCTTGGAAACCAAGCTGTCAAAGCATAAGAGGAAAGGTCCTCTAAAGTATTAAAAACTGGTTAAAAGATAAGAAATAAAGGGTAGGAATACATGGACTGCTTTTCTATTGAAGAGAAACACTCCAAGACTTTCAGCTGGGATTTGTACTAATCAGCACATTATCAGAGATCCTGGAGGTTCATGGATAGGGGCAATAAAAAAAATTATCAGGATAGTCAAGCTGCAAACTGAAAAGCTTAGACCTTAAACTCACAGAACTAATAAAATAGCAGATAAAATTTGGTACTGAGAAGTCCAAAGTAATGCTCAGGGCAGAATATTAAAACAGGAGAAAGACAACAAGAATGCTCAAAATAGGAGGAATGATCACAGATTTGGAGTCTTTGGCTTAGAAAATAAATGAAAGGGGTGCACATGATGAAAGCAGACAACATCATAAACAATATAAAGGAAAAGCATCAGGAATTATTACTTTACTGTTTTTCGAGATGGATGGGCAGGAACATCACCAACAATCTTACTGGTCAGTACATTGAACAGAAAGAAGAGGGAGGGTTTTTTCGCAAACTGTAAAATTAATTTGTGAAGTTTTTTGGAAAATAAAATTAAAACTGGATTCAAAATGTGATTAAACTCTTTAAGGAGAAGTATATTAGTGGCTGCTAAAAGCAAGTCTGTTCAAATCTTTTGTCACAGAGCCTGAACTGTTGAGCACAGCAGGGAAAGCATCTCCCTGTGCATTCCCATGGCTTGTGCTCCCTCCTTGGTCTCTGTCAGAGACTGAGGACAGAACTAGGTGGGCTTCTCATGTGCTCTCCTGCAGGGGTTTTAGTGGGTTTTAGTGGAAAGGTGCAGCACAGAACAGCTGCTCACTGTTTTTCCTGTTAGGGCTTCTCCCCATGTCTCAGGCAGCAGGCAGGTGCTGACCATGTCTCTGTCATGGGGTGCTGACCAGCAAGGAAGCAAAATCCAGCCTTTCCATTCACAAACACGTGCAACCAGCTGAGGACACAACAATCACGGATATGGACACCAGCTACATGGTACTGCCCTTTGTTTACTTTCTGAATTTATTGTTAACACATAGACTTGACCAAGAGAGTTTTAATTTAAAAGACAAAACAAAATTAGTCTCCTAAAATCAAGCACATGGTGAAAAAAAAATCAAAAGTCCAGACTGGACTCTGCCTGTTTAGTTTTATTTTGTTTTTATCTCTGGTAAAGGAAAAAGAGATTCAGGCAGTAGTATCAGAATGTGTGCCATTCACTTGGGATTCTCACAACTGAGGGTTTTCTTTTCCCTCCTGCAGGAATATGTGACTGATCTTATTTTTAAATGGCCTTTCAGAAACACCATTTACATTTAGGGAGAAGTATCTTTGACTGTGAATTAGGGATTGGCATAAGGGGATTTTTTTCCGTGGCTGGAAGATGATGCTGCATTTCCCCCTGCAATGATTCCACAGTGAGTCTGAGCTTTGCAGTGCTCACCAGCACTGACAGGTGAAGCAAACCCATGCACTGCCCTAGAGCGCCTGACATGGGAAGGCATTTGGGAGCATTCCAGCAGGTGGGAGCAGTGAAGCTGAATGCTCATGACATGGCTCTGGAATAAGAAAAGCTGGAAAAGGAAAGGGCTCTGCTGACCTTCCTTATGGCTGCATATTTAGCCTGAATTTAGAGATTTTCTGATGTGGGTTTGGGTTTGGTTTGTTTTGTGGTGGGTTTTTTTGTTTGATTATGATCCTTCCAGTCATTTGCATTTGTGGATTTGTGACTGTGCAGCTGATTGTCTTCGTTTGGGGTGCTCCTTTCCAAACCCTGCTTTCCATGGTTACTCTGCTGCTGCCCTTTGCAGGCACAGACCAGGCTCAGGGAGGGCACAGCCCTGTCAGTGGCTGCAAGGAGAGCAGGAGGTGGGGACAGCCCCTCACATCCCATCCCAACCTCTTTATCTGAGATGGGTGTGTTTTCCTCCTTTCTTTTGTTATGCAAAGTTTATCTCATTTTCTTCAGTTTAATTAAATCCTTTTCTTTGTGGAACTGTCAAAATCTGTCTCTGCATCTCCAACTTCAAGAGAATGAAAATCACTGGCTAAGAAATCCTTTGTAGCTTCCAATTGTAAATAGATCAGCAGATCCTATTGTTGATTCCTCTCAGGTCTTGGGTTTGTTGCTGCTTCATATAAAGTTGGCCACTGCATGTTGAGGAGGTTCACACACTGATGTCCTGATTTCTCTGCTGATGATAATTGAACAAATACTAAGCATATCAGTGCTTCAAATAAAATACCATCAGCCCAACCAGGCCTGTTTGCATCAGTCAGTTTAACCACCTACTGCTTTTCAAAATCCTAATTTTGTGGAATTAGGGGCTGCCATTGATTAAAATCAAATGACCCTCTCTGCTAGTGAAGGTCAAGTGGGGGCTAATGCAGTAAAATGCATGTAAATGTCACAGTAACATTTATGGGGTTTTTCTGCCTACTTCAGTTCAGGGACTGAGTAAAGTATTACACCTTCTGTGAATAAGTTACAGATGAAAACAAAGGGAAGAAGGAGACAGTGATCAGAAAGGTCCTGACGGGTCCTTTCCAATTTGCAAAATTCTCTGGTTCTGGGATGAAATGGCATGTCCGAAATCACTGGGCAGTGACACGTCCAGGTTTCCTGATACTGTGCCCTGAGCCACCTGCTTCCCCTCAGTGCTAATGGTGTTATTACTAACAGTGGCATTACAAGTGTGATTACTGCCATCATTATTTTTAGTCTACTGCACACATGACCATGTTTCACTCGGAAAAAAAAAAAGTAAATTATTTAAATAGCTATTTAATTGGGACTTCTGGTGACATAGAAACTCCAACAATTATCTACAGTATGTGAGAATACATGCAGCCCTCAGCGAAAGAGAATGGGCCCATCCCCAAATTATTCCATCTGGCAGAATCAGTACCTGCTGTAGTTCACACATGAATAGCATTAATTTGCATGTAAATAGAGGCCTACATGCTTCTGTGGAGCTAAAAGCTGTATTTCAACATTTCACAGTGGAATTAGGCAGTGGGCACATCACTACATGGTGGTTCAACCTTGTAGTGACGTGCCAGCTAAAATCATTTCAAATGCTCCTCTCCATATTTCCCCGTAGGATTATTTATTGAAGTAGTGTGTAAGAGCTCAGAAGAATCCTCTGTTGAAATGCTGCCAGCTCCCAGCTACGATTCTGACATTGATGTTGTCAGCTGAGATTAGACATTGGTCTTAATGAATGCTGACAGTCATGTTTCTTAGGTATGGTCCTGTACTTCCTTTCAGCAAAGAACCAAAATAGAAGGGCTGGACATGCAGAGAAAGATGCAGTAGCAGGGATGTTTACCTGCTACTTGAGCTTTTTTCTTTCTTTTCTGCTTCTTTCCCTGAGAAGTGCAGCACTAACAGTTAACATTTTCATATCAAGATGTAACAGCAAATGTTGCTGTATTGCTTGCAGGTAAAATAAATATATACAGCATGTTCCTCCAGCAATGCTTTCAGAGGAACTGGGACATTCCAGACTGACTACACAGAATAAAATCAGTCCTGCTACTGTGTTTGTCACCAAAACTCCAGGAAAAACAAAAACCCTCCCACAATGTTTTTAATGTCAGAGATTCAAGGCATTGCTTTATTCTCTGGCCAGGATGTTGTTTTGGCCAGGATGTACCACAGAAATCATCTCGTCCACACACAGCCCAGGTATGCAGAGAGAATCATTCCATGACACATGTTCCTGCAGGATTTTCTCCCAAACTTTATACAAAACCCACAGAGATGCACTGTTTTAAAGTTCATTGGGCCAGAGCTGAGCAACAACCTCCCGTATTCAGTTTCCCATTGGATCTGAATCTCCTCACCTCCAAGGAGATTCTTCATTCTTCGATTTTCTCACCAGTCCTTTCCAAGGACCAGCTGTCTCCGCCTCTGCCAGAATCACAGTCTGGGGGAGATGTTCAGGTGGCCACTGATGCTCCATTAGTGGCCACTGCTGGCCCTTGATCTCTCGGGTATCTCTGTTGGTATGTTGAGTTCATCAGACCCCGCCTGATGGAACAATGCCCTGGAAAGAAAGTTAAAATTCTTTTTTACCGGCAAACAAATGTAAACAAAACCCATTGAACAAAGTTATACAAAAATTTTTAAACTGGTATGTTTTCCAACAGTGTTGACTCAGTATTTCCTTTGAGAGATTGGTTAGCATTTCCTTCTCCTTTGCCCACAGTAACCCTAGGTTTGATTCCACTGCCATTAAATGTGTCTTTTGACTCTTCCCAAGCATATTTTTGGTTGGCCTTTTTCAAGGGTCTGCACTGCAGTTAAGTCCCAGTGGTGTTCAGACAGAGCAATTGTGGTTCCATTGCACAGCTTGAAGCTTGATGTGGTTTGAAATTGTTTAGCTCATTTACACCAAGTTCCTGGGACAAGCACAGGGTAGAAAGCTCCTTGCCTGTGATTGCAGGGAGTACTTTGCTATTGTACAAATACGCTGTTTCCTTGCAAAAAGGAAGATGACACTGTTATATTCAAGAGCAACCCTTCCATGTTAAAACTCCCTGAGTGAAATTTGGGAATTAACTCCCCTAGGTACTAAGGGGAGGAAAAGGTACTAAATGTGGGACAGGCTCACAAGCAGTGATGGGGACTGGTAGGTGAGGAGTGCAGGGAGCTGGGTGAGGATCCAGGT
>VZSR01000393.1:15747736-15781256 GCA_013398615.1 Brachypodius melanocephalos | reverse complement strand
GCTGGGTGAGGATCCAGGTGAGTGCTCAGCAGTGCAGGAGCAGAGCAGGCAGCCCCATTGGGCTGGGTGCCAGCAGGGAGGAACGCTGCCCTTGGAAAAGACAAACCATGGGAGCACAGGAGCACATCCATCGGGATGGGCTGGTCAGGAGC
The DNA here is from genome assembly GCA_013398615.1 of Brachypodius melanocephalos. Lineage (NCBI taxonomy): Eukaryota > Metazoa > Chordata > Aves > Passeriformes > Pycnonotidae > Brachypodius > Brachypodius melanocephalos. The sequence goes on along the minus strand of VZSR01000393.1, from coordinate 15,781,104 downwards.
TACTACATGCACCGGGGGACCAGCCTGCAATAACTCAGGCCGTGCTCCAGCCTCCTCCTTCACGGGAAAATTCAAGCAGAAGTTGCCCTGAGGCACCAGAGATGTGTTTCCTCGTGAATTTTTACTGCAGCTCAACTGCAATCAAGCAGTTCAGTGATGGCAGGGTTGAAACCTGAGTGCATAATGTGTGCTTAATACTTCAACCCCAGAGCAGACACGCTCTGGAAGTGCATTAGGACAGGCTTTGAGGTATATATCGCTTTAAGTAAAACAAATAGGTTCTGCTTTCCATTTTGGACACTTTTTCTGATGTGCTATTTACAGACTCGTGTATTGAAAAATCACAGCAAAGGAGGAAAAAAGAAAAAGTCGGCATAGTGTTTCCAGAAGGAAAGCAAATGTCTGGTGATGGTATAGAGTGGGTTTATCAGTGGTTTACTGTGGCAGGTGCAATCCAGGGTCAGATAATGAGGTGGCAAAAAGCAGACAACAGGGTTGTTGTCAAGGACAACAAGGTCCTGCCTTCCACTTGACATTCAGGGTTGAATTTGAGCCTTGTCTTTACTTCAGTGAAGGCAAGAGAACTTCTCTCCCGGCTCCCCTGTCCTCTCTAAGGACAGCTGAAAGCTCCTGAAAGGGCAGGTCCATCTGCAGCTGGATGCACCTTTCCTGGAGCACAGGAGGAGCAGAGCAGGCTGAGGAGACTGAGGGGCTGCATTAAACATTGCTGTCAGTGGGCACTGTCCCTCAGACTGCTCTCCCTGCCCTTGCAGGTGGGATAAAGTGACATCCTTGGGAGCATCCTGGGGAGCCTCACCCACAAAGCTGCTTCCCTTGGTGTTTATTGTCCTTGCCAATCTGTTTCAGAAGGTAAGTGGATGAATGAACATCCTTATTGACACTTACTGTGTAGGAATGTTATCAGGTTTTCATATTAACAAAATTCCTTCAAATGCAGGGCAATTATTGACACTTCTTTAATATGTATCTTAGCGGCAAGCTCCAAGTTCTTGCTTTGTTTTCTTTCAATATATCACACTATTGCAGAGCCAGGCTATTTTCACAAAGAAATGAGTTGTATCTTTATACCAAGTGCTGTTAAAGAGGATTATAAATAGGCTTTAGACTACAGGCTATAGCTTTGCTTTGCAGTTGAAAAAAACATCAATCACCTGGCTGAGACTAAATCCTAACATCTCACCTTCCTAACAGATTTTAAAGGTCACTGATGTATAGAAATGTTCAGGTTAATCTTAAATGCATTGACTAGTCTGGCAAAAGCATTTTAGGGTCTTTTCCTTTTTATTTTCTGCCAGCTATTTAAAATGTGAAAGAAGTGTCACTTATAACTAAAGAGTGGATCTTCAAGAGAAGGCAGAGTACCAGAGATCAGGCTTGAATCTCAGGAAGGTCTCTGCAGCTTTTGCTCTGCTTTTCAGTCAATCTGATTCCTAATGTTTGCAGATTGCACTGGTTCACCCCCACCCCCCCAAACAGGTTATCAGCAATCAGCTACACGCTGGGGACACAGAACAACCTCAAATGAGCTCCAGCCTAAAAATAGCCATTTTCACATTAAAATCTTGAATCAGGCGGGAGAATGAGCTGCAGCTGGGACATCTTGTATTTGCTTATGTCACCAATGGCAAACACCTACAACAACAAAAATATCTCCTCCACCCTGGAGTTGTTGGGATTCTGCTTATTAAACATATTCCTTGTTGCAATTATGTAATAGATACACAAAATAAGCTGCAAATTGATTTCAGATACCATCGGTAGAATAAATTGGAGCATTTTCAGTCTGAATTCATCCAGACATAGCTATGATTAATGTCCAAATTTACCCCACAAACCCAGCACCAGGTAAGGAATTCACTGCTCCTTACATGCTGCTGTTTGTTGGTAGACACAAGGAGGCACCCAAAGATGTGTCAGAGCCTGTTTGAGGGAGTTCTGATGTTTGGAGGGAATGTTTTTGCCTTCCCAAGTCCTTTCCATGGGATGTGGCCCTGCTCTCCTGGGGATGGCTGAACCCCTGCCTGCCCGTGGGAGGCAGGGAATGAATTCCTTGCTTTGCTGTAATTTTGTGCACGGCTTTTGCTCCACTATTAAACTGTCTTTATCTCAACCCACGAGATTTCTCACGTTCTCTCTCCTGACTCTCTCCCTCATGCTGTTGGGGACAGTGAGCCAGTGCCCGTGTGCTTTAACCCACCACATGCTCCTAATGTCCAGGGGTTTATTTTCCAAAATTTCCAGTGAGGGGCACAAGATAAATCTGAGATATCTTCACATTCTTGCCCTGTGTCATTTTGTCTTCACTCCTTCTTTCATTTCCTGCTTTGCTTTTCAAATTTCTCCAAGTTTGTGAAAGAAATCAGGATAAGATCCAAGCAGGATGTCCTTCTTTTGTAGATTGCAATCCTCTTGTTGACTGATTTCTTCCCACTATGCCAGCCATCACTTCTGAAGGAACACTTATTTCCCTGAGTACAGGTATAAGGTCAGCAGTATATGGAAGTGATATTCAGAGCATAAGTTTACCTTCCCATCACAGCTGAAGTTCCAGCACCAGGAAATGGGGAAGGAGATGGCTTGTTGGGCTCTGTGCCTAGCCTTGTAAGCACTTCAGGATGGAAGGAAGCTGGATGCCCTCCTACAAGGTGTGCTATAATTCAGCCACAACTTACTGGATCTAAGGATTGCTTACATGGAAGGAAGCAATAATTCATTTGATAGTGGGATTTATTGGATGAAATTCCTTGGCCTGTGCAATGCAAATCAAACTGGATAGTCCCAGCTCTCCTTGCTTACCTTGAAATCCATGAATCCTACAGGCTGTTGCAGCTTGTGTTTGGTGAGATTGTGTTAAATTTCTTATCTGTAAAACTTGCTGAAATAAGATGTTGGGAACGGGCATCTTGAGCCGCATGTGATTGTGCAGCATCTGTTTGGGGGCATAGATTTATCTCACTGGCTTTTCAGTTTTGTTTCCTTGATGAGTCTGAAAGGTTTGGTAATGCTAACAATGTGTCAGGGAGTCTAATGCTAAGGGCCTAAAAGAAAATATTTAGAGGCAAACTGCAGCCCATTTAAAGCCAAGTTACACAGAGTCAACAGCAGCAGAGGAGGCTGCTGACAATGTTGGTCTGCCTATTTATTCAGCAGCAGAGTGGCTGTGGTGGGGCTCTCACACACCACATTTTGCTGCTCCAAAATGGATTTAATCCCATTAATTAATTCCATTCCTTTAATTCCAGAAGTGGACTGTCACAGATATTCTTCCTACATATCTTTTAACAAGCACAGGATCAGTTCAGTCTCTAAGATGGCAAACAACAGCAAAATCATTCTGTGTATGGATAAATTTACTTAAACATAACTTAGAAGCTTATGAGAAAAAAAAATCCTGAAAGTTAAAACCTGTAACATTAGTGGTGTGAAATGAACAAAATGTTTCAATTGCTAAGGGAGGATTTTCTCATTTTGAGAAAAAAGCTCCACACCAACAATTTTGGACTAAATTGGAAAGGCATTCTCTCTGGATAGTTCTATTTGGCTAGAATTTTGCCAGCTTTAAAAAATTAATGGTAGGAAAGAAAAAAAGTAAAGACCGTGTAAGAAGCATGACTGAGCAGTATGAAAATGAGAGGAAAACTAAGATAGGGATCTTTTTTTTGAGGAAGTCCAGTTTCCTTTCTAAGGCAAAGCCAAGGTGTGGGAGATCTTTACTGGGATTGCTGCTAAGAACTCCCTGAGCTAAGAAAGGGAAAGGCGTGAGTTGAGAACAGTCTTGTCTAACTGGAAGGCAGTGTATGTAACTAGCCATGCACTGAAGTGTATCATTAAATAAGAATAAGCATGCAAATAGACTGATTGTGTTTGGTTTTATTTCAATTTGCTTTATTTTTTTTTCTGCATTTGCTAATAATGCACTTGCTTAATAATTGTAGCATGGGAATCAGGATCCTGAGGAAAACACATATCTGGTTTGACCTTCACATAATGATCCATAAAACCCAGAGCATGTACAAATCCATACAAAAAATGAGATATCCACCCTAAAAGGGAATAGGTAGAGCCATGGAAGTCAGTAAGAGATGAGCAGAGTAATTAGTTCTATAACCCCAGTGCTTTACTAAAGGCATATTTAGAATATTTATGTAAACAAGTAATTGTTTAGATGCCCTCATTTTCCACAACCACCTCCCAGCACTACTAGTTCCTGGTACACTCATGGAATAAAAATGGATATAGCCTTGAGCTGCCATCAGTTGCCTCTGCATTTGGAGAACTGGCATTTGCTTTGCAAAGCAAAACCAGCATTGCAATGCCCTTAGTTTCAAAATTACCCTTACAACCACTGTACTGTGCTTGGGTCACAAAAGGTGGAAAGGCTCCTTTTGAAATTTTGTCTTCTTTTATTCTTATTGATTCTTCTCTTACCCATATTGATTTCCACACCTGGCAGCCTAGTGTGCAGGAGGTGTTTGTATCAGGGCAGAAAAGCCTAATTTCCTGTCTGTGGAAGGGGAAAACCACTTGGATTGAGTCAACAGCTCAGTCTTCTGACCATGACGCCAACTGTTCCATTGTTGTTTGCTTGTTCCATGGCATGTCCTGAAACAGCCATCCTGAATTAAGACATGATACTTTTTTATAGGAGCAAAGTCTCTGAACCTTGGAGGAAAATCACTAAAATAGCTCTTCCTTCCCTGCAAATCCTGTTTGCATTATAGAACCATAACTGCACTAGCCTGCTAGATCTCCCTGGTGAAATAGAGCTTTGCTCTCTCCTCTGGCTGGAGTGGTGACCTCAACACAAATCCTCTGGAGTGAAACATCCCATTTCAGAGGGAGCAGGGTGGAAGGTGGGGCTAGTGTTTAAGGAACAAGTATGGAACAGGGAAGTTTTTTCTCTCATCCCATGGGCTGGACTTGTTTCTGTCACAAGAGAACTTTTGTACTCAGTCCAATACAAAAAAAAGTCTGTTAATTAAACAGGTAAACAGATCTGTCATCATAGGGATCAACTTTTCTAATTCCTTCCTCAAACCCATTTACACTTTTATTCTCCATAATATTAAATGATACTGAACTCCAAAGTGTAATTGAACATTCTGTGGAACAGCACTTTTATTTTGTCCAAGGATTTGCTGCCTGCTTGATGAAACACTGAGTATCTGAGTCTTTAGTTCTCTTTTCCATTCCTGGTTTTCTCTCTGGTCTGCCAGAAGTGTTGTGAGTGGTCCTTTAGCAAACCACTGAGACTCACTCTTAACTCAGTTTCTCAAATGGAAATGGAGGTAATTGCAGATACACACTCAAAACAAATAATTGATTATTTACTAGGAGGGAGAATAAGCTAGATGACTGCACGACTGTTTACTTTGAGGGACTTTAACATGTGCAAGGGATGTGCTCACTGATCCATTTAGTACAGCCAAATTGTATGACAATGGATCTGAAGTCAGATCTAAAGTGTTTTAGCATCTTATCATTTAAAAAATCTCCAATTCTTTCCCATGACTGGTGAGTCGGGGAGAAGAACGGGGAGATAGAGCTGAGGGGAGAGCCTTTTGTTACCCTGTCCCCCTGCAAACCTCAACATCTGAGCTGGCCCTCCTTATCCTGCCAGGAGGCAGCAAATTCCTGCAGAGAAGTGGCACAAATGGCTGCAAGCTGCGGCTGCCTTGCCTGCCACAGGTTAATTTAGAGATGGCAGTGCTGCTGAGATGGATCTCTGTGCAGGTTCTCTGGCAGGAGTCAGCCAAAGGCACTGAATCACTCGCTATGGAATTTATGTGCAGATGCTACCCTGAGTGTGTGTGTTGGAAGTGTTCCCTCAGGAACTCAGCTCTGGCACTGCTTGGGGAGTGCAAACTGAGTGTGCAAGGCAGCTTCACTTAATGTGTGAAAAGTCCTTAACAAAGCAATATCTGAGTCAGCTGGAAAGAAGTACAAAGGATGAGAGAGGTTGGTCAACACACACACAGCCTGAGAGGTGAACTCTGCATCAGTCAGAGGAGCCGTACCTGGGTCTGTTAAAATGACACAGCAAAATGGACATCTCTGGTGTGGGAAGGTGGATTTCTGCCAATCCTGAAGCAGCTGGAGACAACAGCAAGAGTCCCACTCCCTGCAAGAGTTCTTGGGTCACACTGAGTGCTTTGCTTCACCCAGGCTGCTCCAACTTCCCATCACAGCTGGGTCATGTTGTGGAGGGGAAGAGAAGGATCTCCTTCTGCATTTGTGGAGAGCCATAGCTGCAGTTCATTGCTCTGTTAAACAGTTAATTCACTGGGTGGGTGCTCTCCAGCAGCACTCAGGCTGTGGGAGGTGAATTGTCTCCAGCACAAACAGAAGCTGGGGTCCAAAAGGCGAGGGGGTGGCCAGGACCTGGCAGAGCACGGTGCCAGGGCGAGCACAGGCTGAGACAGACATCTAGTGGTGCCCTGGCAGCAGTGTGACAGGGCTGCTGTGCACAGCCACAGCCACAGCCACAGCCTGGGACACCTCTCTCCCCACCCATCTCCACGCTGCCTGCAGCAGCACACAGCAAAAACCAGCCATACATTCTCCATTATCAGCCCAAACTCCCATTTCTGCTCTCCTGCATGAACAGCACTGATGGTCTGGGGCTGTTTCAGCAGAGGAGCCTGAAGAAGTCCCAGGCTGACACAGAATCAGGGTAACAGAATCAAATATTCATTCCTGCAAGGATGATTTTTCCATTTAATGTTGGATCTTAACACAAGTACATTATTATGTCTTATTTCTTCCAGGAAGCCATCAAATTACTGCCTTGCTAGGTGTGGAGCTTTCCCAGTTCAAATAATTGTAGTATCATATGGATTATAACAAACATTTATCGAGGCATTTTATTTTTGCATGGTAACTTTGCATACTTTTAAGCTGGCTGAAAGGCATAATCTTCATACTCCTTGTAAATGTAAACAATTTTCTCTGTGAGGTTTGTCTTGTGGCATTATCTGCAGAAGAAAACATCAATATTTTACGTTATATGGGTTCGTATGGAGGCGACCAGGACCACCTTGCTCAGACTGACAATGAATGTCTATGTTGGCACTTTTTGGAATTAGTCCACCCCCAGCAATGCCCTGGTGTAAATTAATGGCCTGACCCAGGTTCCAGTGTGGATCTGTGGGGGTGAGAAGACACCCCCATGTTTCCCTCAGCATGCAGTTCTGAAAACAGCTGCCTGGAAGAAATCAGACCAGCTTTCCTAATTCTACAAACCTTGTCTTGATGTCTTCATATTGCTGAGGGTGATAAGAAAATGCATGCCAAACCCCTTGGGGAGCAGGAGAGGGAGGTGAGGAGTGTCTCTAAATCAAACAGCTCTCCAGGATCCTCTCTAGGACTGGCTGTTAGTTTTCAGCCCCAGTGGTCTCTGCTAATTCACTTTCTCCCACAGCTGAGCTTTCAGATTGCTCCAAACCCTTTGGGTCAGCAGAGTTCCTCTGCCAGGCGTGTTCTGTAGTCTTGGACAAATGCTTGGTTGACCATCCCAGCTGACCACCCTCATTTTGGAATAAAGTCATTTAATTCAATCTGAAGGTGAAAAATCCCCTTGTGCCCTAACTCCCTGCTTCTGTGAACACCCTGAGGATTTGTTTCCTATCCTTCAGAGATAACTACATTTAAATAAATCACTGAACAGGAATAAAATTTGCTTATGATGCAGTTCCAGGGGATTTTCTTAACCCACTGCAGACTGGGTGTTCTGCTTCCTTAGAAACGTGCAAGTATTGTAACAATTGAGAGCTCTGCTATTACAAAGGGACTGACAGCCAGATATTTTCAGCAGGCGGTTGGCATGTCCTGGAAAGTGAACCTGGTGTTTTCATTACCCCAATACTGATGCTACTGAACAAGGGGCTGGCTATTGCCCAGCATCAAAAACCATTGAAGATCAGTCGAAAACAAGGTTGAAATATGAGAGAGAGGGAGCTGTGATGTGAACTGATAACTGGGAAAGAGTGAGGAGCTATTGCTGTTCCTAAAATGAAATGTAATCAAGTAAATTTGACTATTTCTGTTTGTAAGAATGTTGTTAGTTGAGGGATAGGTTGGTTGTATTTTTTTTTTTATCCTGAAATCTTTCCTTTTCCTGTTGCATTTGTCTTTAGTTCCTTTTTTTCTGCAGCTATAGAATTTGTTAAGAAGTGTTCAGAGGTGAATATTGGTATAAGGAGAAGAAGTCCTGTGGCATTTCCAAGACAAGTATCCATCATATCTGCCACATGCCTCAATAACTCCAGTCTTCTGCCTTTCCATGCTTTTAAATATACTATTTTTAGTAAATGAACAAACAATCATAAAGATTGGAAATTGTTTTTGAGAAGAATGTGTCGAGGGCCTTTTTCTTTTCCTCTGTCAGATGCTTCTGGTGGGTTAATAACTCCATCTACAGTTCATCACTGAAATAGTTCCAGAAATACTGGAAATGTGAGCCTGAACCAGGTCACTAATAAGATAAAACCCAGATTTTGTTCCCATTTTAAGCAGTGGGCAGTGAGGGTAGAAGTGCCCAGTTTTGATGTGCTTTGCTGAAGCTGCTTTTCAGTGGCACCGTGCAGGAGCTGTTCACACAGGGCTGGAGCTGTTCTGCAGGGGGTGTGGGGCAGCCTGGTGTGGTTTTGGAGACTTCAGGGTCTCCAGACCAGCAGGAATATGCTGATGGGCTTCCTCTAGGGGGATGTGAACTCCCTGAGGCCCTGCTCAGGATGGCCAGGAGGTGGGATTTCACCCCACCAGAGCCCAGGGGCAACGTTGGAGGGGGGAAAAGCTGGAAAAAACTCTGCTCAGCTGCAGACAGGTAGACATCTGCTTTCTCCATGCCCTGAGGGGCCAGACAAGCTGGTTTCTCTCTGGCAAGCCCTCCTTCAGGACATGCTGAAGGCACTTATCTGAGCTTGAGGCATTGATGCAGCTCCAGGCACCGGGGTCCAGTGGAAGATGAACATCAGAGGGTCTGATAAGGGTCAGGGATGCTCCCATCTTACAGAGAAATCAATTCTCACTGATCATTCCTCTGCTTCTGCTGGAGTTACTTGTGGCAACACACCTGGGTAGCAGTAAACAAACACAGAGTCCTTGTGCATGAGCTACAAAGGCAGTCTGTGTCGAGAACTTCTGTGTCAGTGTGCTCAGCTGTTTGTGGCCTGCCCTGCCCTGTACAAAACAGACATACCAAAAATTACTACTGTCTATTAGCCTAAAACAAAGGGGCAATGGCAATGAACTTCAAAAAGAAGCTTGACTACCAATCAGTTACCATGACAGAGGTTATGAGCTTTGTGGGCATCAGTTTTAATGTGCCTGTCCAGATGTGGGCAGAGGTATTGAAACAGCTCTGCTTTCAGAGCTTTCACTTCTTCTTTGGAAGCCATGGGAGCTCTGTGCTTTTGTGATCATTATTTTCTACTAATCTAAATAGGGATTCTGGTGTATTCACTACTTCACATTCCCACATAATGCTTGTTAAAAAATTATCAGCCATAAATTTATTAACAACAGACTTATCTGGTGAGTTGCTTTAAAAAAAAAAAAAAAAAAAAAAAAAAAAAAAAAAAAAAAAAAGTTAAAAAATAAAGGACAGGAAAAAAAATTGTTTTCTAAGCCCAAAAAGCAAGTAAGATAAAGAAGCAGGATATCATGGTACTCACAGTATTTTTAGCACGTTACAAATATAAATGTATTTTCTGGCACAGTAGGACTCTGCTATATGAACCATACTGTAGGCGTGGAGGTTAGGTTCCTGCAAAAACCATGATCCAATGCCTTTCATCTTTGTCACTGGTAAATTCTGACTGTGGCACCATCTTCTTCCTGCACGATTGTCATTCCACACTGTTTGCTGGCACCTTTCACAAAATCTTCTGTCAAAATAACTCTAAAAACAGCACTTGAACTAGGCATTTAAGAAAATAATGTGGTTTATTCTCAATGATCATGATAGCTAAACATTTCTTTGTGAATCAATTTTTTCCCAGTATTATTTGCTCTTGAAATCCTTGGAGATTATATTCTAGTGACATCTGTTAACATTGCTACACTTAACATGTAATTGGGAAGGGGGGGAAAAAAAAGACAACAGAAAACAAAAGCCCATGCCAATCTAAATGTGCTTGAAAGTTGCCAGATTGATAACTCTGGAGAATTGAGTCCTCTGTTTATCCTCTGAATTAGTGCAGCAAAATCAATGGCAGCATACACTGGCTCCTGTCACCCTGAAAGCCTGGTGCTGACTGAGCTGGGAGGGCAGCCTGGCTCTGCTTCCCCTGCAGCATCCTGCTGGCAGGGGGGTGAGGCTGCTCTCCCGGGCTGGATGGGCTGCACTGAGAGCCCCAGACTCATTTCAGACCAATCCCTGCCCGTCCATCCCAGGTCAGACTCCAGGCTGCACTTCCCAGCTCGGGCACAGAGCACAAATGGCCATTCTGAATTAAAAGGCTTCACAGTGCATTTCCAATCTCTTAACTCCATAATCCCCTGGTGTGTTCTATTTAATGCACAAACTGCCTGTGACATGACAGAGCCAGAGGCATTCCAATCTATCATGTCAAGCCTTCAGACATCAGCAGCACTTGCTGGCACCCACTGGCAGGGTGCAGGGGGAGAGCTCTGAGTTAGGCTAATGATCCCTGGATAATGGGGCACGGGGACAGCTCTGAACCCACCTTCCAACCTTCCACAGAGCTTTTAGGATGTGTCAGAGTGCACCAGGCTTGGCACTGTAACATGCTTTAATGCATCTTCAGAGCACCTTATCTCGTATGCTCTGCTTTAATTGAGATTAAATGGCTCTGAAGGTCCAAACACAATTTCAAGGACAATGCCATATCTCATATTCTCAGTGAAAGGTTTTTAATGTATTTCCTTAAAGCCAAGACAAATACACCATGCAAATACATTACACCAGGCTGATGTTAGAGGTCTGTCTCAAGCTTGGAGAAGCCAATACAATCTGAATTTAAAACACAGCACAGTATTCCCAAGGCTGTGGCTGGGATGGGGTGAGAGAATTGCAGAGGAGCTTGGGGCCTGCAAGAAGCAACATTTTTTCAAGGAAGGTAGAAGAGTCTGGGTCCTGTGGAAATCAGGTAGGATTTGTTCCAGGGAAGGCTTGTGAGAGTATTCTTCTGGGGGTACATAATGTGAATTCTTTGTGTGGTGTCAAGGCACAAGCAAAACCGTCCTGAAAACCTGGGTTCGTTTGTCCCCCTTGTCTTTACAGCACTGCTGTAATAATGGCTCAAGAAAACTTAAATAGGTGTCATATGGAAAAAGAAATGACAAAACGGAGACTTAGCCCCCTCCCCTTTTATTTTTTTTTTGTATGTTCAGTTTAATACTTAGCATTTTCTTTGGTTGCAAACTTGTCCTCTCTGCCTTGCTTCAGTGATGATATAAAGGTGCTGCAGTACCTTGGAAGATGTTGCTGCATTCCAATAATGATAACTGTGTAGTTTCATGACCCTCCTGAGCTTACATTTGAGGCCTCATTGGAAAATCTGCCATCATATCACAAGGATATGAAGTCTAATACTGCCAATTTTGTGAATTATTCATTAGTCTGAAGGAAAAAGAAGCAACAAAGACACAGGCACCTTCTTTTTATTTATGGTTTTACTACTCTTCATATTTTTTAAGTGAAGGGAATACAATTCTTCCATCTTTTCCACAACAACAACAGCAGAAAAAAAATAAAATGTGCATGCTTGAAAAGTTGGGATTTCTGGGAATACATTTCCCTCTTTTAGCTAGCATTTTAACATAAGGTAAAACATTTTTTTGACAAGGTAAGTAGAGTAAACAAAGATCAGTGAGAAAGCAGAAATTATTGAAGTACTGGAAAAACTGCTGCAGGCTAGTTTTTCACACATTGCTGCTCAAGTCAGGATTATGCTATGACAGTTCTAACTCTCCTGCTGACATCCTTATAGACTCTATTACATTATTTACTTCTTGTAAAATAACATTCTATTACAGCTCCTTCATGTCCTGCTGCTAGTCTGAGTTCAAGGGGAAGAAATTCTGCTCTCCTGGCTTCCAGCTCGTTAATACAGCTCCGAGGAGATCATTATTAACCAGACTGATCCGCAGCCCCTATTTCATGCCCCATTTTCTGCTGCAGTAACAACTGTATTTCCAGAGTGTTGGTCCCCATTTACATGGACAGCACAGGTAAAATGTGTCAGGCTGTGTGTGGAAGGAGCAGGTGAGGCATCCCCACCCTGTGCTGAGGATGCAATGGCATTTTTATGTCCCTAAGGGGGAAAAGCTTTCAGATATTTCCCTTGCTTTTCCATTGCAGGGAAAAGTGAATCCAGGCATGCAGTCACACCTGATTCCAAAAGGACAAGAGTTGATTCTCAGTAGGGTTGCAGGAGCATCTGTGGATAAACCAGGCTTAACAGCAGACAGGTTGCTCAAACACTCCCTGAAAACTGGCTTTTTCAGTGTCAGGAGATACTCAAACACATATCACTGAGTCCCACGTCAGGATTCTGCTGAAACTTGTTTTCTGGCAAGACGTTCTTATTAGGACCCAGAAAATTAATTTACCTGTCTCTGAATTCTCACTCCAAGCCCAGTTAGGTGCGTCACTAGCAAAATATTCCCTCAGTCAGGCAGAATGCTCCCAAAGCAGCAGCCTTTGAAAAGTCCTGCTTTCATCAGTGCCTGAAATCACCCTGGCAAGTCAATCACCAGCCCTGCTCCTTGCAGGGGGAACCTTGAAAGCAGCGCTCAGCACTTGAAGAGCTGGCATCAAACCAGGCAGCAGTGACCACATGCTTTGAGATGGTCAGGGGACAGCAACCCCTGGCACTGCTCACACAGCTCTGAGCACTGCACTCCAGCAGCCTGCTAAACCTGCTGGAACTGCCCTGACCGAGTGTAGGTAGAGTTTCAGCTCTGATAATACAGGCAACGTGATAATTATCTGATCATTCAGCCCTCGAGAAGAGATAGGTGCTAAAGTTCCCAGCAAAAAGTGAATCGTGTGTGCTCCTTCTTGGAGGCAAACAGTGAAACTAGTGGAAAATCAGCACCGGATGGAAAGTGAATGAATGGAGCCCCATTCCTTCAGCTTTCCAAAGTGAGTTTGCTCTCTTTAAAAAGCAGCAGCATCTCCTTACGGAGGTGGTGGGTCCTGATAAGAGCCAAGCATGTGGCCACTGATCTCTGAAGCTTGGCAGGGCCTGTGTGGGAATTAAGGGTGACTTTTGACACTTGCCTCTATGCTTGAGTCGCTGTCTCCAGCATTTTCACAGTTTGCTGTTCAGTTATGGCACTGAAATCAGGGATAAATTTACATACCCCAGTGTGCTGTGGCAGAAGCTGCTGATTGTTAACTCTGTTTTGTGGCAATGGACGTGGCTAATTCAATATTTCATTCCTCAGGACGAGATTCTGTGATCTCTTCCAGAGACAGGAGTGAAAGTGGCAGGAGGTCTGATTTACAAGGTGCAGGTACCAACTCTACCAGAGCAATCAAACAGGCTAGAAAATTGATATTTCTTTCAGTTATGGGGATATTGGTCGATCTAAAAGAATTATTTTGATTATGAGTACCCTTTGATTTCCTGATATTTTGTTGTCCAGCTTTGGTGGGTTGGTCTGTGGAGTCCCTGGGGGGGTGCCACAGGCACTGGGATTCATTCACAATTACTGCCAAAGGAAAAAGCAGTTTGCTCACTAGTGCTGCAAAATTTCACTTCCCTTAGGCATGAAAGATGATCCCCTTCTTCATCCTCCTACTCCTCTATTTCCCTAGTCTGACCGGCTTTTTCTATAAGAAGTGTTGATGATTCCCTGGAAAACACATTTTCAAGGAATTTCAATAAAAATATCATGAATATCTGTCCAGCTGTTGAAGTTGTTTAGTTCAAGGGCCTGTGGAATGTTTTTAAGACCCCATGTCCTAGCTCAGTTTGTTAGGACTGCTAACTCAATCTTTGAACCAGGGAGTCATTATATTTATCTGTTTGCATTTGGGTTTTATAGACCACCAATTACTGTTATCAAAATATGTTAAATTAACTGTGTTCTAGGAAAGCAGATAATTTCTGTGTAGACTGGTAAATATCCGATTATAAATGAAGCTACCTTTTATTTATGGCAGAGGCTAGCACATCCATCAGCATGCCTAATTAAAATTTAACAATTAATAAGCAGTGGCAAACCCTGTACGAAGGTCAGTAGCAACCTAAGCAAACTTATCAAAAATGCAAAGGGGTTTAGAGTTTTTAAAAAGTTCATTCTGTCCTTAATTAACAGATCTAATTACAGCTCTGCCATAGCAAAATGCAAAATGATCTCTTCAGAAGACGAGGAGTCAAAGGTTTAATAGTGTAGATAACCTTCTCCTTCAGTACACACCAACCCAGTGTAGAAGGGAATTTTACCAAGCAGTCAACAGAGTTGATTGGATGGCTTTGAGAGAAATTTAAGCTAAGCAATACACAGAAATCCCCAAACAACAAAGGAATTGAGAGGGAATAAAAACTCTCTTGTGTCTTGGGATTTGAAATAACACCAAGTCAAGACTTTGGGTAATCTCCTTTCTTAGCAAGTTGTCAATGTATTTATTCCATGACCTTTGCTGGTTAGTCTTGAGTAACACTTTCTGTTCTATAGACTGCATGTGTTTAATTATCACCTCATTCAACAAAAAGGGACAGTGCAAAAATCAAAGATAATCTAGCAGAGCAGGGCTAAATACAATCGAGAAAAACACCTAAAATTTCTGCAGTTAATGGTCAGCATTTAGGCACTGAAGGGCAATTTCCCAAGTTTTACTGAAGGGTTTAGTTGTGCATTACTTCTTCAAGAAGTCCAAGGAAAAAAGCCTGAGTGTTCTGTTGTGAGTTCTGCAGGAAGAGGCTGGGAATGAACTGAACTGGGTTCATCAGTAAGAGAATGAAATCTTCCTGGCTGATTTATGTGGGCAAGGGTCATTACACGTGGGTAATAGGAAATGGCTGATAGAAAGACTAGACTGCTTAAAATTAATAATACATGGCTGGAATGAATTGTTATATTCATCTTTACATTTGGATTAGCAGGAAGAGCACAGGTATGAGAGGCAAGGTGTCCTCAGGGAAAGCTGACCTGTGTGAATATCCCCAGTGTTCCCTTTCATACCCTGCCAGTGACAGAGGGAGTGCAGCCCCACCAACACAGGTACATCAAGGAGAAACACTGGAACCACAGTAATTATCTTGGAGAGGCTCAAAAACACAGGAGCCATCTTCATCTTGTGCTGGAATTGAAGTGCAGCATCAACAAATTTTTCAACCAAAAGGCTCATTAAATGCAACATGAAAACAGAGAGGCTGTTCTGAGCAATCTCCATGAGCTGGCCTCCAGCTTTACCATGGCACTATCATGACCTGAATTAATTTGCTGTGGCATGATCATTTCCTCTTGGCTGTAGGAGGGAAAAAAAATGAAGCCTGCTCAGGCCGATGAGCATTTTAAGACTTCTCTGTAATTCCTGTTCTTAAAAACAATATCACCTTGTGTTTTTAAAGTGCCTGGCTTGAACAGATAGGTATCATCACCCATCAATAATGTGCTGTACCAAGGTGTTCTCGTGCTGCTCCAGTGCTGCAGAGTTGAAAGCAGAAATGGTGAAGCTTTTAGTTGTCACAAACACACTCCTCCTCTGCTCAAAGGAGCCAAACATCCTCTGTGGCCATGACACGACCCCCACCTCACCTTTAAGGAGGTGATCTGTCTAAAATGTGGGTGCTCAAGAGCAGCTTCCTCTGATATTTGGTCCTTCCCTGCCTCAGTACAGCAGAAGAGGCCAGTCCTGATACTTTGCTTAAAAGCACAGATAGCAGCAAACATCACATTATCACATTCCTCTCTTCGGTAGCACTTGCTTAAAGATAAGAAATGAACATAATTACTTGTGTTCTGCTGATGGGAAGCGGGCTATCAGAGGCAGGCATTATTACTGTTACTGCTGTTATTATTACCCAAGTAGCAGGAAGTGCAGTGCTATAAAAACTCTTCTAAGCAGTCACTCCCTCTTGCAGACCATTAAAGGTTCACTTCACACTTACATCTCTTTCTTCCAGACTCAATCCTGAATCATTAATTTTGCACTTGGCATTCCTAAAAGAAAGCTTTTTTTTTTTTGAAGCAAAACCTTCTCTTGATGTCTGAGTGCACCCTGAAGATGTTAATCACCAAAAACGTACACTCAAGACAAAAAACTATCCAAGTTCCTTGGATTTATTGAGACTTGAAAGCAGCAAGATGCAAAGATTTTTGGTTTGTTTTCCAGCAGCATACATTGTCCAAGCTTTAGACAATATCCTTTTCTCACAGCAGTCTGAGGAAGAGCAGTTGTTAAAAGAGTGTGTGACCCAAAACACTCTGAAAGAGTGACAGATCAGACTGAGAACCAAACCAAACCCTTCCTCCCCTCCCTTGCCAAAGTGTCACTTTACAGATCAACTGGCTACAAAGAAAAAAAGTTTTGGGGAGACTCCACAGTAAGGGAAAGTACATTTTTTTTGTTGTGTGCAGGTAAGATACCTCTAATAGAGAGAGGATTTTTTAATGCTATCTATATGTATAATTTTTTTTTCTGTTTTGCCTTTTCCCTCTTCTGTCCTTTTCAAAAGACTCTTTGCTGTCAGTGATTCAGCAAAATCCAAAACAAGTTCAGGGATTTTAAAATGTCCCTTAATGTTTTGTTTGGAAGAGACACCCCTCCCCTGTATGCAGATCTCCTTCCCAAAAGGGTTCCTCGCTTTCTTTTATACCATGACACTGTGAAAGCAAGTGATTGCTAATGTTTGGGTTTCTGTGAAACGTTTCCTACCCCAGCCTACCCCGAGTCCTTCCTAAATTAAAGCAAACACACGAAGCAAAGGATGAATTAACAAATGGAGACCACCCATGTCAGATATTCTCAGGCTCAGACATCCTGAATATCTCATGCATTATTGCCCTCTAGTGTTACTTCAGAATCTGTGGAGAAGATTCTTCTGCAAAATTGAACAACAAATGCACGTTCCAGAGAGACGGGGCCAGAGCTGACCCTGAGAAGAAGTGGCCACACATCCATGAAAAGAGGCATTTTGCAATCCCTTGATTTACCCAAGGGCTTTACTGAGAGCCAGTGCTTGGAATATTCATATCCATACAAAGAGAGTGGAGGGAGCAAAGGGATCATTGCTCTCCACATCTCTATTTGTATTCCAACAAGGATGCCCCTGATGCCATATGGACATTTTGATCTAATCCCAGCTCTCCTGTGGCCCAGAGTTTCTCAGGGACTTTAAAATGTTTGGTTTAGCAATGGATCAACAAAAATAACATACTTGGCAGTGTAAGTTCGAAACAACATAGCTGGAGAATGGCATTAACAAATTGGAATGTGACCTGTTACAAAAGGATAAATTAATAGATATTTTTTAATCCTTTCCAACGTCACATTAGCTGTTCAGAAAAGTTTTCTGAACTTCCTGGAAGTCTAGAACCCAAATCAACAGCTAAATGCACTTTCCACAAACCATGCCCCACGTTCATTGCACTGCCTTTTGGGTGGGGGTTGGAAGGAAAAACCCAGAGAACCCAAACCGAGAGTCCTGAAGTGACCCATGGGAAGTACAACATCCAGTCTGCTCTCTCACAGGTCTTTTCATCCTGCTTCCAAGCAGGAGCTCATGTGCACCTCTGGTAAGATTTTGCTGGGAACATGCTGGTGAAATCCAGCAAGTAACTCCGCTCATTTCTTATTCCAAACCCTGAAATGCCCAACAAAAGGTTGATCACGACATCCCAGCAAGTTTACAAACAAGAAATGTTGCTATGGCTTTTACATATTCATTTTGGGCCTGATTTTTGTCTCATCCTGATTTCACAGCTGTATCCTGCAGTCAGCTTGATCACATAATGTGATCTGTCCTAATAAAAGGAGCAGAGTCAGAGCAGTGTAAAATATCCCATTACATTGTGTGCTCTATTTATCTGTTGCTTTAAATCTGTGAGGGGTCTGTCCTACATGTTCTTTTGCCAGCCATTTACAGGCACTGATGATTTGACTTTTAAAGTCATTTGGGCATTTGCCACGCTCAGTAACTCCTGGAATTTTCAAAACAGCCGAGATGCTTCTGGGTTTTAAAGGACTTTGACAAGAGTGAGATAATAAAGTTTTTCAAAAGTGTCATTAGGTATTTATCTGCATCTTCAAAAATGAAAGGTCTGTCGAAGTGTGACCCCACGCCAGTGCTGGGTGTGTTACATCACACTTTGGAAACACATTTGCCTACATTTCTTCACATCTACTTGACCTGCCTGCGAGAAGTTGGCATTCAGACAACTCAGAGAGGATGATTTAAAATCTGATTTTGAATGAGACACTATTTTTCTAAAAGACTGCAAATGTCTGTAACATTTCATGCCCTGAAGCTCATTTTTTTAACGACCCTCATAACTAGATTTTTATGATGAATCTTTATGATTCAGAGAATTCAAATCCCAGAGTGATTTGTATCCCCTCCCCCTTAGATAAGGATATAGCTTTACAGTAATCTGAGGATATGCATTGAGTTTTTTAATATTCAAGGCCTTTTAAGGGACTTCTTTCTGAAGGTATTGAATTTTTTTCTCTGTTACATTAACAATAGAGTTTTAACTAAGACACCACTTCAGGAGTGCAACAATGAAAGGAGAGCACAGCTGTGACTTTCACAGTTTGCAGGGATGTCAGCAAGAGAAAATGCATATTTTCCTGTAAAGTGGGCAAATTTATTCTGCGAGACTTCGAGAGAAAATAAATTTGGAACTTCACAATGCTATTTATTCAGAGTCACTTTTCAGCACAAAACCACCACTGAAAGTTCTCCTAATAGAGGGTAGGAATCTCATAAGCATCTCAATGCACCTTATACTCCTGCCTCTGTCAGGAGTCAGCAGCCAAGGTGATAACAAGGCCTCTCTTCTTTTTCTTTACTGGAGAGACTCTTAATCAGTGCACTGTTGCCTGGTATGTGTCTAATTTTATGGAGCAAGGAAAAGATGAGCATATCCACACTGACTTAGCAAGTTCAGAGGTATCTTGCTTTGGAATTTACAAACAGATAGGATCCATGACTGGAATTACAAAGGTAGATAGGCATGAAAGATTTAGAATTGCGTTTCTTTCCTCCTGAATTGTTTCCCTGCAGCTTGTCCTTGCCTGTGTAACTCAGCAGCAGGCTGGGCACAGCATCACCAGTGCCACCGGGCCACAGGCAGAGCAGGATGCAAACTCTGGTTTCACATATGCAAACGCACATTTAAACACTGTTCACATTTGAAAAGAAAGCTGTAGGTGAGATACCTGGGAGAAAAACAAGAAACAAGAGAAGTTCAGCTTTAAATGCATTCTGACCACTATGCCTGGAAAATCTTTGCTGCATTATGTGGAGTTTGGATTTGTACTGAGAAGGAAATTTGGCCCTGGAAATAGCACAGGCCAGTGTGTAGGGCTAGCCAGGAGCATGCTGAGCTAGAAGAAGTGCTGGGTCTTTGTGGTCTGAGATGATATTTTGTGCCTTGAGTCCCATACAGCAGAATGACAGAGAAAAGCCTATTTTAAGTGTCATTCTTTAGCTCAGGAGCTAATGTAAGGTGCTGGTTGTATTATATATAACTCCAAGCAGATCCTGAACCCCTAATGCATTTCAGTGGAAACAATTTGATTCAGGACTTTAAATGTTCAGTGATATCCAACATAGGGCTTTGAAATAACTTAAACCTTTCTTGTTTAAGAGTCAAATTCCTCTTCATGTTCTCAGAGTTGGGTCTATTCTCGCTGCCTGCAAGGGCACAAGTGTGAACTGCTCTCCAGGCTCTGGGTTTCCTCTCACTGGACAGCCAGGGAAGGCTCCACGTGTAGGGCTGTTCCTCCCACAGCAGAGCCAGGGTTCACATCCTCAGAGGGACTCGGCTTGCAGCTGGCAGAAGATGCCAGAGCTAATGGGCACTCAAGCATATTTAGGATCTGGACCTCAAATGTTGGCACTAATTAGCTCCTTAAATCACTGCTGAATGGAAGTGCAGAATAAGAAGCCATTTTCCCCTCAACGTGGTCCTTTCCAAATTAGGCTGAGATGCTTGCTGAGGGTAGGTGACATCTTCACCATGCAGCACTTGCACTGCACCCTGTTCTTAGCTATGCAGGGAACGTGCAGCTCTGGCATCTCTCCCGGACTCTGCAGTGTGTTCATTTTCATCTTCGACCACTTTAATAGCAAAAGATCCTTCCCTGGCAGTGGCTACAAATATCAGAATTCCCACTGTGAAGAAGAGTTTAAATATTCAGAATTCACCTTCAAAGCATTACTTGAAAATCACTGTAAGAAATTCTGCTCCTGTCTTTGTCTTTTATCTTGTAAAGAAAAGCAAAACCATAAAACCTTAAGGAACAAAGCCTGTCTCCAACCTTGCCCTTGCCTGGATCAGGTGTACACGTGTGGAACAAGAGTTTTGTTAGTCAGCAGCTGAATGTGTTTGCAAGTTTAACGTGTCCAGCCTATTCAACCACAGTACTCCAGCTAATCACACTAATAACAAGCTCCTGGAGACCTGGGAGCCAGGTTCTGCCCACACTTGCTGCTTTTCTTTCTATCTGCTGCAGTGTACTTGGACATCTGCTAGTTTTGGCAAATTCAGGTTCACACTATCTTAGAGGGGCAAGAGGAGCACACCTGCCTGCCCTGCTGTAATTCCCTGAGAGCCTGGACTGGGCCACCCATGGAAAAATGAAATAATGCTCTTGGTCCAGTACAAAAAAAGGGTCTGTTCTAGTTGACTCCTTTTGTCATGTAGGAGAGGCTTTGGGGGAAAGCCTTTAGGCAAAAACACCATTAGAAAGAATTTTTCAGATATTTTCAAGGTCTGTGTTGTGATTCTCAATTACATTTCTTCAGCAGTCAAGCTGAAGAGAATTGTCCCTTTGTTCTGCGAGTTTAGAATAAAGGAAATATTCTTGTCTTTCTAACAGGCTGTAACTGTAGGCTTGGAAACTGTAGTTGAAATGTTCTTGGCTTGCTGACTTTGCTTTATCCTCTTAACAGAATAAATGTTCTCATGTAATAACAAACCCGACAGATCTTCATAATTGATCCCTAGCCCTGACATATGAAGGGCACAGGATGCAAAGAGAATGAAGCACTGTAAGTACCCTGCAATGGAAGTATTGATTCTCTCAATTGCAGCACTGCCTTTCTCTGTAAGTGCCCACCTCAGCAAGAAGAAATTATGGGGCAAAATGGACAGGGGGAAGTAAAATTAGACCTAAATAACTAAAAAAAAAAAAAAAAAAAAAAAAAAAAAAAAAAAGGTGTAACTGATGAGTCAGTGAGAGCCTGCCAAGGGGTCTCATTGCCTAAGGGTTCAGTTTTACATAGAGCCCTTAACTAGATCAATAGACTCCTTTTGGACTACTGGAGCTTAAAACAAGTATAAGTGGGAGAGGGCTAATAAATCAACCCTGCTTGTACCAGACACAAGCTAGTAGTGTCCAAACCCCTTTACACAATTAGAATGATTCCCACAAAAGTGATTGGTGTGGGCTGAGAGGTGCTGTGGGTAATGGATAAAGTGCTGTGAGGAGGGCTGCTCACACCTCTCACTGCCAGATTATAATCAAGCAAGGTGTTCTTTCCAAGCATGATGTCCTTGATAAACAAGGGGTGGCAAGGCTTAATAAAGTGCAGGCCAATCGTTGTTATTCCCTGATACTGGAAGAGATAGGTGTCAGGTTCTGTTACTGCTGAGGTTTTCACAGCACCCAAATGATCTCCTCGGAGGTGTGTGAGGAGGCACATCAGCATTAAACACATGCACACCTATTCCCAAACCTGCAAAACCACTGCAGGGACCCTTTAACCTGTTCTCTCCTCTTCCTTTATCCATCACTGTTGTGTCACGGTCTGCTCCCACCGAGCACGCTGCAGTTGTCTAACGAATTGCACATTCAGATGGTGGAGTCACATTCCACTCCACAGGGTCATAAGGATGTTCTGAAGCTGACAGCTGTGATTACAAGTTAGTTGGGTAAGAAGAGGACCCCTGGGCACAAATCTCTGATGTACCTGAAAATTTTTTTGGCAGCAGCGACTAAATCTATCCCAAGCCTACAAGGTCAATTTGCAGCTCAGTTGCCATCCATATTTATCTGCCTCACACATTGAAATTTTGCTATGACAGTGATAAGATCACTAGGAAATACCTCAAGTAGATTGTTTCCATGGGTAGCCTGTCACCCTCATTCTTTTGGAACAATCTTCCAGGATATATCATTCCCACGATGATGCCATCTTAAGTTAAAAAGAAGAAAAAAAAAAGGCACCAAGAAAACCAAAGCCTAAAATAAAACATGCTGTTATAGCCACAGAATACCCTTTCATTTCAAATTTGGCTCATAATGGGGCAAGATTTGGTTGCAGCACTGGCACCAACTGTTGGCACTGCTCTGCTAAACAATAAAGGGAAAAGGTTGGCTGCTGGAAGGGACAAAGAAGGCAGTGTAACTTAAATTTCTCACGTTATATTATGGAGGGACTTATGAATAGAGAAAAAAAAACTAAGACATGGAAAATCCTCTTTGCATACACAGCCTCTGGGCCCCTGGGCACTTCCAGTGCTTGATGATCTCTCAATCAGAGCTCCTGCTCAGAACTGAAGTATTTAATCACAGAACTGGTGTGACAAAACACCAGATCAGAAAACTGCAGTCACAAAAGGAATCAGTCCTACTTGTATCGTGCCTATTTTAGAAGCAATAACAATTTTAGACACATGTCTTGGTGGTGCAAAATCAGTTGAAACTGCTTTTAAAGTATTCAGCATTTAGCAAGTTTAAAGGTATTTAAAATGAGGTGATATTTGGGACATTTTCAGCTGAGTCTCTGGAGAGAACTGCTGCTCTTGGTCCATGATCAAGGCATGCATGGCCTCGTGTGGTTCCAGGGACAAGCTTGAAATGGAAACAGGTTTTAACTAGGATTTTGTCATTGGCTGAATGAAATGGTTGACTCTTTTCATCTCTCAACACAATCCACTTCTGAAGTGCTAAGTGTTGGAAAAAATAAGGCCGTCCTTGTCTGAAGTAGCTGTTTAATATTGAGACAATGCAGCTGATATTTTTGTCTGACTTTTTTTCCAGGAACAAAAGAATATAAAAGCAAGGAGGGTTGCTCAATGGCTTGGAGAACCTGGCAGGGTTTGTTTGTTTTTTTTTTGTCACAGGCTGTAACATGAGCACTGAAAGGGAGGGAACATAGCTCTGTTTTTTACGTGTTCCTTCACTTGTGAATTATCCAACACTGAAGTTGTTCAGGAACTTCAGTGCTCAAACGCCGTCACTGCCCCTCACTGCACCAAGGGGTGCTGATCCAGCGCAGGAACCCTTCCATCCTCTGGAACAGGGCTGGATCAGGCTCAGCACAACCCAGAAATGCCAACACTGCAGCCCTGCCTCTCAGAGGAGCCCTTTCACCACGTCAGCTGAATGAACCCTGCCTGGCTTGGTCCTGGCTTAGACCCTGTCAATCCAATTTGGATCCATGTGGTAAAGGGTGGCCGTGGGCAGTAGATGCAGGTCATCTCTCCAGATGCACCATCCCTGTGCTGTCCAGATGCTCCAATGTGCTCTGTGCAAAGTTCCTTCTCAGCGGAATTAGTGTCTTCAGTATTTAATTTCAATATTAAATCAAAAGCCTTTATTTTATAGTTACTGAACAGGGTGTTCCCTAGGATATGAACTGATATCCCTTGAGACCCAAGGCAAAGCTGCTGTAGCTCCATCCATCGTTATCCAATTGCTAAAATAGCCAGAAAGTGCTATCAGTGTTCTACTGTAAATGTGCCCCCTTGCCATTCACAACCTGCAATATTAGTTCTGCAAAATTTCCTTTTTATTTACAGCCCTCTAAGTACTTTTCCAGAGCTAGATGCTACAGTCTTTGTCAGCAATACAAGCAATAAAATATTACTGTATAGCTGGCACCTCTGGAGCTGGAATACAACCCAATCAAAGTGCCATAACTGATAAAATTCAGTGCTGCAATTCCTGCAAAGTCTGAAATGCTTGAGTACAGAATGCTCTGGAAATCAGTGTGGTTTTGCCATAAAAAACCTCTACACCAGTGCCAGGGAATAGTGTCCTTTGTTGCACTGATTTAGTGCTCCATGCCAACTCCATTCTCATTAAGAACTGCTCACCAGGGACAGCTCAGAAGTGTTTTGCTGCTTTTAAGTAAGAAATCGAAATTAGTGGGAGCTTGAAGTGGAGGTGCACGCTTTCTTTTGCTACCAGAAATCCCTCTCTGTCCTTTGCATCAATACCACCCATCGATTCTAAATTTGCTAATCCTGTTGGAGACGGTTTTCTCCTACTCTCCTTGAGTCTGGTAAATGGGGCTGGAAGGTGAGAGCAGCAGTAGGTGCAAGGTGATGCAGATGGAGGGGCAGAGCTCCTGAAGTGCAGCGTGTTGGGGCTGTTTGGTTTTGTAGAAGCAAGCCAGGGCTGCGTTATAAATGTCCCTTCAGCCCTAAGGATGCTTTTTGTCTATCACTCATCTCTTGAAGAAGCAACTTTACATGAGGTAGCAAAATATTTCTAGCTATGCAGAAATAACAGAAGCAAATATTTACCCTCTATATCTTTGCAATATCTGTGGAGATGTGCTGCATAGAAAACCTGTAACAGAACTTCACTGACCCTCGCAGCCTATTGAGCCTGGAAACTCATTCCCTACCAAGCTTTTAACTACTTGGGGTGTTCTGTCCTCCCCGCTGACCCTCAGGAGCAATTTAAATTTAAATGAAAGATGATTTAGGGGGTTTCAAGGTAACATAGTGTATGTAAACATGTAAGTGTCAAATATCGCCAGACCTGATGGGAAGGATGATAAAGCCTGTGCAAAACTGTCCTCTTTGGAACTGAGACTTGCAGCCAAACTCCCTCCCCAGCACATTCCCCACTGCTCCCCACTACTGCTGCAGGGGATGCTGGAGAGTGGGACAAAAAGAAACACATTTTACTGCTTCAAAACTGCATCTTTCCTTCTTTCATCTCTTCTCTGCTTATCTCTCAATACTCTTCAGGCCCCTCTTTAAGGGGCAGATTAAAGAATGAGATGGGAAAACAAAGGAAACAGAAGAATGTTTTATTTTAAAGACATCTTTCTCAAGAGTGTCTGCTCTCAAATGCTTACCTTCAGATTTTCATTTTGTTGTTTTGGTTTTTTGTGTGTTTAAACACATTCCGCTCGTCATAAACACTCCTTGTGCCATTTCCAGTGTCAGGAAGGGAGATCTGGTTCTGTAAAGGCACAGTTACAAGGAGAAGCAGATGGAAGATAAAATGCTGGGTGAGATTTTCTGTCTGTCTAGTCACTGGCTCATTTATTGTCCCTTTCCATCTGTCTTTGCCTGCCTTCCAAGATTGCATTTTGTACTCCTCTCACTGCTGCTAAGTGCCAGAGATTTAACTGAGCACCACACTCAGCTGGCTACAGAGCTTACATCAACAAGAAATAGTATTTAGTTATACTGGATTGGGCTCGTGTTCAGTGTTTCTTATTGGATTTTTTTAAAATATAGTTGTTCATGGGTTTGCAGAAGGCTTTTATGACAGGTTTACTGTGTACTCCATCTTAACCAAAGATATGTTACCTACTGCCTGCTTCAGAGGGGTTTTTCTTCAGTGCTCATACCTTAACGTTTTGAAAGTTTTTAATACTTATTCTCACTTTTCAGCTGGCTTGCTTCTTGCTACTTTTTCATGATTTTCCTGAATAGGATTGTAGACAGGTTTTAAGATGACTTTCCTGAGTTCTGGGCAGATCTCATCCCAGGGCAGATGTTGCTTCAGGAGGGACAGAAATTTCTTGCCTGTGTCTGCCCAGCTGTGGCAGAAGGGAGATGCCAGAGCTCCCTTCCTGCCAGTGGCTGGGGAAAAAAGGACAATTAAACAGCAAGAGCTGCTGACTGCTTTACACACCATGCTGAGAGTTTTACAGTGCTGCAGCCTCAGAAAGACACATAAAGCTGGTGGGTTTAAGCTCACTTGACATTTTTTTCACATAAACACCAGTATTTTCCATGTGAGGGGGAAATCTGCGTATGGGTGTGCATAAATCAGAATGCAAAGCCTGTTGTTGGATTTGCTGACAGCCTTAGGTTAAAGGACTGAAATGGCCCGAAGCAAAACCACTAAAATGTAGAATCCTGCTTAGAATAATGATGGCAATGACCAGTGAACTGCATGATGTGATGCTGACAATTCCTGCAGATGGAAAACGAGGAGTGACTGCTGCAAAGGCAAGGGCCAGCCTGGGGTGATGACCAGGTGCTGGTGTCAGGAGCTTTTAGGAGAGCCTATGGAAAATGAGCCAGGTCAGCTCTGAGAGGGGATGTGCGCTTTGACAAAGATCGGGAGATGGAGACAAGGGTGCTTATCTCCCCATGGTCAGGGCAAGCTGGTCATTTTAAAGATTTAAAGTACAAATCCCAACATCTTTCAACACCTGGATGGGGTTACCGGTTTGTTCTCAGTGCGGTTCTTTTTTCACTGTTCATCCATTCATTCAGCCTTTCTCTGATTTATTGTCCTGATATAACAATTGTGTGAATTGGCTCCTCGAAGCTATATGAGATTTTAACAGATTCTCAGCCTTGGGGGGTGGAATCCTTCTTCCACTCTATTTCCATCATCCTTGTCCTCTCTCCCCTCAAGGGCAGGTGCACTCATTTCCTCTGTTAGCTCTTTTTGTGAAACACTTAAAGGCTGCAGGCATTGAATCAGCTCACCTGTGATATGTCACACAACCCTTGCAGCAATTGCAATGCTGGTGAGGAAAAAAAATCATATGCAAGTTATTTCTCAAGGCAAACCTCTCATTTACCATCTCAAGAAAAATCTATTTATTTGTGAAGCCTAAATTACATTACTAGCTTTTTTATTATCATTTTTCACTCACTTAAGAAAGCTTCTTTATGCAGCAGACTTCAGTGAAGCCATTTGTGTAAGAATTATGGGAGGAAAAAAGATAGGATTAGAAACTTTCTTACTGGCAAAAAATCACTGGGTTTATTTTGTTTTGTTTTGATTTTTTCCTCTCTAAGCAATTATTTTATTGGAGTACAACTGGAAGTTCCTCAAAACTTCTCTCTGGAAAGAGTAATTCCATCATGATCATTCCCATATGCTTTGTAAAAAGAAAGAGCTGTCTGCACTAAATTTGTTTCAACAATGTGCACTTAAATATTCATTATATATTTAGAGTGGACACAGGTACAACATGTGTCTTCATGCCTTGTAAATAAATGCTTTTCCTGTTTTCTGGCCAGTTCCATGCTCTAAGCCTTTCTGAGACACCATCCTGTTGAAATCTTAGCTGTTGTGTTTTCTCTCCTGCCTTTCTATAACATTTCAGTACTCTGGGTGCTGAATTATAACACACTCCTCAGTCTGATTTATTTTGTTATTTTATTTTTAAAACTGCATCATCACCTCAGTGCTGCTAGTATGTAGAGAGTGGAAAAGAAAGGAACCTAGAGCTTTTCTTCCAAGCCTGGCAACACCAAGCAGGAGATTGGCATTGGCACAGGCTGTTCTCCAAATATTCTCCAGGGTGTGAGGAGTCCCTGCTCTGTGTAAAAATACCACAACCAGCTCCTTTGCCATATTCCCTTAGGGAATCTGAGGCCACAGGGAAATTGTGTGTAAATTCTGCTGCACCCTGTCCGTCTGGGGGTGGGGATGTGCTGTTGGAGCCTCTCTCTCTGGGTTACACTTGGCTCCCTCCCTGTGAAGACTCAAATGTCTCATTGCCACGTAGTGAGACACAGCTCACGTTCCCTGTTGCTTTTTTCAGAGAAGGGAATGTTTCTGTTCTGAGAAATGCACTGGGTTTTCCTTCAAGTGTTTCTGAAGGCATTACACTGTCATGTAGGCTGACTTCCCAAGCCCACGCTTATCTGGCAATAAATACTTGGATAGGGGTAAGATGATGTTGTGAAATTGAATCTTGGTACCTCAACAGATGGCAATAAGCAGCCTAAATATGAGGCGAGTGCATCAGATGTTTGACTTGACTCTCAGAAGAAGATTTATGCAGTTATGTTCTACCTGAAAAGGAAATACCTGAATACCTCTGCTAATCTAGATGTGTCCCACATTAACTTTCAAAGGCAGACAAGATCTCTGCTGCACTCTGATGAAGATTATTGGTTCTCCTGAGCCAGGAGGCATGTAAACAGTGACAAAAGGGAATAGACTTCTATTGAATTCACCAGACAAGTTGATAAATTTTATGTGAAAAGGGAGGTTGGAAGTATAAATATGTTCTACATCCTTTCCATGACAGGCTATGGAATATTTATTATAAATGGAGTCATAAAGCAGGAATAATCTTCCCCATGACCTCACTGTGACAAACTGGCTTTCTAATTCTTGCTGAGTGCTGATTATTGCTTGGCTAACACTCTGAGCTGAAGATGAAGCATGTGCTAAGTTGCAAGAATTCTTACAAACAGGCTGAGCTAATTCCAGAAGGGCAATTTTAAGGACACATTCATGTTTTGACTTGCTGGAGTGCTTTTTTCTTAAGGCACAAGAGTAGATCCACAGATGCTGAGAACCTTGGGGCAAACAGTACGAATGCAATTGCTCCTTTATGCATTGTGCAGTGCCTGCTCCAGGGAAGCACTGGGATTACTGGGATTGGTCCCAGGCTAGGAAAGGCACTCTCTTTAAACACCTTTTGGAGGTGATAACACTTATAAACTTGCCTCAGTTTTTAGTGACTCAGACAGGATGCTGCTGGTGAAGGCAGCTCACAAATACACAGGTAGAACATGCAGGAGTAGAGTTAAGGGGTTCCTTGTTGATTTTTATCACCTGCTGGAAGCATTTGAAGTGTTTATGTGTTTACAGAGACTTTGCTGGTGGAAGGAGACAAAGATCCTGCTTCCCACAGCAGTGCAGCTGCTGCAGGTACACCTGCATTGCTTTCAGAGGCTGAGGGAGAGCCACAGGGATCTCACAGGCACGAATAGAAAGTCATTAATTGAAGAATTGTGCCATCTTTCATGTGAGGTTTCCCCTATGGGTCATCCTGATTATTCCACCACGACCTGCATGAAGCCAAAGGTACTTCTGGTGTGTGTTTGCCCTTCAGCAAAGAGTCCCCAGAAGTGTCTGACTGTGACCAGAGCATCTCCTCTCCACACCAGAACCACAGCCAGCCCTCCTGGTGTGCCTGGCATGCTCTCTGCACTGCTGGGGTTTACCCTGGCATATTTTAACCCAGCAGGCAGCTCATCCCACTCAGATCTAGCTGAACAGTTGTCTCCACACCTCCCTTGTGTCCCATGATGTGCTCTTCCAACCCCACCTTTCCCCAGCTCCTCTGACACAGCAAGGAGCTCCAGTCAAGCTCCTCAGCAGGGTCTTTGTTCTCTTGTTTTCAGGACCTGTTAGTGGCAGCCTCTTGCTGTTCCACAGCCCTCCTGATGTGCAATTAGAGCAACAAGGGGGAAAAAAGGTAAAAACTTTCCACGTAACTGCTACTGAGCAGCAAGGATAGCACACTTCTGAGGGTGATTGTTTATAACATTTCTTCTAATAGTGCCCAAAAAATGTATAAAAGAAGGATTTATCCTTCCTTTAGTAATAACCTAAACACCTGTCACTTGCTTTCAAAGGTTTTCCATATGACATAAGACTTTCTCCAGAAGTTTTTCTACATCTCCCCACGCAGCTGGCTTCTGTGATAACAACAATTCACTGCTGAAACTGGGACCACTGGGGGAGATCAGTGGAGGGAATTGTCACACATGGAGAGTGTAAAACATCAATGGAATGAGCAAATACATCTTTTAAGTTCTAGATGAGCTGTGGGAAGTTTTTCTTCTTCTATGAAGTTTCACAGACAGCCTGAATTTAAACCTCCTAAATCTGTGAAAACAGAGACAGAGGTTGGGCTTTTTTTCACCTTTTCAAAAATACGAGACTTTCTTCAAAATTAGATAGGCTCAGCACTGAGCAACACTGAGAGAAAAATGCTATCTGCAGCTTCAGCAGTGGGGTTCATTGCCTCTGTCCTGTGAGCACTGAATTTTCATCAATGCCAGCACACCACTCCTGCAGGCAGTGGGAGTGAACAGCAGCTCTCTCCCAGCTTCTCAGGTGGGTCAGCCTTCCTCCTGTCTTACAAAAACTCTGACAGCTTCATGTCTCAGAGGTTGTTTTCATGAAAATGGAACAAATCAGGCTTTGTCCAGCAAGTCATGCAGCAAATGTAAGGGTTTGTTTCTCGTGTTCTTGATGTGGCTTTGCCCTGGGGCATGTCCTGCCTGCAGAGCACCTCTGGCCAGCTGAGCTGCTGTGGTGGGGTTGGATTTGTCAAATAACTGGGGCAAATCTTAATTACATTTGTGTTCTTGTGTATCTCGTGTTCATAGGACAACACAAACATAAAAAAAAACATAACCACCTGCTTTCCTGCCACCATCGGTTACTTTACATTTACATACATTACACACTTTACACACATTACATTGCCACACGCTGTCAGCAGGTCAGATTTGAAAAATGAAACCACAGCAAAAGAATTTCCAGTAAATGTTTAATTTCATAGGCCTGGGAGTGTTCTGTCAATGTACAATGTGACTCCTGTAAAATGGCTTCACAATGACATCAGAGGTGAATTTCTAGTATTTCCATGCTTCAAGTTCCCAGCAGCTGCAGCTGTATTTCCATGTTCTTGCCTGCCCTTAAAATTAAAGAATAAACCTGCAGTTAGTTAATCATGGATAGAAACAATGATATAATCCAAACTCAGGGTTATAAAAGGTCAATGAAGACTTATAAAGGAATGTTCTGCAGTTAAAGATCTGGGAACCAATAAAATCCACCAAACTGTCCTGTGCTAGAGAATTCATGGCTGTAGTTTTGCCAGTCTGCTTAGGGGATTTTCCAGAGGCTTTGGGGGATACCAAATTTCACTTTACAGGGGTTGTTCACGGGAGATGACGGAGCATTTCTTTCTAAATTGAGACCCTGGAGAGATATTTTTGCTGTGAATCATTAAAGGTTAAACCCATAATCACAAAGATACTCAATCAAGTCCTGCCTTTATTTTCAAACCACAGAAAGATGGATGCAGCTTAATGGTTATTCATATGAGAAGTCTGCTATTTTTCCAGGGCTACAGAAAGCTGATTGGCTTTCAGTTCCTTGGATCCTTTCCCTCCCTGACAAGACCTTTCTCTTCATACAGCAGAGCAATGGTATTGAATGAATTGTCAAATGAACAGGAGCCCTAGAACAACTGCAGCTATGCCTGAACCTATCACCATCGTTTCCACAAGCTTCAGTTCTGCAAAAATCTTGCAAATTGTCTCAAATTCTTGTAATTCTGACATGTCTTATGGCCATTGAGGCAATTTTGGTGACAAGGTTGTGTCAGAACAGAAGGTCATGGAGGAAAAAAACCAACAAGCTCCGGATCAGGCTTCACAGAGAGATGTTCCACCAGAACAGATGTCTGTAAACAGGAGCAGGGCTCACACACTCCCAGAGCCCTCCAGATATACAATGAACACACAGACACACTACTCCAGGGGTCAGGAACTTGGGAGGACTTCTCTAGGGATCATCACTGAAAAGATTTCAAACACACAGTGTAGAAATTAGTGTCACACGGGTATTACAGGTATTACCTGAGAGAAAAACATATTTGCACATTTAGTATAGACAAAATCTATTTTATACATCCCCAAGAAGCAGTATCTTCTTCATGGCCTGACAGGGATGAATTTTACTTGTGCTTCAGGTGAATAACAGCAGGAATGATCCATGCAGGCAGGAATATCAGAAGAGTCATGGTTTCAGAGCCAGAGGAACTGCTGCAGGTCAGAGAGCTTTGCTACCTGTGATCACCTGTGTGACACTGCCTTAACACACGGAGCAGCTCTCCCTCTTTGGACAAATCCAGTACAACTCCTAATCTAATGGCATTGCTTTCCTCACAAATAAAGAGAAAAGCTTGTGAATTTTGCTCAGAAGTTCTGTGTGGATATCTGTACTGAACTGGAGGAATCCTGGAGGCTGTGGAGACTGTCCATTTAAAGAAGTTTGTGTGTAATTAAACAATAGCTGGATGCAGATTGCTGGGTAAAATTCCTTGCTGTACTAGAAGTAAGATTAAAAAATGGGCAAAAAAAAACCAGCATGGGGGAAGAGAACTCCCAGTACAGAGCTGGAAACCTCAGAGGCTGTGGAAGTGACTGGCAGAAGTTCAGGCCCAAATGTCACAGGCAGCACCTGCAAGTGCAGAATTCCAGCAGCAGGAAAGTGCTGGGACTCAGTGGCCATTTGGGGGACACTTGTGGGTGGCCTCAGGTGGAGGAGAATGATGACACTGCAGTGGAGATATTCCAGGAGGGCTCTGGGCTCTGTTGTAACTCTGTCCAACAGCTGGAACTCAATACGGTAAGTTCCAGTTTGCCAGACTCCCTGATCTGGCATTTAGAAGCCAATCAATAAACAAAAAAACATTCAAAAGTCATTCCAAGATCTAGAATGGCCTTTTGAGATGTCAGATAAAACACTGCAGTGAACACAAGCCATTCAGGGCCAGGTTGAGGCTTGGGACACTTAATGCTGTTTAAAACCATAGCACACACACATAAAAAAAAATCAAATCAAGAGCACAGGCTTAAAAGTGCTCAGGGTCAGGAGAGGAGAAATCCCACAAGAAAGAACTGCAGGACTTTTCTATGACAACAAATATCTGTTATGCTGAAGTGGATTAAATAATTCTAGTATTTGTAAATAACTCCTTAGAGCAAACTGGGTGTCCATATCACCTCAATTCTCCAGGAGTAAAAATTTTACTGTTAATTATTAATATCTGTGGTTAGTAAATTGGAAGGTGGAAGATTGTGCTTTAGAGATGCCCCAATTCTTTAGTGCCACCCCTTAAATATCTGAGCTGTAACTGGGACACTCAGAAGTGCCTGTCTGTCTTGCCTGGGCACTGCCACAGGACACCAAATCCCTCCCTGGGTGCAGAGGAGAGGAAGAAGGGGCTTTGTGGAGGCAGCAGCCTGAGTTTGTCAGGATCTCTGCCCCTGGGGTGGGCCCTCCTTCCCTCTGGGAATGTCCTTGGGCTCTGCTGGGCTGCCAGCAGCACTGAGGAAGGCAGAGACACCTGAGCTCACCCTCTGCCTGCGGGGCTGACAGCAGACCTGCTGCTGCCTCTGGGGGGATAAAGGGGCTGTAGCTCCTCTCTGGGATGAATAAATAA
>VZSR01000393.1:15691161-15732790 GCA_013398615.1 Brachypodius melanocephalos | reverse complement strand
CTGTTTCTGATTGTCTGCATGGATTTCTTTTGATCTCTAAGCCTCTGGGCCCAACCCTCCTGCCTGAACACAGATAAAACTCCCATCAGAACCATAATTACGGCAGCATCTGGGGAAAACCACTGAGTTTGCAGGAAGAGCTATGAAGTATTTTAAAATTAATATGCCTTTTACTTTTATGTGTTTCACGAAAAGTTGTCTTTAAGATAAATGTGATCATTTTCATCTGATTGCAATTGTCAGGCATACATTGTTTCATGTAAATATTATTAAATGAGTGCGTGTCTCATTGATATATGACTCATAAAGTAGATAAGTTCCAGAAATACAGAAGCTTGTTTGCAAGAATGTAGAAACAAATACAGACTGATCCCACAATTAATCATAGTATTTAGGGAATTCCAGGCAATCTGTGCAGATGCTCAAATACATTGTACATAGGGGTATGCAGTAGTTCAACCACAGTGCACTTTGAAGAAGACTGAGAAGGAAGTGTTGGAAAATGAGTGTGGAATGTAGTGCCTCTCAAGCATGAATAACATTTTTAGGTGACATTCTTCAGTTTCAGGACAAAGAACTGAGCTGCACCGAAGCACATGATGGATGTGGACCAGCTGCATCCCATCTCAGCGGCTGAGTGGTGTGCTCCCGAAGGAATGGCTCCGTGCAGGAGGCACCCGGGGCCTGCTGGCACTGGAGGCAGCTCCTGTGTGCCATGCCACCTCTGCTCTCCCGTTCCTACCTGCTGCCAGGGCGAGGAATACCAGCCAGACACCATGCTGTACAGCGTCTGTGATGGACAGGCCCCCTTGTTGCAAGCTTCCTCCAGGTTGGTGTTGGGTTTCTTGATGTTTCTGCACCTCCTCTGAGGGAAGGTGACCAGCTTGCCGTGGGTGCTCTTCTCGCCGCATTTGAGCTCCCGCTGGCGCAGGCCGGGCCCGCAGGAGGCTGAGCACTGCAGGGGCAAAGCACAGCGGCTGCAGCCTCGCTAACACGTGCAGGAAAAGGGGAAGGGGGGACGTGGCAGACATCCCAAACCCTGTGTTATAAAAGCATCACAGAACTAACCCCACAGAGCCCACATGCATAAAGAGTAAACTGAAATGGGAACCCCAGGCAGTGATCAACAAACCCATTGGGGTACATCTGTCTACATCTGGGGTTTACAGCACCTCACCTAGAATCCCTGATTTCCAAACCACAGCTTCCTCTCGTCCCCATGGTCTGTGTGTGTCCCAAGAGCAGCCAGGGCAGGCAGTGAGCCCTGGCAGTGCAGCACTTTACCTCACTCCAGGCAGAAATCACCCACTGCAGCCGGTCGTTTTTGGGGCAGCGTCCGAGCACACAGGTCTGCTGGGACTCGGGCTTAGGCTCTGTGCTGCACATGCTTTCAGGCAGGATCTTCACCTTGGGAGAACCAGTACTCTTGCAGTAGACATCCCGTTTCTTAATGCCTCTCCCACAAGTCTTGGAGCACTGAGATGGAAAGAAACACTTCTTTGAACTGGAGGAAATGAAAATTGGCATTATTTGTGTTTTTCAGCAGAGCACAGAAGGCATGGCTAATGTGCTGTACAGCTGCCATTGTGATGTGAGTGAACTTGAAATTCTATTGGTAAATAAGAAACAGTAACATCTGTGTGTCACTTCTAAAACACTGTCCTAAGTACTTTCTTAATGCAAGTTGTGAACTGTCTCAGCCCCCATGTAGAACAGACAAGTAATATCTCTTTTCCATAGATGAGGTAAGTTGGACTTGTGAGCAAAATGTTTTTGTGAGCAAAATGCTTTTTTCCCTGCTCAGCACAGTTGAAAGCTGGTCCTAAGCTCCCATCACAGAATCTCCCATGGCAAGCTGCTCTCAGCTATTTGTCATTTTGTCCTCACCTTGGCCTAGAGGGATGAGATGGAGGCAGAGGAAATTGCCCAGGGAATGGATACATAACTCCTCCACCAAAGGAATCTCACCACGAGACAGAATCTGATACAGACAATGGTTAAGGAGATATTTTAGTTGCCAACTGCAGCTTAGGACGAGTCACCCGGATAAATATGCATTACTGAGTTCTGGTTCAGTGGAACAGGTTTGCTGTGGTTTGCACTGCCTTACAACAAAATGCCTGAATGAGCCATTTGTGATGAAATGAAGCAAAGAGCCCTGAAATAATGCTGCCAGCTTCCCACCTGCTTGCCTCCCCTCCCAACTGTGCTTTCTACTAATAATTATGGGGCATGTTCCAAGGCAGAATCACTCTGTGTATCAAGTTATAAATGTTTTTGAAAGATTTCATGAAAGCACTGTCGTGCTGAGGATGTAACAGAAATACCTGCATGCTGAAAATCTGTGAGTTTAATCCTTCCCCAAACAAAGGAAAGGATCTTTTCATTTAAAACAACCCTGATTTGTGCAGAGAGGCTGGGTTTAGATTAGATTTAGATCAGGTGTTAGCAAGAAGTTCTTCCCTGGCAGGGTGGGCAGGCCCTGGCACAGGGTGCCCAGAGCAGCTGTGGCTGCCCCTGGATCCCTGGCAGTGCCCAAGGCCAGGTTGGACACTGGGGCTTGGAGCAGCCTGGGACAGTGCAAGGTGTCCCTGCACAGGGCTGGGGTGGAACCAGATGAGCTTTAAAGTCCCTCCCAACCTAAACCATTCTTTGATTCTATAATTTTATATTTTTTCCCCTTAATACCTTTAAGTCTGCAATATAACAGTTTTCAGCTCAATCTCAAAATCTTGACTAACTTGTTCAATAGGCCTGTTCACTACATTTCAGCAGGAACAGGTGAACTTAATTTTTGTGGGCTTACTTGAAAATCCCATCTTGAATTTTACACCTCTTAAAGAGGAGGTAAACGGATTTTTTTTTTTTTTTTGTAATTAATTGTCTTATTTATTTATTTATCTTAGAGGAAAGAACGTTTGAAAGTGTGAATGCATTTGAAGATCTGCTTTATATAATCTTCTGACATACTCAGATTTCCTTCAGATACACTGAAAGAAAAAGTTCTTTTTTGAGACTTGTGCTGGACTACTGAATAGTTACTCATCAGTTATAGCACATTAGAGGGCACTCCCTGTAGGGGCAGTTTGTGCTCAGGTGGGAGTGCTGAGGTCAAGGTGTTCTTGAACACCTAAAGAGTAACTGGATGTAGAATAGAACACGTAAGTAATACATTTTTCAGCTAATTGAAATCCATCTTGAATCTCACTAAATGAAGATGGAAAAATAGAAAGAATGTAGATCCTTTTATAAGGGTACTGTCAGCTCTCTCTCAAATCCCAGATGTGTCAGTACTTCATTTATCCTTACATGAACGCATCAATAGCAATGAAATATGGAGCAGAGCTGAGTTTTGTGTGTTTTTAGCTCAGGTGTTTCAGTGTCAGGTGTGTAAAGCAGGGTGTGGCCCTCATGGCAATACCTGCAGCAGCACTGCTTGCAGGAGAGTTACTCTAACAAAGGCAAAAGCACAGAACTGAGTAGTGAATGTGTAAATCACAAATTTATCAACTCACAATCCATGTAAGCGTGTGCATTAGTACGCAACTCTAATCCAAATATTTCTTCATTTCTTGACTCTCTCTGAGAGAACTTAATACTGCTTGGGAAGTAATCTCATAGAGGGTTGTTGGTCTGAAGAATTCAGAGAGCCTTAAATTATGAATCCAGAAAGAATTATCCATCTGTTTTTATGTACCTGAAAGAACACCACGTGCCCACTTCTGCCAAGCCCTCATGTGCCAGCTCATCTGAAGGCTGCTCACAATGCACATTTAGTTTACATGTTCATACAAACACAGCTTACATATTACCTTCAAGAAAAAAACCACTTGCAAAGTTCTGATCTCCACAAAGTTAGCACTGATCTCATTTCTGAGGAGAATTTTTTGCAGTATTTTCATTATGCCAGCAGACAAAAATGTAAGTTTTTCTCCAAATTACCTGAGACCACGGGCCAGGGCTCCATTCAGGTGGGCAGTCCTGGCTACTGCACGCCTGCACCTGTGCTGGGGTGCTGACAGGACACAGGGAATGGGCCACCACCTCCTCCCTTTGGAAAGCTCTTTTCTGGACACACTGAATGAGACGACTTTGCTGTCCCCCTCCACAAGACTTGCTGCACGTGCTCCATTCACCTGCTGACCAGCTGAAAGGAGGAAACGTGTGTTAGAAACACAGCAGTGCAATTAGCTTTAGAAAATCAATAAAACCAGCACCTATCAAATGGGAATTATCCAGGGATCCTCCTCAGCCTATCTCCTGGTGTACTGGTAGCTGTTCAAGCAAGCAAAAAGCTGCAGTTCCATAATCTATTTTCAAAGCATGAAGCTTTCTGCTAGGGATGAAATATAAGTCACTCAACTAGAAAAACAATTATTGTTTATTTATAGCTTTTATCCACTAGAACCAGCTTCCCTATGAATCTGACCTGGAGTCTGGAATTCCACAGGGACTGAAAGAGATGCTACCAGTGAGACTGGTGGAGTATTTAGAAGATATAATTAGCCGATAGAATTAGATAAGATAGAATTTAGCTGAGTATGTACCAAGTGTGTTTGTGCTGAGATACACTCCACTCACACTGGGTGACAAACGTTGGCATTTCTGTCAAACACTACTGACCCATATTCATCAAAAAGAACTTGATTGCTGAAAGCAGCAGTCCTGTCACTGGCATCTGGAGGAAATTAAAAGGCTCTGAAAGGCTGGGAGAGTTGGGGCTGTTCAGTCTGGAAAAACAAAGGCTCCAGGGTGACCCAAGTGCAGCCTTCCAGTACCTGAGGGAAGCCTGGAAGAGAGCTGGAGGGAGACTTTTCACAAGGGAATGCACAAGGAAAAAGGGGAAATGGCTTTAAGCTGAAGGAGGGCAGGTTTAGATTAGATATAATGGAGAGAATTGATCCCTGGGAGGGTGGGGGAGGCACAGGGTGCCCAGAGCAGCTGTGGCTGCCCCTGGATCCCTGGCAGTGCCCAAGGCCAGGTTGGACATTGGGGCTTGGAGCAGCCTGGGACAGGGGAAGGTGTCCCTGCCACGGCAGGGGTGGGGATGGGTTGAGCTTTAAGGCCCCTTCCAACCCAAAGCACGCTGTGACTTTATGATTCTCTGACTCAATGATTTACATATCCTCAGACTAATAAATCTGGCAGACAGTTGATGTAGAGTCTAAATAAAACAGAGGCAATTTAACCAGCACAAGCTGTTGGGCAATGTGTGCTCAGGCACAGGGAGGCTGCAGTTTACACGTCATGTCCCTCAAGTGACACAAAGTCTGAGGGGTTATTGCCAATTCCTTGGGCTAAGTTCAGTTTTGAAATGCCAGGAGCTGCTCACTATTTCTATTCTTGAAGCTCTGAGTGGGTCCCCAGACCTTGTGGGACACTTTACAAACATGAACCAAGTGTCTTTGCCCTTGAAGGCTTCCAATGTAAGACAATAATTACAGCCAGATAGAAAAACAAAGTGAAAAAGCAGAAGAAATTATGAATGACTAAATGGTTACTCATCCAGAACTCTTATTCAAAGACCCAGCACTGAAATTAAACTGAAGATTTTTAAGCAGTTTGACAAATTTTTAGTAATTTATGTCATGGAAAATGTTCTTGTCTCACTTCTGACCACCTGGCCTATCCTGCTTCCACAGTTTCTCACAGCATCAATCCCGTGACCACTGGAATAGCTGCTTACATACAGTTCTAATGGCAAGAAGGCTTTTTTTGTCCTGTGTGAAAGATGCACAGCATCCCAATTGCATGTCTATTCACAGCTGCCTGAAAACAAAGCTAATTTTAATTTGTAAAAAGTTCATTAAAAAGTCTGTTACTGAAAAACGTCTTTGAGAATAGAAGAAATCCCAGCTCTCAGTGTCTAGCAACTTCAGGAACTGCCAAAAGTAGTGAAAAATGTAAAAGGCACTAATTCAAGGACAAAGAAATATTAATGTGAAAAGTCAGTCATTATGTAATTCCAGAAGACGTCAGAAGTTTCCTTTTTGTCTGATTTATAAATATTTGGGCCATTCAACTACAAACTTCTGGGAAAAGAGTTTTAGTCCATTTCACAAATTTTAATTAGTTTGCCCTGATGTTTCTGACAGTGGTCATTGGTAGAGTGACCAAAAGTCTTCACTTTAAGTCTTTATTCACCATAACTGCCAAGAAAGTTCCCCTCTTCACAGAGGGAGAGGACAGTAAACCTACTTTAATGTCCTCTAGTAAACTTCCATTTTCCAAGATTATCTGGGCTGTGATCCAAGAGCATCTTTCATTAGTTCAAATAACTAAATAATTATGACCAGATTTGGCAGCTCTGAAATCCAACAACAGCAGTGTGCAGTGCTGGTGCCTTTCTGTGTGGGACAGTAGTTTGGTCCCAGTCAGACTAATCAGCCTTTGTCCTTATGCAACAATTATTCCTCACTGACCTTTACAAGTCTGGAGCCTCTTTTATGTCCCCAAGCTGACACACTTGTATCTCATCTGTCACCTCCTTCCCCTGCCTGTTCTGCTTGGTGTATTTGGGTTTGCTTTATTTGCTGGCTATTAAACATTCTTTTGATTCCTCCATAGTATTTATTAATCCTACTTTTTTTTTTTTTTCTTTTTTTTTTTTTTTCTGTTGGCAGTCTTGGGTTTATGGGAAATATTACATGTTGTGAGTTTCTGGGCAGATTTTCAGCAGATTTCTCTGGCATAGTTTCACTCAGCTGAATGGCAACCTGTTAATTTAAGGCATGGTCCTACATGTAGGTCCTCCATGCATTAATATATCCTAAGGATTTTAAGAATAATTAATTAGTGAGTTGAACTATTTTCCCCTAGAGGTGCTTGGGGCTTTTACATCTTTTCTTTATGTACTTTTTTTAGGGTTCAACTCATTAATTTTGTTCTAAAGCAGTAAATCATAGTATAGCTGTGCATGAAAACATTGCACAGTGTGTTGAAATGGATTTTCGGCGTTTTCACGGTAAATATGTATCAGTGGTGGATGTTCAAAATACATAAGGATCTCAGGTTATCAGAAATAGAAATTCTGTGTGTAGTCAATATAAATAAATCTGATTTGGGTGGAGCTTTATGGCATAATGATGCCACATCAAAACAAAGGTAAGCAGAAGGAGCTTAGACAGACTCCTGGAGACATCACAGACAATACATTTCTGTGTTCATTGGATAAAAATAGTTCTGGCAGAAGATAAGTTGCACATGAAAAGATTACTTAAAATTGGTATTGAGAAAATCATGTGGCTGAACGCAATCTGAAGAAACTGCTGAAGCAGTAACATGGGGCTCTCCTGTCACAAGGTACCATTATTTAAACCTTATCTCTACTGTTTTGTGGTCATAGTGTGTAATTTGGCATTTAGGGTTTGTGTACTCTGCTGTGCTCTTTAAATTTGCAGGAAATTCCAAACTATTACTGGACTATTTTTCAGTATGTTCAACACACTGCAAAGTACGGATTTTTATGTAAAACCAAAGTCACTGCAGAACACATGCACCTTTTTGCTTCGCCCCACCATCCTCTCCTAGACTGAGGGGGATGAGGAATGCTTCCTATTAAACATCATTAAATGGGATACTTTATGAAGTATGGGAGCAGGCTTAGCCAAC
This sequence comes from Brachypodius melanocephalos, assembly GCA_013398615.1. Taxonomy (NCBI): domain Eukaryota; kingdom Metazoa; phylum Chordata; class Aves; order Passeriformes; family Pycnonotidae; genus Brachypodius; species Brachypodius melanocephalos. The sequence goes on along the minus strand of VZSR01000393.1, from coordinate 15,725,179 downwards.
TGCTTTTACTGCTGCTTTTATCACCCAGAGTAAATCCAGCAGATGACGCCAGGTCTGGACCCTTCCTCCATTTCTTCTGCTTCAATGCATCTTCAAGGGTATTTACTTCCCACTGACTGAAACACTCTTAATTTCTTCAACATATTCCTTCAGAAATCTCTTGTTCCAGAGGTTTAAATGTCTTGTCCAACATAATACAGCTTTTCTGATCTTTAATATAAAATTAAAATAATGCTGAGGTTGCAAAGTCAGGAATCCGAAAGTGAAATAACCAGTGGAAGAAGAATGGCCACTGTGTCCTTTAATCTATCCATTTATATCCTAAGCCACATAATACTGTGTTTAATTACATTAGCACACAACTTTTTTTTTTTTTTTCCAAAGGACCTCTACTTCAGCTACTCTAAATCAGTGTAACTCCCTTGCTTTTTAAATTGATTTAGACCAGCTGGGTTCTAAGTGCTTATCTATACGTCAAAGTCTTCCTTTGCATCTCACCTTTCTTACATCTTTTAGAAAATAAGATTGTTCACAAAGGCAACACCTTCATACATATTTTTGTGGGCGCTGGGAGTTTTGTTGACAGCTCATTTGGTTCAGATAGTCCCCTTTGTGGCATCACAATACTCTGTGGGACATTTTGTCCAAAAATCACTAATTACACTTCACAAGACTCTTTTAACCTAATCTAATATGTGGAATGTGAGTCCTGGGGCCGAGCTTCCACACAGGGAGTAGCATTTTACTCAGGAAATGGGCTTAGTGATTCAAGATGAGGAAAGGTGGCAGAAGGAGCCCCTGAGAAAGCTGGATTTGCCCTGTGTCACCCCAGGACGGGGACAGAGCTCTCAGGAGCCCTTGCTTCAGGCATCAGACCCAAAACCCCACTGAGAGCCTTGGGCAGAGCATCTTAAACAATTCCTGGTTCCCATTTACAGGGCACGAGGAGCTCATCCAGCAGGCAAACAATTCCCCTGAGAGGATTCCCTCCGTGGAACAGCCAGCACAAAACCCCCGGGGAACTCACTAGGCTGGGCAGGGATTTGTGTTGCACAGTTTTGTTTCAGTTAAAGGCTTCATCCTTGGGCCACAGAGGGAGGCATTGACTCGTGTATGATGATCTTCCAAACAAATTGCTTTTGCTGTAATGTGTCCTGTGGAAGAATTAGAAAAGAATACACTATAATGAACCTGTATGCGAAATGTAAGAGAAAAAACTAGTAGGGAACAATTTTAACTAAACAAGCCTAAACTCATCCTTGCTACAAATCCACTGACTTGAACTAAATAAAACATGGGTTTATGTGGCAACATGTTTTTAACATTGATTTCCTTCTCTGTAGCACAGAGAATACTGAAGTCAGCTAAAACATTTTAGCTATAAACAACAGATATGCAGACTGCTCCCCCAGCAAAAATTAGTAATTATTCAAATCCTAATTCCCTGCAGACACTAGCAGTGCTTGCTTAGAGCCCTCCTCACACACTTGAAAACTACAAATAAACATTCTGTAAACTTTTTACAGTGAATCTCCACAGAATGCAGAGTTCTGCAGGTACCTGTACCTTAGACTCAATCAAGTGTCAGCAGCAGGACAATTACTGAAATGCCTTCAGTGATTTTATAGATTTATCTTTTAACTGAGATCTGTCATTCACCTCACACATGGGTCATTGGGCACAGTGAATCAAATTTGGAAACAAGACTGTTTTCATCATTTTTATATCCTGCTGCAGCCTTTTAAAGGGAAGGAAGAAAATACAGCTGTCATATTTTATGGCTGCAGTGCTCCTGGTGGATCTTTCTTCCATAAACCATTTACTGAGATGCTGTGAAGTCCTGACAATGCACCAGCAAGGTATTCCTGGATTTCACCTGAATTTTTTGCCAATACAGGAGCATTTCCTTCAGTGTTCAGTCATATCCTTTGGTATTACACACTTCTCAGATGCCAGCTTTTTGCTTTCATTACATCCCAGATTTACTTTCACTGACAAAACATGCAGGATTTATAAAAACAAATAGGTGTCTATGCAAGAAAAGAGGAAATCAAAGTGCAGAATTAATTTCCATATTACTTCAACAGGAAGATATGATACACAGATTAGTTGACCTAAACAAAAGAGACTGACTCACTGGCATGAATATTTTTTACTCTAAAGGCACTACAAAGTCACTTCTTCTGTGTTCTAAGTTATCAGATAAAAAAATAAGGACCAGGTGTTCCGTGTAACACCCTGTATGTATCAATATATATTTGCAAAATTAAAGGCAGCTGAAAAGATTTGAGATGCAAAAAATAAAAAGAAAAAGAAGAGGCTTGGCAAAGTCACCTACCACCACCACAGGTCACTGAGCACTCAGACTGCACTGTCACCCAGGAGTAGCTGTGTTTCCTGACAGATGTCTTGTTCTCAATGCTGGTTTTGGCAAATGTATATTCCCAAGAAATCCCAGGGTTTTTGCCTTGTAACAGGATCTGTAGAGGGATATTTGGGGTTTATTTAAAAAAAAAATTGGGGAGGAGGTAAAACAAAAGGATTCTGTCAGTCTGAAAGAAGAGGAACTAAACAAGATACACAAAATAGATGTGGACACACAGCATGCTTGTGAGAGGAAACCCAAAGAAAAAACCATCAAAGCATTGCCTGGTCTGTAAGAGAGGGTGCAGAAACAGAGCCCCCTCCTGAAAATCAGGGGCACCTGACTGTGTCAGAGAGGCAGCAGCACCTTCAGCAGAGGTGGAACATCACCCCAGGGTCCCTGCAGCCACTGGAGCCCACTGCCAGGGGCTGCACCCTGCCTGGGGCACTGCAGGGTGTGGGTTTGGGGTCTGGGCAGGGCACACATCTCCTCTCTTTAGTAAGCAAAGTCCAGGCTGATCCTTCCAGCTGTGAGTGAGGGTCTGGAGTGATGCAGGGTCTCCAGGCAGTGCAAAGCAGAGCAGCTTTATTGCAAAAACCAGGTCTTTCTAAGCAGTCAGGCCTTTATCAGTTACATGGGTTTAAATCATAACAAACACAATTCAACCAACCACCATACACCACCATGTGAACATGCAATGGTTATTTAATTTGTTTTTCTGCCTCTAATTCAGCTGAGTCTCTTTCCCAGAGCCCTTTTCTGCTCAGCCAAAGCAGCAGGCCTGAGCCATGGTTTTACAAAGCCTTTCCTTTGTAAGGTTTTGCCTAAATGCAACATCCAGCAAGGAGGAAGCCTTTGCCCGCCAAGCAGGACTCAAATGCTTTCCTGGCAGAAGCTTCAGCAAAGCAGCAGCACAGCTGTGGGGCTCCCTCAGTTCTTGAGGCTGAGGGTATAAAACACAAGCCCCTTTCTTGTAAAAAGCTCTTTTCTGTGTGGACTGGTGATAAATTTTGTTTGTGAGACCCTCAGCTGGAATTTTTCTCATGGTGATTGAAGTTGATAAAGCTTCGTTACAGGAGAGAACCTGTCTTTGAGTGTCTACACAAGGAAAAAAAACTTTTATTCACTATTTCAGCATAATGTGTTAGAAAATTTATAGAAAGTGTGATTACTGACTATAATAACAATCTCTGTCATTTAACTCAGGGAGCCCAGCTCTCAAGGGTGTACTATTTTAGTGGTGAATTATATTGCAGTTTTCATTCACTGTATTCATTTCAAGATTGAATTATAATCACTGCAAGATGCATGAACATCTGACACAGACCTAAATTCGGGGAGAAATTTCTACTTTACAACATTTATTTTAGAAACTTTTGGCAGCAAAGTGCATTTATATCCACACTTAGTAGAAATAGTGTGGGAGTTTACAGTTACAGAGCTTTAATGAGTTTTAACTCTTCACCAATAGGGATCTTGTGACAGCAACATAAAGAGCAGGTGCAGTTAACCTCAGTTCCTAAAGCTTTTTGATAAGCATTAGCATTTCAAGTACCATTCAAGTCTATGTTAATAATTGCCATTCAAAATATTAATAACTTTTCAGTGAAATTTACATAATGTCTGACCTGAGCACTTAAGCAATCCATACAAGTAGAATTGATCTCTGTAGAGACTAGTTTCATAAAATAGCAAAAAACCTCACATTTATGTTGTTTAAGACCTAGGAATATAATAACATTTTGAAATGTAGCCAAGGGTTTTAAGGTATTCTGAAAATCTACCTATTGGAAAACAGAAATTGCCCATGACAGTGAAAATTCAGACCAAATTTACATGACCTGCAGCTCTATAATGTTGAACACATGAAGGATCTGGGCTGCACAGTGTTTACTTTTCTAGAAGAAAGAAAAATGATTGCTATCATTTCCATTCTTAGTAGCCAAAGATTTTATTTCAGTCTGGGAACCTCAATAATGATCCAAACTGAGAATACAGCAATTAGGGCTGCAAAAGGCAAATACTTCCAAATGAATTGCAGAGTATGTGCCTTGTCCTGGGAGGATTCAGATTAGAAACTCCTTCAAGCACAGGTAAATCCAGTATTTCATGTGATGTGAATTTTATCAGCCATCCAAGCTTAATTCATGAACACCTTAGAATACCTCTGAGGCTATGGAAGAAATAAGAGTGATTAAGAGTGCTTACTGACCTCTATTTTGAATGAAAATTCTTGGTAGCAATAGGATTACCAGATCTGCTTTAGGGATGAGTCATAGGTGCAAATATATATCACAACTGTTTTACAAGAACAGGATTAAAATGGAATGCTCTGAAATTAGGCAACATGAGAATTGAGACTGCTGTGCAAGTCCTCTCTGCCCTGCACAGATGCACCCCAGACCTCAGGATCTCTCACTGGCTCCCCAGGAAACCTCCACAGTGCCCAGTGCTCATTAATGAGCATCTCACAAAGCTTCTGTATTTCTCTTTAGGCTCCTTCCCCAGTGTGTTCTTCTGTGCCCTGTTCGCTGTGCTCTATTCAAAACATTCCCAGCATAACTTTTCTCAGGACTCTTTCCCTTGGTTATTCATCATTATCTGATGTAAATGTGATAAGATTTAGAAGCCCCTTCAGATGAAGGAAAACATCTCTTCTGAAAAATAGCACAGGATGTATAACGTTAGATCACGTTTTCATCAGGAATGCAATACTATTGCAAAGTTGCAATTTTGCCAGAGTAACATTTTTATTTTTACAAATCTATCAGACTGCTGACAGCAAAAAGTCCAGCTGTTAAAACAGCTTTTCTAGAGTTTGAGTACTGAACCCCAAGTCCACTGGCACTACAGATAAAACAGGTTGCAATAACGTGCTCACTCTACTTTTCTTCTTTCAAGGACAAATTGAAACAAATATCTGAAGCATAAAGCTTCAGAACATGTGCTTTAGGAAAAAAAATGCAGTGTGTTAACTGTAGTAAGAACTGAGCCCTTCTTTATTTAAAACAATGCCTTCCCTGGTTCTTCTTACAGACCAGACCTCAAAAAAATTTAATTTACATTTACTCATCCTCCAAGTCTAAGGTATTAGCACAGATCTCAGCATCAATCTAGGCAGCCAGAAACACTTTCTCCCATTTCAGTAGGTGCTCTGTGTTCCTTCAAGCACAGAGGCTGAAATTCTGTCTGGCCTTTTAATAAGTTGTGTCAAAGGAGGAGGAGGTTTTGTCCATACCACAAAACCTCGTGTAAGGGTTAGTCCTCATCTCATTTGATTCTGACAACTGTCATAAAACTGTGCTGTGCCAGCGGCCAAAAAGCAGCAAAGTTTAAAAGTTCTCTAATAAAAATATCTTGAAGTATTAGACTTGAACATTTGTCTTCTGAAAGTGCTCTTTGTGACAGTGGAGGCAAGGAACAGATGGAATGCATTCTGAACACAGTGTTCAGGACAGGAAAGGGGGAGGATGAGAAGGTAAGAGCGGCAGTTTTACTCCTGTTAGAGCAATATTCTGCTGGTGCTTCAGCAGAGTGAAGGGAATGGTCTGGGACGAGCTAGAACAAGACCCATGAGAATCCATCCCTTCAGAGAACAGCCCCAAAATGGTGCAAGGAGCTCACAGCTGGGTGAGTGCTTGGGGGGTAAATCCTGCACACCAGGCAACCTGGGCCATACACATTCTAAGAGCTTGGGCTGCACCCCTTCCTTGCACATTGGGAAGTAGCCACAATTCTAACAGGCAGGAGAAGGGAACTTCCTCTCCATTTCCTGGCCAGCAGCCAAAGCCAGAGCCCCTTCCCACCCAGCAGGCAACCAGAGGCAGTGTTTACCAAGCAGGAGCTGCATCACTGTCAGGTGCCTCTCCTCCTGTATCATCCCAGCTATGCAGAAAAAGGGCAAAATCAAACCATGGGCCAGTATTGGAGACAAAAATATTGCAGGGCACAAAAATCCATATGCTGGGACTCAGCTGAAAAACAGTACAGGATATATAATGTCCGACCGAGTTTGCATCAGGAATGCAATACTATTGCAAAGCTGCAATTTTGCCAAAGTAACGAGCATGTAAAAAGTTTTCTATCGCATTTTCAAACGTTCATTATAAAGCCCCTTCTTAACAACCCAATAACTGAAGTCTGCATATTCAGCCAAGTTATCAGACCTACAAATTTGGAAGGACCTCCAGCGCTAGTCTACTTAACTGGACGCCTTCCAGCATCTTTTCAGCCAACTGGCATTTGCTCCCAAATTTACAGCTGGCAAACAACCTCCTTAAACATTTCCAGTTCCTCACCAGAACTGTTTAATGTCTACCTTTAACACACCAACCACCTGACTTCAGACACAACACTCAGCAGCTCTGACCGCGGGGCGCAGAGTTATAAAATTTACAGCTTCTTGAGCTGGAAAACCACAGGCTCTGCGGCTGGAATCTGCTGGATCTATTCCGAACAAAAAGAACCCTGGCTTTAGCTTACGGCACAAAATGTTAAAACAATGGATAAATTGAACACTCCTGAGTAAAGAACCTTTTCCTTTTGCTGCTAATTTTGATGTGAAAGCTAAACCAACAAATTCTCTAAACTAGCTGTGCATCTGCTCCTTTGAGGGTTTGTTTTTTTTCTCTCATGGTTATCCTAAGTTTCCAATATAATATTCTATTTTGCAGGTCAAATTTTTAAAGTCTACTAATATTGCTTTGTTATGATTGACTCACCAGTCAATATCTTTCCAGTATTTTGATTGCTTATGATTGCTTTCCAGTATTTTTTTTATTGTAAGATGTGCATGTGAAGTTACTTGCAGCACACTGAATTAAGAGAGATTAATTGATACAAGCTAAATTCCCATTTCTTCCACAATGTTTTATTCAATGCTTATTGAAAGAATACTTATGCCTGGCTTGTAGCATGCTGAATAAAATATCTCTGTGGAGGACTAACAGACATTTAAAAATCACTTACAGAGTGAAGCTGAGCATTGAGGAAAAAACCCAGGTGAAAAGGATTATTTTCATCTGCACACATTTGGCATGTGCCCATTTCACAAAATGGGCATGAGCCCAAACTCTGAATCCCAGCATCCACAGTGCCTTTGATCTGCATCCTCAAGGTGCATCTACACTGCAAACATCATCTACACTTCCTGGGTCACTGCCATGCTTTGGAGGCCTTGGATAATTTCTTTAGGGGGATGCACCAATCTGCAGAGAGGGCAGACAGACAAGTCTGTGTGAAGGCAAGTGCCTGGCTGTGCTCTGCTTGAGACCTGCAGTTCTCATCCACTGGGGATCCACATGCTGATTAATAAATACTGTAACATCCAATATTCTCAGCCACATTCTGATTTCTCTGTTCAATCAAGGTTAATTCCACGGACTTCTATGAATTTATTCTGGTATATCTAAGCATGCAGCGTATGGTTTTGGTGGAAAAGTGTTTAAAACGAGTTTTAAAACTAGTCTTTGTCTTGAATGGGTGGTTATTGGATGGGATCCTTGACAGTGGCAGCACCAGGGGTTCAAAGGAAAGTGGGAGAACACCTGTTTGGAAAGCAGTGAAGGAAGAATTACCCACTGGGTACTTAAGCCAAACCTTAAGACAAAAGGGGTTTTATCTCTTCAATACTTCTAAAATAACTTTAAACACAGTCCTAACTAAAAGCTTATGACAAACTACTGTTTTTCAAGTCCACTAAGGTCATTAAAAGGAAAAAAAAAAAAAAAGAAGTATCCTTGAAAGGGTCCTATATGATCTCATTTCTACTTCAGCTGTTTCAAATTTATCTTCCATTGTTATTGTGCTCCATTTTTTCACTGTTCACATGCTAAATGTACAACCTTCAGGGATGCTGTCCAGCTAATCTCTCCTCACTACAGGAGAACCCTTTTATCCATTGTATTGAGTCAACATCTGTATCTTATAAGTACATCTTAGGTCTCTTTAGCCTACTTTCTTTTCAGGGGAAATCAGTACAAATTTATCATCTAGTAGCTAATAATAAATGTAATCCTTTATAACTGCAACTTGGCTTTCTCCCAGTGGCAGCTACATCATCAGTAAAGCCATTCCACCTGGCCTCCCTTCTCCTGTTTTCCCCTATTGATAAAGAGGAAGTGATTTACTGGATTTAATTAGACGTATTCCTGCCTTGGAGCTCCATTCACCTTCTCTTCCTGTGGATGTCTGCCTCTTTACAAAGAATCCTTTCCATCTGTTACTTATTGATGTTAAAATAAACTCTTTATTTCACAAAGATGTCGCAATTTCTTGATTTAATGCTTCACCAAGTTTGAGGTAAACTTCAGTGAGTATACTCATCCTGTCTCATCCTGGAAAACTGTGCTTTGTCCAGTTGTATTTGACTTCTCAAAGCAGTTAATTCTTCCTTCATCAGTTTATTGATAGAATGGAACACAAAATTACAAAACTCATGGTTTTAAATTATTTCCTCAATCCCTGGCCATGCAGCTTTTCTCATGCTCACATAAAGTTTTGTTTCTTGTGTTCTTTCAGAATCTTTCCCAGCATCTGAGTCGTGGAGGGTGACTGAATATTTCATCAAATGAATGTCCCCAGTGAGCCCCACATGTGACAGAGCCCTGTGAGTTCTCCTTCTCCAAAGGATTTTCAGCAGTTGGTGGTGCCCACTGGCAGCCCTCGTTTGCAAAGCTGGATAATTAATGATAAACACACTGACTGTTTCTCCTCAAGTTAAATATCTTTCAGTTAACAGAAAAACACTGAAAAGGTCTTTAAACTAGAAGAACTGACCTTGGATTACCTGGGTCCAAGTAACAGATAAATGAGCTGACGGTATTCAGCTACATAAAAAAAAAAATCCAGCAGGTTTCTATTTAAGGTTAGAAAAAATATACTATGAAAACTATATTTTAAAAAGCTGGTGTTAATTTGTCATCCTAGATTAGCATCTATCATATTTTTACCCCTCTGACCACTCTGACCATTATTTCATGTAATCTAAATTGGGCCATTTCAGCAACCATCTTCTGAATCTATGACTATTTTTCATTTCAGCTTTTACTGGGTTTTGAAAGCCCATAATCACCAAAAATATCAGTAATGTTAACTTCAGAAGGACACTGATGCACAGATTCTGAAGGACATCAGTTTACTGGGCTTTCCCTTCCCCCCAGTCCAGAAGAGATCCTGATGAATCCTAAAACCCCATCATGCATTCACCCTTCCAGCAGTTGTGCTCAGGAAACAAAAGTCATTCATATTAATTCCACATTCATCTCACAATGTTCTCCTCCTCAGAAAATATCTGGCCACTACAGTTTGTACTTTTTCTCCCACAACCCAGTTAAATTACAGAGTCACTACTCTTTGTCTTTTTTAGTATGATTCATTCCCATAATTGCATACCTATAATATATAGAAGTATAGATATGGAGGAGAGGGTTTGGTGAAATTCTAGGGTAAATAAGAAAAGCACTTTATGTCTTTTTCTGGTCTCTGTCCCATTTTTGAATAGTGTTGAGGACTGCAATGTCTGATGGAATGATACGTGCTCAGCTGAGCTATTGAAAAGGCTGACAGAAAAGCAGATGCACAGGAACACACTGTACAATAAAATATAAATACAACACATCTCAGAGAACTGCAAGGCTGAACTTGTGGTGTGCAAAACCATGGGAAATTTAAAGATTTCTTTTCTTATTTGCATCTCCTTCTGCTCTCTCAATACATGCTTCAGATGTCTCTTTCAAGAAAATATTTTGGAGGATGACTGCATTTCAAAGGATGTGATTGCCTTGAGCACAGACTCGCCAGACCTGTCTGGTCCCATCCTCTCCTGGGAATGCTGCTGGGAGGACGTGCCCAGCCTGAGCTTCCTGGATACCTGCAGCCTGCTTTGCATGCAGAAACAGAGGCCAAAACCTGCACCATTCCAGTCACCACACAAATCTCTACCAAAATTACAACTGCAGAATGAAATGGGCACAAACTGTGTTAATCTGGCATTCAGACATAGGTGAATGGCAATAAACACAGCTTCAAAACCTTCTATTTTCTGCCCACCTGGATAATAAAAGCTCCTGTATTATATATACAATTTATCCAAGTCCTCAATACCTCCAGTGCACCATTTTAGAAGGTCTCACCCTGAATTGTTCTGGAAGAAAAACAACAGCCCTAATCTAGAAAAGAAGTATTAAATGTCTTTTGAATACAGCCTTATTAAAAAAAAATTAAAAATCTAAAGATTACAGGAAGAAGTTGAGGTCCAAACCCTGGAAAACCCTATGTAAAATTGCAGGGGGAGAGTTTTGTGTGCTTCTTTGAAAATTATAGGTGAGATAAAAATGAAAACGAAGCTACACCGTAGTATGCTTAAACACTCCCTTTTTCCAGCCTGCTATCAGTTTCTGGTATTTAGAGCTGAAGCAAGATTTGTTTCACTATTATGGCTGCAAGCAGACATTCAGCAGTATGTTTCTCAAAACATATTTCTTCAGTTTTCTGGATTTTTTGCTTTTTAGAGTTACTGGTAAATTATAAATAATCCAGATCTCTGAAGAGAAAATTCTGCCCTTTTTTTCCCCCCTTTTTTTTTTTTCCTTTTTTTTTTTTTTTTCCCAGAATTCAGCTTGTTGAATGTTGCTTAAATTATTAAAGGGGAAAAAATAAATCTTCACATAACATTTTTAGACATTAGAATCCCCAATTACCAATGCCAGTGGTGTAGGTATTTCAATAAAAACACAAGGGAAGCTTAAATAAGCTCTGAAAGGAGCAACAGCCTCCAGTTAAATGTTACATCTTAATAAAACTGTTTAGCATAATTTGAAAGGATGAAAATAGAAGTGTTATTTGGCATTAATTTCTTTCCTTTAATCTTTATTCTGCAAAGTATGTGCAAGATATTCAGCCAAGTCTTCCTGCAGGCAATTTATTATTCATACTTCAGCTCTGTAATAATAATACAGCTCAAATCTACTTTGGGTTATAGCAAATAAGATTCCTGTTGGTTTGGTGTTTTGGTGCAAGGCAGATGTTCTGCAGAGAAGGGAGCATGTCTGTAGCTTGTAGACCAAACTGCTTGGACTAAAGGAAGATCCCTATGAACACTCATACCCAAAATGAAAATTTCTCTTCAATTGAGAAAGGTGTTGCAAAAGGCACGGTGAATTGTGATGGCAATTTGTGGAAAGGCAAAGCCTTAGCCCATGTCAAACTGCCTGTTCTAAAATTTGTGTTCACTCTAAAGAGCTTTAACCTGTCCATGGCCCAGGCCCTTCAGTGGTTCTTAAGGACAGGTTTCAGTCCTTTACTCAGCCAGCAGGAAAAGCAGCAAAGCTCTTCAGTACTCCAAATACACACTGGTGAAAGCTGTAACAACCCTTGAAGAATATACATCCAGTCCCAGTCTGTGCTTGCCCTTTTTTGGTTTAACAGGCCCAAGCTGGGCAAGGGAGTGGGTTCCAGAGACTGGGATATGGGATGGGGGCAAGGACAGCGGGATGCTGCCTGGGACAGAGGGCACAGCACTCGCTGCCGTGCTCCCCAGGGACGCTGCACCTTCCAGAGTGCTGCTGGAAGGTGTGGAAGGAACTGAATCCCTGCTGGGGAGGGATCCTTCCTTCTCACAGGGAAGGAAGGATTCATCCAAACAGATTTAACAGCTGTGTTACAAAGCCAAAGACCTGCTAGAGCTAAAAAAGTCAAACTGATGGAGCTAACAGGAAGCAAAGCCCTCAATGATTCACCCAGAAATGGCCCCTCAGATGTTCTGATGCACTTTAAAAGAAAATCTAGCTAAGCAACCTAATGTAGAAGGAGATTTTTCTTAGAACAGCACTAGCAGAGGCCAATTTCAAAATCGTGAAACTCAAACTAACCATGTAAGTACCAAGTTTCCTTTCTGCTTACAATAGTTTCAACACAGGACATCTGGCAAACAAAGCAGGTGACATAATTTTGATTGTGAGATAAACATACATAACAGAATAATGGAACCAAGAAAAATTCATTTTACAGGAACCTGTGTGTGGCATTTTTTATTTATATATTGCCCTGTGTGGGCAATCCAAGGTGAAAAGGGCTCCACTCACCTGCAGTTTCAGGAGCATTATTTGAACATGTAATCATTGAGAATTGATATAATGATACCTTTAATTTTTATATTATTGGATTTTACTACATGCCATGTATGGGACACATTTATAATCTCCATCACCACTGTGCAACTCGGAAATCATGCTGTAGGGTGTTTTATGTGCCTTCCTTCTCACTGAGTTTGTGACAGTTTGCTAAACTTCAGACCTGGATAAAGCAGTGAAAGGCCCTTCAATCCAGCACGACCACGCAATTAAGCCTGAACGCTATCGTGACCCAACACTGTCCTTTAATCTCTCTGGGGCTGTCGTTCCCAATCCTGTAATGGACATCAGGCCAAGAACAAACAGAGAAAGCCAGGCTTACTTCAAAGACCAGCGTCTCATTAGTGGGTCCCGCCGCGTAGAGGCTCTCGGGCTGGTTGGAGGAGCGCTGGTAATCGAACACTGTCCCGGCAAAGGGGAACTTCCCCGGCCAGTCGATGGTCCAGTCCCCGGTCAGGTAGTACCTGCTGGCCAGGCTGCGCACGGCCAGGTAGCTGGGGGACACCTGCATCTCCTGCAGATGGATGCTGCGCGCACCCGCCGGCACCGTCACCACCGCGTAGTAGGCTGTGGGGAGAGGAGAGGAGAGGAGGCACCAACCTGTGGGCAGCTGCCACACACACACAGCCTGAAAGGCAGCACGGTTCAGAAGGCACACCGCTGCTCTGACTCGCCAAGTTACTCCATTTTCACCAGGAAAAACCAGTTCTGGTTTTAACATCCCCACCACCCCCACCATGCGGGCTGTAATCAGAGTAACTCTGAGGTGTTTCAATTCCTAAAATTCTTCCTTGCGATTAAAGGCAAGAAAAAGCAAGTTCACCTCAGAAAAATGCAGAACACACTAATGGTGGCTCCACTGTAGCTCTCCCTGTAGTTCCCTACAGTAGCTGGAAGGTGCTACTGCCAGCCACAAGGGCTTTGAGGTGAGATGCACTGGGATGCAGAGTCATCACAAAGCCCTGGATACCAGAGCATCTCCCTGCTGCCAGCCAGGGCTGCATTTCTACATTCTGGACAACCTCCTGGCCTATATTACTGCAGTAAGAACATGTCTTATGGCCAACAGCAAACAGATCCTCAAAATACCCATGTGGGTGCTGAAATCGATCTGCATTTTATGCCTAAAAAACCCCAGCACAGTGAGATTATTTCCCAAGAAGCCTTTGACAGTCCACTCAGGAGATGTCCACCTCCCAGTGCCTGGATCTTCCACTGAAACAGCTGGACAGCTTCCAGACAACTTAATTTGAAAATGGATGTGGAAATACTGTCATGTTTGGCATTATGCTGTGTATTGCTTTTTATATGTTCCACAGTCCCATCCCAGTCAGAACTGCTGACAGCTATTTTTTCACTTGCCTGAATCCTAAAATCTCTTTTAAGAGGAAATTCACACGTAAAGGGAAAATGTGGCTTAAGAAACAAGAGAATTGTTTAACTGACCAAGACTTATGCTCACAGCTTTCTTGTTACCAAGAAACAGGAGAAATGTGAACTCTCCTCTCACTCTCCCTGTGATTTTCAGCTCACATCTGGACCCTCAGCCACTGCCTGAATGAGCAAGGGATTATCTATATTACATGGGGACACAGCAGAGCAGGGAGTTGATGATCATGGGGAACAGTTTTCCTTACCATTAGCTTTGTGCTGGGTCAAGTATTGGCCTTTAAAGAACTTGCACGTTGAATTATCTCCTTTACAAACTCCACAAGCATCCAACACAGCTTTGGAACCAAGTCCATGATCACACCCTACTTGCTGCAACCAAAAGGCACAAGTGAAGGACTCAGACAAAAGGGAATTTGAAGAAACAGCTGCATTTTCCCTAAAGGAGTCAATTGCCCACTAATAAAAAAAAGATAGACATTAGGATTGTAAGAAACTTAATTTTATCTTACTTCACATATTCCATCAATACAAACATCATAATTATTTGGAGAACACAGAGTTCCATCCTTCACTTTGCTGGACATTGCAAAGAAAAAGTCAAAGTCTTCAGCTGTGCAGTACAATTTACATCTGTCTTCCTCTGGGGAGAAAACAAACAAACAAAAAAAAAGACAAGGAAGCATTACCAGACCTGCAGTGTTAAAGAGATAAAAAAGCATCTTTACTGTTTTTCCTTCCCACGTTCTAGAAGATAAGCTACAAGGATGAACTGTGCATGGCAACAACTCAGGACACCAGAATGTAGCTAAATAGACCAGTTTATATTATGATTTTTTAAAAGCGCATTTGCTTGTCCACACAAAGAATGAATTCAAACTCGGTGTAGGAGCATTGCCTTAGCTCTACTGCTGCACCCTGCTTTCAGTTCCACTGCTTCACAGTGGAAATTTCATTTTTATTAAGATAAATGGGACACTGCAATAATTTTATTTGAAGTTTATTTAAAATTTGGGAAAGGGATAACATGGCACAAATGACCAGTTCAGCTGAAAGCTAGAGCTGCAGCCAGACATCCTCCTAACAAAAGTGTTTCTCCTCTAACAAATACTAACCACTGTCAAATTTCTCCTTACACATGAGTGGAGTGTTATGCTTATAAAGGGTTGATTAATTCTGCATAGACAAAACCAGTCATGAAGTTATAAATTTTATCACGTTTGCTAAAATGCAGAGTTTTAATAGAAATCTAAGTGCAACAAATAAAACGGGGTTTTAAGAACATGAAATTGGATTCAAAAGAGTATCCTTCTACTGTGTAGATCAGCATCTGGATTTCCAGTAGTCCCTTCTACAGAGGCAAAGAATCTGTAGCAATTTTGAAAACCAGATCATGTTTTGAGGGCTATAAACAGAGACCTTGGGGGAGCTTTTACAAAGCAGCTGAAAGGAAGGATGGGCATTTTCCACTTCAGAATCACTTGGGGACATCTTGCTTTTGAAAACTGTGCCCCTTGCCCCTAAGTTTAAGCCTCTTTTACTAAACACAGCCCCTTTCCTTTAAAACCAAGGCAGGCCACCTAATTTCTATTAAACAAGATGTATTTTTGCCCTATGATACAACATCCACAGCTACATGCTGTGAAACCATATTACTTCTTCCCTCTGTTCACACTGGCCCATGAACATTTTTAAATACTATTAAAAATGTCCACAAAGACTTTTGAAGAAAATATAGTCATGCTACAAATGAAAGTTACGTGTATGTGCATATATATATATATAATTATACACATTATCATCAAAAGCAAATTTGTGAATGTGCTAAACAAAGCAGCCATAATGTGAGAAATTCAGACACTTTTATTCAAGTAGTGCTTGCAAACTGGAGAAAATATTTGTTTTAGCTGATAAAAGTGAGTATTGATTCAAAATATTTGCTAAATTAAGATGCATAAAGTAAAAATAAACTCACTTGTGTAAAATAACAGAAATACTTATTGAGACCTGAACTTGATAAAGATCTCTTAGTAAAAGATGACTTTAAAAAATGTATGCCAGTACATTGTTTGCATTTCCCCTTCTCATGGGACCATACCAGCAGAAAAGTCAAAAGGTTGATTTACTGTTACATTTCGAAATCTGAGAACATTCCAAAAGAAGGAAGATTCTGGGAGTGTTATTGTGGAAGCCTGCATTTCCCAGGCTGAAAATTCCATGGAAATTGTTTTGCTTAGGCTTCAGACTAAGCAATATGGAATACAAAATGAGAGAGAGGGAGAGGGGTGGCAACAGCCAAGGAGTCACGGTGAGGACAAGGACTCGAATTCCCAGCCCAAATCAATCCTGCATGTCCATGCAGGCAGGGTCACACGGGAGGCTGGCTCCTGCTCTGCTAGAAACAAACACATCTCACCCAGGCCCACTGAGCATGGATCTGTTGATGCCTTAAGTTTTATCTTTCATGTTTTTCATGTTCTGTGCTGCCCAGGGGTGCAGCTCTGAGCTCACATTCAGGGTCACTCAGCCCTGCACACAGCAGGGACACAAAACAAATCCTTTTCCTGCCAGAGACCAAGGACAACTTTCAGGCCCAAAAGCACAACCAAGGGTGGCTGAAGGGAGGAACAAGAAGGATGAGACCTCACAACCTGGAGCTGGAATCGGACAATTAAACCCCAATATGCAAATGGACCAAAACTTATAAAAGTGTGAGACCTCGTGACTGTTTGTCCATTTTGTGACCATTTTGGGTCCACCTTGGGTGTAGCCCTGGCCAGGCTCTTGTCCTGCCCAAGGTGGATCCTGGAGGCCTTTCAATAAATCCCTGCTTTATTCTCCAGCTCTGTCCAGTCTCTGTTCCAGGTCAGCCCCAAGGCATCCCTGCTTCCATGGGATGATGTTTGCCTGGAGCACAGGGGTGAATCAGTGCTCAGAGCTCCCTGCCCTGAGAGCAGGGCCCCCCTCACCTTCCACTTTGGTGTAGGGCTTCCACTTGTAGAACCAGCCCCGGAAGGGTTTGCTGTTGTACTCTGCACACTGCAGGGCTCGGAAGTCCAGGCTGTCTGCTGGGCAGGGCTGCTTGTTGCAAAGCTGGTAAACACGGCTGGAACCTTGGCAGAACTTCCCACCATACTGCGGCCTAACAGGGAAAAAAAGAGAAAAAAAAAAAAGATTTTGCAAAATCTCCCTTTTGTGTGATTGGCATGTTACACACGTGTGTGAGAATACAGGGAACAGGAGGGTTCTGCCCTGGGAGATCAGTATTTCTTACATGGGCCATTAATTTTCATGGTTCCTAAAACCAAGCAAAGCAGTTGACATGAATTATCTACTCAGATCACTGCAGACTCAGCAAAGATGCAACCATCTAGAGGTGAGTCATGTTTGCACTAATTTAAATTTATAGGGCTATTTGGTACTGGCCGGGTTCAACCTTGTTATACTGCTATTTTTACTCTGCTGTAACCAAGGAATGAACATGTGCAAAGAATTACCTATCACAATTAGAGTTAATAAAGGATAACATAACACTGATCAAACGAAAAGAGAATGAATGATTACATTTGCTTGCTCATTTCTTTTGTAAATAATTTTGAAAAAATGTTCTTTTAAACAGTCAAAGGAAACGGGGACTGTGCATAGCTGTCCTGCTTTAGGAAAATGCTGGAATTCAGGGGTAATTTTAAACATGTCACATCCACTTCAGCAAACCTCACCTGGGCATTTCCCTTCATCTTGGCCAGAATGGAAAGAGCATATTCTATGACTTTGCTCATACATCACATTATCACAATATTATTTTTTTAACCTTTTGGTCTGTGCACAGACATCGTGAAACCATGTCAAATGCAAGAGTTGCTCTTTTTAACTTAGCAATTCACTGATGTAATTTGTGCAGTTTCATAATGCTCAGATACACATCTGCAAGCACCGAGCCAAGCCTTCAAAATAACAAATTCTAAGAACTCTTTGTTGTATTATACATTTCTTGCATCAGTCGAGAAGAAATGTACCAATGTTATACTTGCACTCATTTATATAAAGATTTTTTTAAAAAATTAGGGAACTTACATACTTGAAGGACAAGATATAAACTTTGAGTGGACAGCTTTGCCCATATTACACACACATTAAGGAAAAAACCCAGAATAATATAAAAGTTACTGAATAACAGTAATACATTAACTAACAGCAAAAATTTAAAATTCTAAGAGTATAGAATATGCAATTGAAACATATTGTTTGTTGAAATCCCTAAACACTGTGCTGTAACTATTCCCCACAACCAAGGATCCCAAGCAACTCCTGACTTGCTTATGCCTGGAATAACATGGAGACAGCTCCATGCAACATGGAGGAGAAAATCCAGGTGCTTCTTCTGTTTGCTCTGGTATAAATTTTAACTCCCATATGTCTAACCCTCTAACCAAGCTGGGACTTGCCCTTTTTATGTTCTACTTACACAATATCTGCCTTTTCCAGAATTCTGGGCTACAAAACAGTCTTTCAGAGAAAGAGGTGGAAACCCACCTGTTACTGTATTTAAAACTGGGTTAAATCACCAGTGAAATGTGCTGTGGAAAAAACCACAACAACTTCCACTGACTTTTCCTGAGGTTACCTGCCAGCTACACTGATACTGGGTATAATAGTGAAGGTCTTAAAGTCAGATTTTCTGTCCTAGTTGGTGGCAATCCAGCCTGTGAAGGGCAGGGAGGACACAGAACATCAGGGAGTGTTTATGTTGACTTTGTGCAACTGGTGAGAGCTCTGAGTTAAGGCAGCCAAACTGTTGGGTGCTGACTCAATTCCCTCCAGACTTTCT
Organism: Brachypodius melanocephalos; assembly: GCA_013398615.1. Lineage (NCBI taxonomy): Eukaryota > Metazoa > Chordata > Aves > Passeriformes > Pycnonotidae > Brachypodius > Brachypodius melanocephalos. The sequence goes on along the minus strand of VZSR01000393.1, from coordinate 15,706,467 downwards.
TCACAGCTTCAGCATATGGAGGATTTTTGACCTCCTTCAACCCCAGAGAACAAATCTGCTTTAGTGTAAGGAAAAGAAGCAACCTCCTTCCAAGTAAATGCCACCAAATAAGCAATATAATAGAATTATTTATGGCTAGATCGTGATTTCCAGCCGCACTCTTGCATTTGAGGATGGGATAAAATTCCTCCAAACTAAGGGAGCTCTGAAAGAGGCATTCTGTTTCCCAGCTCCATTACAGCATTTTAATATTACAGTACATTCCCATTACTGAAACTGCTGGCTTGAGAGTGATGGAAAGTTCTCCACCTTCATTTTCACCAACAAGATGTCAGTAGGAGTTAAGTGATTCACAGGAAACGAGATGGACATCTACAAATGCAAATTTCTGTGGGAATGATATTATCCACACTGAGAAAATCATGCTTTTCTTGAGGATGTTTGTAACATCAGCAGATTTTGGGTTGACTGCCTCCAGAAGTTGTTGGTGTATCCACACTTACAGTGGAATGCCCTGCATGAAGGGTATTCCAGTATTTCTGTAGTGGTACAGTTCCCCCAACACAGATACAGCCTAAAGCTCTCATCCCTCTGTGATCCCCCAACACTGACATGAACAGGTTGACCTGCATGAGGTCCTGCTGAGGTTAACTGGAAAAGGGAAAAAATTTGTTAGAAAGGCCAGCAAGACAAAGTCTCCAAAGATGGATTTGGAAAAGGAGTCTGAGTGCAAAAAGGTAAGTACTCCACTCTATATAAGACTCAAATATTAAAATGCTACAAGAGTAGCTTAAATTAATTCTGGAGTAGCCTTTTAAAGGTATGTTTCCTAAACCATGATATTCACTGCAACACAAGAACACAGAGAGTGAGAAATCCTGGAATTCATGTGATCAAAGAAAGTATTTAATGCAATACCAAATGAATTAAAACTCTGAAATTCTGGAATTCTATTTTTCACTTTTTGTAGACATTTAATTTTATGTAGGAACACTTCTGCTGATCTTGTGGCCATATTATGATAGTATCACAAAGCTTAATTATTCTGCACAAGTCTGAAAGGTCTACAACGTCTTTCAGAGTCTGTTTTTTAGAAGTATTTTAAATGGCATCATTGATTTGCATCAGTTTACATCTCACATTTTCTGTAATCACTGTTAGAGATATTACACACAAATGATTTTAAAAAGTGTGTTCAAACAGTTTTGAGTGCACACATGCCTACAACTCCATTCTGCTCTGCTGAACAATGCACTATTGTGAAGTGCAAGGTGCAGTCCCACAGATATGATTTAGGTATTAATTTAAATCTCTCGGGCACTCTTCGGGTTCTTTCCCAGCTAAACTATTAAATTATGCAATCAATTTCTATCTTGGAAATGTAACTCAACTGTAAAGTGTTGTGGTGTATGAAAACCAGATCCATGAAATTACACTGTGACAATTCACAGGAACATAATGATTTTAGCAAATCTGCCCAGCTCTGTGGGCTACAGGTGATCCCCATGGGTGTTTGTCAGCGAGAATTTGTGCACAACTCCAGTGGGAATTCCAAAGCCATACCCAGAGCTGTTTGGGTGTGGTCACAAGAGCTGCCTGAAAACTGTTAAGAGGAAGGGAATTGAAGTGGTTGGATATTCTTTGCAAGAGGAGGATTTCACAGACACACACAGGTAACAAGATTTTGACACACAGCAGCCTGACGCTGTATTCTTCACCTGCCCTTAAATTTCTGGTAAGTTGGGTCACCTTTAAAATCACCAGAAACTGAGAGATTTCCCTCAATGTTTTAAGAAGTCAATCATTTTGACTTCATTTTGGAGTCCAGTCAGCTCTTCATAGATCCATACCTCTTGTTCTAATCTCTTACAGAAATGTCATTCTTTGTAATTTTCAGAATTTTGCTATCCAAAATCATCTATCAAGCTTTTGAACAAAACAAACATTAGCTCCTATACAAATCTGGATTAGGGAAAGTGAAATAACTATATCACATATAAAAGAACATACATATATGTACTGAAATATATAAACATCTGAAATATGTTTCAGCCATTCAGAAAGAAAAGAATCATTATTCTGAGCTGCTGTGTATTTTTAGAGGCGAACAATGAACAGGGACTAGTCCTCAAATAGTTTTGTGTGGTGTAGCATTGAAAATAGATGATACTATTTTTCTTCTTATTCCAAATTCATACAAAATGCTGTGATGGTAAATACCTGAACATCTGTGCCCTGTTGTGTGGCTTATTTATATTCCTGTCATTGCATCAATGTAACTCTGAGAGCAAATTATAAAATCTTCTCTTTGCCCTAACTGGATTTCCACTAATACAATGGAATTAAATCTAGTGCAAACATGATCCAGCTCTGCTACCAAGTACGACTTGGTTACATCAACTCTTCCTTTATTAGAACAGACAGTTCACTCTGAAGGAAAGGTCTGAATGCTACAGCAGCTGACACAATCTCTTCATGTTGCAGAGATTCTGTCTGAAGACCCCAGAAAATCTTTATCAATCACACCAGTGCACCAAACTGAACCATTTCCACTACTGGGGGTTCTCCTGTCACACATTGAGAGCAATGCTAAATGCAAAGAACAATGTGCAGCCGTACAAATTCAGCAAGAAAAACAGGGCCCAAAGCAGGAAGACCAAAATATAAACATATGGCCTCCAACTGAGACCCTGCATTCTTTTGCTAAACCGTTTAACAAAGGAGATTATCCATGTAATTTTATTTATGAAAATGAACTGAGAAACAACAGAAAAAGTTGACAAAACGCTCTGCTATGGATCTGCAAAAATTGGCTTGACTGAAGGTGATAAAGACTATTTTAACTAACTCACATTCTCCTATAACATAGTATATGAAGCGTGGATATTATTACTGCAGCACTGTATAGTAGATAAGAGGCTTCTTTACAGCCTCATACAAACTGTGTCATATTTTCTCTGGGTTTTATTGCTGCAGTTTAAATGCTGCTTTTATTGTGTGCAATGAGGAATACATGTGTCTATTCCTGCTGAATTTGTGTATGAAATAAAACAGGGAAATCCTTTTTTTCATGTAAGTTGGAGTGAGTTGAGTACTTGGTAAAGATGCTGGTCAGTTAACACTTTTAATCTACTTGGAAATACTTACTATAGTAAACAGTATTTACAGAGATAAGATATTAATTAGAGGCAAATAAAAAAAAGCTTCATGAGTTAGCACACAATTCTAGGCTTCAGCTGCTTTTGTTTGATTCATGAAATATAAAAGAATGCAAAGAACATGACAGACATGCAAAGACATCTGTCCTTATCATCCTAGATAATATGATCTCAGTGGAAGTCTTAATAGCTTTTAAGATCTTTTTCTGCTGCTCTTAGGCTGCTGGGTGTAAAAATGTCCCTGGGGTGCTTCCCTAAATGCAAAATGTAAAAATGTAAAATGTAAAAATGTAAAGTGTAAAAATGTCTGTGTGGAGCTTCCTTAAATGTAAAACGTAAAATTGTAAAATGTAAAAATGTCTGTGGTGTGCTTCCTTACTTCTGCAGGTATTTGATAAAGTGTAGCATCCCAAAATAAGTTGGGCTGGAGATGCTGAGGAACTCCAGCAGCCTGCAGCCAGCCTCTGCTTTCTGGTGTCAGGACACGGCTCTGCCTTCCACCCACTGAGTGCTCATCCTGGACACGGGAGGAAGTCTCACAAACATTCCCACACACATTATTTCCCCGCAGAAACGGACCGTGCTCATTTTCTGCTCTAGCAACACAACCAGTACACAAACACCACCTTTCCATATCTCTGCCTTACTTTGGATTATTGCAGTGTCTTTCCTGGTAGGTGACCCCCCCTCCACAGGTGCGAGTGCACTCTGCCCACGGGGCCCAGGCTGACCACTGGCCATGGACGGGCTTGGGGCCGTGGTCACCGTACCGGACGCACTGTCCCCTGCGGCACCACTGCAAAACAAACACACAAAACACGGTTAGCAGCACCCAGCACATCCAAAAAAGAAAAACAAAAACAAAACTCACATTCAAAAACCCCAGTGTTTGATCCTAACAAATATAAGGTCACCCACTGAGCTCAATGAACAGGACTCTGGAGTGGGACATCCATCCGTACAGTGGCATAGATAAGTAATGTTCTAATATTTGTCCAAGTTCTGAGTTGAAGATCCCTGAGGTAACAAATTTTCAAAACTGCTCTCTTGAAGAGTGCTTTTTTTGCCTTGCTCTTCCCCCAATAATCCGTGTTACTTTGTGGCCCTGTGCTGCAGAGCCTCAACAATTCCCATGTAATTTACAAACAGAATTCTGCTAATATGTCTCCCTTTTATGATTCAATTACAAAATACTGCACAAAGAGACAAAGTAAAATAGAACATTTGTCACTAACTTGAAAATCAAAACAATGTGCTGCTGGAAGAAACCTTATAGGAAAAGACAATATTTTGCATAACTACAGATGAGAGTAAATTGGAAGGTTCAACTCAAATAAATGCAAACAAACGAGGGTAAATACAAACAAATAAGATGAGTGTAAATTAGAAGGTTTGACTCAAATGAATAAGCTCTTTCAGTGGTGATCTCTGATGAATATATGGCCTTAGTGGATATAGCAAATATTATGGCTTAAGGTATGCTCATATCAGAGCGGAATTTGACACACTGATCTAACTCCTGTTGTAATTCATGTATTTTCTTACTGGTTTAGATTTGCCAGAGGTATCTGATCCCACACTTGCTGGGAGAAGCACCAGGCCCTGCCACCAGACAGGTACCACTGGGAGGCCACGTGCTAATATGCATCACAGTGGAATCATTTACAAAGCAATCTCAAAGTCCAGGATGGCAAATCTGGAGGGATCTGGCTAAAACTGGTTTTAATGGGACCTTGCATTTGACCAAACACAGTCAAGTTAGGATGACAATATTTTATTTATAAAATAACTTACCATACTTATACCACAAGCTGTTCCTTCTGCTGCAGGCATGAACTTTGTCTCACACCTGTGACCCACTTTGTGACACCAAAGAGATTTGCAGATATCCTGAAAAGGAAACAGTACTTGCTACAGTGCTCAGAATTTCCATTATTTCCTGGTGTTTAAAAAGAGTAACCAATGAAACATGCTTTTCCTACCTTAAAAGATGTATAAATAAATTCTTTTCTGAATTTAGAAAAGCCTGGGTTAAAGTTTCCTAGCACAGCCGTACCCTGTATATTGCCTTCTTGTTTATGCACCGTTTCACTATATATTTCTTAAAATTATATTGAGTGTGAGGTTATAATAGAACACAAACTGTGTTAAAAAGTTCATGGCTAAAATTTCATCATGTCTGCAGGGAGTGCAATACTGTAAAGAGACAAGATTTTTTCTAAACCACAGAAGATATCTGGAAAGGCAGTCTGTGCACAGTGCTGTTCACTCCCTCTTCCTTGTCTGTTAGCTGTGGAAGAAACACAGCTGCCACCACTTGAATAATGTGGTTAGTATACAATAAATCAAAATACTCCAGGATAATAACAGGAGTAAAAGAAATTACCATAAGTTTTTTCAGAATGAGCACTCCAGATTATTTTTAAAAATGCCTGCTCTCTGAAGAGACCAGTAAGGAGTGTAACAGTCATTAAAACAATAGGTTAATCTAAATTGACCATTCATCATGAAGTCAAGAGTATAAGTTACATTTCATTGCTCTGAAATAACCCTATAGATCTCTCCCAGGCTTTTTGCTGTCATAAAAGTAAAACACAAGAAATGGAGTCCTTCTTACCCCACACCCCACACAAGCTTTGATCAAAATTCTACTGCCTGCTAATTTCCCTTAGCATAGCAGGCAAAGCCTCATGTGGATTCAAATGCCCCCCTCATGACTCCTGGAAGGAACACATTTCCTTCTGAAACCCCCCCTGGGACTGGGATATCCCTCAAAAGAGGCCAGTACCTTCAAAGAAAATTGCCAAGCAAGATAAGGCAGAGAAATAGCCCAGACTTCTGAAGAACCCTGTATTGCTTGTACTTATTCAGTGTACTGCACTTCTCCCATGTCACTGTAACCTCTCAAAAGTGCATCAATAGGTACCTTTACAAAGCTGAGGTTGCAGAGTTTTGCTTTCATTCCAAATTGCCATTTGCACTGGGTATCAGCATCATAGATCTGCCCTGGCAGTTTGTCAGGGTATTTATACTGTCCTGTTTGCTTAGGTTCATCAATCAGGCAGGCAGCTTGAGCTGTACTATAATGAGAATGTAAATTAATCATTACTATGATCTTTACATCAAAATATTTTAATTTGCTACAGACCAGCACAACTACATAATATGGTATACAGTACCTTTAACCAGTTTTAGAGGTATGCTCTGAAACAAGAATATCTGTGTGCAGGAACCAAAAGTTCTTGGCATCTTGTTGGTAGCCTGACCTGCAGAGTTTTAAGGAAGCAGGAATTTCCAGGCTTTGGGACTGTTGTGACAGCAAAAAAGAATGATGTGAAATTCTTTTCCTCCTTGTATTCCTGGGTAACCAGGAGCGAGGTGACCTCATGTACTCCTTTCCCTTCAGTGATTCCCCAAATGAGGGAAGCAGCAGGCACAGTGTCCCATTCCAGCACGTGCCCTGTGTGGAGCTGCCAGCAGGCTGCTGCAGGGGGTGTCTTTGGGCTGGCTGTGTCCAGAGCACAGCTCCCAGCTCCTCATTTTCCCTTCATCTCTGCCTGAGAACCCCTGGATACAGAAGGTCACTCTATACCGGATTTGCCTTCCAAGTCTCTGAGACCATATGGGCACGTTGGAGGGCTCATGTGACTTTTTAGCTTGCAATTTCCTTCTGAACACAAAATATATTGCATCACTGCAGCATTAAAAAAAAACCAAAAACCAGAACTCCATCACCTTTTCTGGCTGCTACTCAAAAATATTGACTGGGAATTCAAGGACCAGAACCACACAACTTCCAAGGTGCCTGGTTCTCACTCTAAGGAATTAACATCTAAAATGCCTGTGTTGCTCTTGCTCAAAATACCTCCTACACATTTTTTTAGTATTTCTGTATAGTCTACCCATGAATGACAAAAAAAAATAATGGAAAGATTAATGTAATCATGAATTAAACAGTGATTGAAAAACAGTTCCTCTAAAGGCATCGCTGAGTAATGACAACATGCTGGGAAAAAAACCTGAAACCTTTCACTTACTCCTTTTTTCTACTCCCAGAAACAGGATGTGAAAAACGTAAAATGTCCTTTACTCACGACATGAACTACATCAAGAAAGAAACTCCAGTGAGAAAGGCCACTGATGTTAATTCACATTTTGCAATGACTTTGGTACCACTGTGTCTGCCCTCTTTTGTGTACACTTCCTACTAATTCTCTAATAAACTCAGCTGCTGACAGGAATGCCTGGGAAAGAATGATATGTCAGTCATTCCTGCAGGGCATTCCTGGAGGGTGAAACTCATGCTTTTGGAACAAGGCAGGACAAAAGCCCTTCCAGGCCACACCACCTCAATGCTCCACAGCAGCCTGAGTGTGTGGGCTCACACACTGCAAGGGCTGGAGCACATTTTAAAGGAGGAGAATTTCACACTTCAGTAATTTTTATGCTGTTCAAGAATTCAAGCCCAGTTACTAAAGCAGCATTCCCTGGCACTGGCCCAGATTTACATCTGACCTACCTGAGAAATTTGTTGAGATACTGCCTGCTGCACACAGACCAAGAAAACACTCCATTGTTTCCAGTGAGTGTGGGAGACATAATATTTCCCTCAGCTTTTCTACAAGCATTTCCTTCTCCATCGTGAATCATCCCAAAGCTGAAAAGAGAAGCAGGTGGGAGAGTGGAAGTCTAGATTAAACAGAAGCAAAACAAAATTTGGGGGAAAAGAAACACTATCTGGGTATCAGCTCTATGCTTGAACTCCATAGGGAAGGTGAAATTCATCTCTTTTGTTCCAAAAATGAAAACTTATGCACCATACAAATTAGTATTGGTATGAGTCAAGTTCCAGCTAATAGCAGTTTTTGTCTTCACACACTTCTCTGATGGGAAGGGATGGTCAGGTTCCAAGGAAGAGCCACGCTGGAGCTGCGCAGGGAGCCAGTGACAGGACACTGCACAGAGGCTGCACTGGAGCTGCAGACTGTGCCCAAAGTTTCCCAGTTTCCCCATTTCTCACCCCCAAAGGAGAACTGTTCCATGGTGAGGTGGAAGGACATCACGGATCTTACGTTCAGCCACGCTTGTGCTTCCCTATGAATCTGCCAGCTCAAAACCTGCAAGAGTGTGAGCCTGTCTCTGTCCAGGGACAATGCCTGTTAACACCAATGTTGTGGAGATCAGAATCCAGGGAAACACCACCCATAGGAATGTACCTTACACACCACAACTGCCTTCCTAATCAGAGGGAAGAGCTCCAGAGCTCCATTTCTAGCAAAGGAAATGGGTGGGAATGAATAGAATACAGAAGTATGAATATAAAAATATTATTGTTTTTCTAATTTTGGCCACTAACTTGCTATATTATCTCAGGCAATTCACATTGGTTTTCTCACCTTTGTTATACAATGCCATTTGTGTAGACTGTAACTGTTTAATGGGAATAGTGCCTTTTACTGGGAAAACTGCTCTTATGGAGTGTTTTGCTCAGTCTGAGCATCAGGAGGCCCTGCTTTCACTAGGAGAGGTGTTAGGATGATATTTAAAAAAAAAAAAAAAGGCAATAATAAAAAAATCACATGATAATTACAAATTATGGGGATTTTATTGATACAATAAAGCTAATTTTTAGAGCTTTTCCTTTCACTGTTCTGTATTTACTGACTGTATGGGACATCTGTGAATTTCCATGTGTTTGGGATAGAAATTTCATCATCTGTTACTTCAATATTGTAGAACACTGGTGACTTTATATATGTAATCTGTGCATGTGCAGGGAATATCTCATTTACTGGACTCAAGCCTCTACTGCTATAAATCATTACAGGCTCATCAGAGTTACTGCATGTGTTGCCACCAGCTGAGGCTCCAAACTTCCTAAAATATATGGCTCTTCCCATAAAAAAATACCAATTGAGCCAGTGTTTTAGAACCCTTCATAAAATACTGTGTTCCCCTGCACTGCAGAGCCAGAGGATCCCCAGTTTATATCCCATTGACACAATGGACTCTGAACACCCAGAGGAACTGTTAAGGTTTCAGGTAAAAAACACAAACTTCAGAAAATCATTAAAATGTCTAACAAAACACTAAAATATCTAACCACTGAAGTTTTCAGTGGATCTCAGAGTGTGATATTCCCCTCCTGTGAAACCTTTGGTTAATGCATTCACAATGGACCTCAGCAAAGCTGTCACAGCTGGTTTTTTTTCCTTCCAAAAATCTCTGTATGACAGAAACCAAGTTCTTCTGTCTTACATCACACATTAGGTAGTCTCAGGACCATGAACATGACAAATGATAATAAAGACATTTTGTGTCTGGCACAGGCTTTTCCCAGGAGATAAAAAGCATTTTATTAGGAGCATGGAAGTACACCAAAGAAAGGTTGAATAATATGTGAATCAAAGGCAGTGGTGAAAAAGGGGAAAAAAAGATAAAAGACAAAAATTCCAAGTTGAATCTCTCAAAGCAAATAAGAAAATAAAAAAGGGAGGAGAACATTAAGAGACTAAATGGGATAACTCTTGAAAAATAAGCTATGGGCCTGATTCTCCCCTTATACTGATTGAAGGGCATTAAAAATGTACTGAGGTCAGTGAAACTGCATTAGTTTGACAGGAGGATCAAACAATATTCATATTACATATCTGGTCCTTTGAATGCTTTGGCACAGTTCCCACGGGCCTCACTGGCAGCTGGATTACTCTTTAATTCCTTGCTTCCCTTCAGATGTACAGAAACCTGTGAAAGGGTCACTTGTGTAGACATTAGGTCATAGTGTGTACTGCAGAGCATATCAGTGCAATGAAAACTGAATAGTCCTGATGCACTCAGGCAGAATGGGAAGGCTTCATGCCTTGAGCACTCAGCAGAATACAGCAGAACACAGCACCACTGCTGTCCAAAAGTCTTCTGTGCATTAATGTTGCTGAAAAATAAAGACCTTTTAACTAAGCCTTGATGTTAGGTTTGTACCACACAGAGAAACTCTGCCTCTTTACTGCCAGTGGTGAGACAGACTCCAGCTTGAAGTGTGCTAAACTGGAAATCAAAACCATGCACAAAGTTGTGGAAAAGTAATTCAAAATTACTGGAGGAAAAAACAGCAGAACAAAACCTGATCATCCTCTTTAGATTTAATTCAACAATCTGAAGAATAGCTGAAGCTCCACCAAAGATTATTACTTGTTTTTTGTGAGAGACACCAGGTTCTAAGAAAATGACAGTCTATCTACCATAGAAATCAAATGGAAATCCAACCGACATAAATACAGAAAGGCAGAGACCATTACAAAGGTGGGTTTTACCCAAATCACTCATTAAACAGGCAGAGACAACAAAGGACAAGTTCAAAGTTTCCTATGAAACATTGAGTCTTCTGGGAAAAGACCTCTAAGAGACTCAGAGAGATCCAGTGATGCAGAGATCACCTCCCTAGGTGTAACCTACAGCCACCTGCAGCTTTTTGGAGCAACCACATGGATACCAGAAGGGATTTGCCTACCAGAATATGGGATGAAGTGTTTGAAGCTGAAAGGTCTTAAAGAGGACTGGCCAGTTCTGAGCCCAGCAGAACACCGCTGGTGACCAGTCACCATCTGGATGGAACCCTGTTCACCACCACTCCTTGAGCTTCCAAATTATTTATATTTAGAATGTGCCAATCCAGATGATCTATATTTAACTGATTTATATTAAATAGGCTATGTTTCCAATCACTTACATATTTGTTTATAGAAGAAGAAACTTACTTGTGTCCAGATTCATGAGCAATTGTAAAAGCCAGTCCAAGGCCTGTATCTTCATTAATGGTGCAACTGCGGTATTTGCTGCACATGCCACTGATGGGTGCAAATCCTGAAGGAAGGAAGCAGTAAAATAGCTTGTTCCTCTACTGAATTCCAAATACACATATCATCTGCACTGGTCCTAACAAGCCAGTTTATTTTGGCACATGGAGACACTTGTCTACTTCATCAAGTTTATCATGGAGGAATTACAGCAGACTTTTATTTGACAATAAAAGAACTCCTATATAAAAAATATAAATCAAACCTAATCTCTCCAACTACAATTCATTTGTAAAGATTATTCTCCCCCCAACCCACCCGCCATGCCTTTACTGCTCTCAGATTAGGGAGGAATCCCACTCAAAAAAGGCAAGCAGTCGCAAAAAAAAAAAAAAAAAAAAAAAAAACTCAGAAATATTCACAAAATTAAAAATATTCCTTGAAGAGGTGACAATCTAAAAATAATGCTGTCTTGCCCTCTTCAAGAAGAGTAATAACATGTGCAAGGATGCCCTCTTTTATTTGAAACCAGGTCAGCTCCTGCTGTGGACTGCCCCAGGTGTCTCAGGCCATGTTTTGGTGTCCCACCTAGAGTGTCACAGGGCTCATTCTTCCAGGAGCAGATGTCAAAGCCCGTCAGGAGGATGGCGTGGTCGTGGCGCTTCCCATTCTTCCCAACCAGGGCAGACTGCCACTGGCAGAAGCTGTTCAGGGACTGGTCAGCGTGGTGGTTGATCAATAACCCACCCTGCAGGGACAGCACACACACAGACAAGGTGTTTCCAGCAGCACATGAGAGAGGAGATTGAAAGAGTGAGAGTTGCTTGGGGAAAAGGGAGTTAATGTTTCATATTTGTTCTACATCAACTTATGTATTCCCATGTTAACTGTCTGTGATGGCTGAGTCAGCTGATGAGTGAATCTCTTACAACTGTAAAATAAAACTGAGCCTCTCACCAGACACACAGATATTTCCAAAACTGGTGGTTGGAATTACAGTGTAAAAATATATTTGATTCCTGAGAATGCTGAACACCAAGCCATATTCAACATTGTGATTATAATGCACTGTAATTGCTGGGGAGGAGGAGTATTATCCAACTAGATCAACCCATCACAAATCTCTTTTCAGCAAAAGAGATTTTTTGTTTTCTTTTGTCTCAGCACCCTTAACACAAGAATTGGCTCCACTCCCACCTTTTGTTACACGTTTTCTTCAGTTTGGGACTTCTGAGTCCTTACCACTTCTGGTCATCCCACCTTGGAAAGCCTAGTTCAAAATTATTCTATTTATTTAAATAGTTATTAAGTAGATTTCTCACTCCAGACATTTCTCTTCAAAGAAACGCTGGAAAATGTTAGGTTTTATCTTACTAGAAGCGTTTCAGTGTTTCTAAAGAATATTTATATGAAATAAAGAATTTAGAATCAAAACCCAAGAAGCAGTGAAAAGTAGAAAGTGTCATTTCGGAGATTTTGGCAGTTTTAATCTTTTGGAGATTTTATCTTCTTCTCACACTCTATGTCTTAAGAAACCCCCCTGCACATAATGTGGGTGCACTCAATGTTCCCAATCAACAGCAGCAAATGAAGTAGCTCAGACAAAAATTCTGACACAACTTACAGGCTCTTGTTCCAAAAGAAGCAGGCTCACAACAATAATGTTTATATCACTTCCAATTGTTCCATCCTTAAACAGACTAGAGACCTGCAATCATTATTGAAGAGGAAATATCACCTACATGCATAATCTCTTTTTAATGGATTAAACATATGTACTGAGTTATTGCCTTGGACTTCAATTTTCAGTACTAACTAATGTAGTTATAAACCTTGTAGGATTAACCCAAAAGAGCTCAAACCAGAAGAATTATGCCCCAAACCACACTTAGTCAAAAACTCAAAAAACTTCTGTTGGGTTCAATGGGCTTTGATGTGCCCTTGGTCTCCTGGATCGAGTGTAATTAAGGCCAAAGTTCAAGCTCAAGTTTTGGAGTACAAACGTAAAGAGCAAGGCCATGCAGGAAAACATATTTCTAGTCAAATTATATCAATTTTATAGAAATATATTTGTGTTTTCTCAACAAGTGTTTCTAGGAGATGTGAGATGAAACACATAAAGCTTCATGATACTAAATGAAACTTTCAATTTCAGAGTATCTGCCTTTTTTGTACTACACAGGAAGTATTTTAAAATTTAACACTTTAAATACTTTGTGGGGTTTTTTTCACTCTACAGTACTGTGATGTTCTAAAGATGTGCATTTAAAAGCTTTTTGATATAAGTACTACATTAGATGAGGCTTGAAGAAAGGCTTGCATAAGGTGTCTCTGCTCTTTTTGTCTAATGAAAGATCCTACCCTGACACAACAATACTTCCCAGAGAAAAGACACTTCAGTGACACCACACCTTACCATGTTCATGACTGTTAAGATATATGTTGTCACATTTTCCTTGCCGTGCTTCTCCAACATTTTTTTATCCGCCACAACGAGGGTTTCAACATTCAGGCTTCCATTTTTCTGAATTTTAGCAGATGATCTTTTGAACCTCGCAGAAGTCCCATACTCATCTGAGCGAATGTAGGTCTCTTCTGTGGGTGGCTTGGGTGCATCTAAAAGGAAATAAAACTGTTTTGGAAAGAGTTCAGATCACCCATGAACAGTTTCATCAGAAAATGAAGTATCACAGGTCTAAAGCCTTAGATTATTTTTATAACATGTGATTTAATACTTCTGGCTAAGTTCTTCCATATTTATTAAAAAAGACCTGATTCATTCCTGAGGGAAGGAGGGCTACAGGGAGAGAAGGAAATGGGAGAACCACATTCGTATTCAATCAGCAGTTTAAAATAAGGAGTTAATCTAATAAAATGGTAGCATCTGTGCAAAAAAATACAACAGAATTTTTAACAGAGTATCTGCAATTTTCCTGTCCTTTTGATAACTTCCTGAGGTGTTTGGCATGTGCTAGTTTACATAGCAGTTGGCAAAAAAGTCCTTTCCACAACAGATGTCCACGGGCAGTGCATAAATCAGATACACACCACAAGTGAATTCCTGCCAGCCTGATATTGGGACTGCCATTGGCCTTCCATGCCAAACAGCCAGGGAGATTATTCCTGCTGGGAATGTATTTATTGAGTACAGGGAGATGGTAGGCAACACCAAGGAGGGCTTGACAGCAGGCAATGCATATCCCAGTTCCAGGGAGCATTTTGTCCCTCTATGCTGGTGCAGCACAGGCAGTGGCACAGCTGGAGAATAGTTTCTACTCCAGTTCTTCAGGGAACCAGAAACTGGGAAAAGAAATCCATCTCCCACATCCTACAGTGCTCCTGCTATCCTGCTAAGTTTTTCTGCTTAAACCTACACTGCCTTTGCATCAAGAATTAACTCAAAGGCCACTTTAACAAACTCTTTGGATAATAATGGGGTTTTATGTGACACAGGATGAAACAACACAAGTGAGGGAACCTCAGGTAATGAAAAAAATCCTCTCTGTGCCTCATCAGAAAAGTTATTCCCAAGAGCTAAACCAGACCCTACTTTCTTCCATGCCAAACTGGAAAATCAAGAACACCACTGAATGCACAACAGTGGTCTGCTTTCAAGGACTCAGCACTCTGAGATGCATTTAACATGCAAAGGACGAGGTTATGGCGATTTTCAGATGTGTCACTCGTTATACACAACCATCCTTTACAAGCTCAAAGAACTTTTATTTTCTGGAAGCACATCAAGACACAAGGACAGGCCTCACCCAAGAAGAGAAATGCTCAGTTCAAGAGCTCAGGTACTATTTTGAAGGCAACAGAGCTCCAGTGCTTTGGACACATATATCCATGGGCAGAGACGTTTTGCTCTTGAATTTACTTCACTGCTACTTGCAAACCCTAAGCAGCAGCAGTTTCATGCATGTTTTACTAATGATAGTCCAGTGAATTCTCATGATCTAAAAGCATTTAGGTTGTGACAGAGTTTGGAAGACGATTAACTGGCTTTTCTAGTGCTTACAAACCGCCTGCACATGAAATTTTAAAAGATGACGTGCAGGACAAGTTGTTTTATGACATCCAAGTGACAATGTGCTCTTCCCTCTTACTGCTCAGAAAGTTTGATTTCATTCTTAGGTTAGGATAAATTATCCCTGACTAGGCAGGGTTATAGCAGAGGACCACCTTTTGTCAGCCTGAATAATCCATCTCTTTGTTCATTTGAGCTGAAACTCTGCTCCAGATGACCAGATTGGATTTTGCTGAAAATTTCAAATTTATATGATTCCAGATCTCAGAATAAGATCAGAAAAGCAATGTAAAAACTTAAAACAAAAACAAACAAACAAACCAAGAAA
>VZSR01000393.1:15675227-15689242 GCA_013398615.1 Brachypodius melanocephalos | reverse complement strand
CGAAAGCTGAAACTTGAGGCATCACTCGGGCCAACTACGCAGCCCGAAACAGGCTGCTACCCCAAGAAAGGAGAGAAGAAAGTTTCCTTACATACATTTCTTGCGACGTCCACAAAAGTGCTGCTTCTGAAACCTTGGGTGGCGGCGGTGGCGGCCGGCCGGTGTGCGGGATGCCCGCGGTGCACGGGATGCCCGCGGTGCACGGGATGCCCGGGTGTGGGAGCGCCTGTGCCGGGGCCGCGGGTGCACCTTGGCCTCGGCGCTGCGCCTGTACAGCACGTGCGGGTGGTGCCCGGACGGGGACGTGTAGTTGTGCTCCCGTGCCAGCCGCTGAGGCAACGGCGAGATCAGGAACTCCATCTGCCGCGTCCGTATCAAGCCTGACTGGAAAGAAACAGCACCGCAAATTAGCTGGAACAGCTCCGTGAGTGACCTTCCTGCAAAGCCCAGACTGGCCACAACCTGCACCGTTACTGGAATTCTCGCTGAGCCAGATGGTTTTAGCTCCGCAAGGGTCCAGCACAATCTCAGGGTGTCCAGCCCTTCTCAGAATGGCTTAGAATAATTTGTGAGATGGCTCTTCAGGTGTGTTTTGTAAAGCAAAAGTTTTTATAAATGAGAAAATAACAAACGATGCAGAAACAAAACAAAAGCTGGGCATGGTGCAGAGAAACCTCCAGCATCAGCTAAGACACCCCAAAAATCCCAGAGCAACTCCAAGCTGGTTCTTAAGTATACAATGATCAAGGAGAGATAATTTGGCTTGCTGCCCAATAGAAACTAGTTAGACTTCAGAGGAGCAGCTAAAAGGTCCAACAGGTTTCTCTGTGCGGGCACTGAGCCAATTCCAATGAGAGAAACGCAGAAGGTCCTGGTCTAGCTTCCTTTTAAGTTCAGAGGTAAACTGAAACAGTTTTCCTTATTTGGAAACATTTGCTTGGGTGTGGGAAATGCACTGCAACACACCTTGACACTGGTTAGCTACCCAAGTTATTATTACTCAAGTTATAGATCAGCTTACGTATCAAGTTACCCTAGTCAAGTTACGATCTGGATATCCTTCCCATTTAAATATGCATCGTTTCCTTTTAGAGATGAACAGGTTTCCCATTTGGAAAAACACAAACCAGGAATGTTGTGAGGTGGGCAGCACAGCACCTTCACACAATAGCATGGATAATTTCATATGCAATGTTAACCCATTCTTCACAGTACAGTGTCTTTTTGTGCAGGATATACATCAAAAGGAAATGCTTTTGGAAAAACTTCTCATAAGTGCACACATCATAGAAGAAAATATTTGAATTAAGGCTCACAGCTTTTCACAACAAGGTATTACCAAACAGGAATCCCAGACTGAAAGGCACTCCAAGTAGAAAATGACATTACAGGTCAGCAGCACAAAGCTGAAACATCTGAACATTTAAGCACCATCATTCACTAATCAGCTCCCCTCAATTTAATCACAATTTAAACACAATGTGAAATTTATACCCTCCTACAAGGAAAAGCTAATCACTAAAGGCAAGTATCTGATTGTTTTCCTTCTTGGATCTCTGAAAGACACAAGTATGGGAAAACTACACTGTAGTTTTCACATAGGATCTGTGCATAAAACTGCACATGTGATGAAGTGTTTCCAGGATCAGGGCCAGGGAAATGTGGGTGGCACTGAGGAAGTATTTCCATGCAGCTCATTAATCAGTTATGATTTTATTTCATTTATTGGTTTTGTAAAACATGTTGCAATAAACACCCTTTTTTACCAAGTCAAAAACCAAAAAGAAGTTTCATCAGGTAATTCTATTACATTATATACGTAATACTAGATACAGATTTTTGGTTTGGATCAGTGAGGCTCTACCATGTGCCAACACCCTCCTGCCAAAACTGACATCCCACGAGGACTACATATCTCTTAGGCTTCAGAAAAATATGCGCAGACAAACAAATGTCAATTGCAAACCATCTCACCCCACATCTTGAGCCCTCCAAGACCATGATTCCACCTCCTTCCTCAAAAAAGTCTTTGAAAATGCAGACATGTCATGTGTATCACCTCCTCCCGTCTGAAATGGATGTTCTTCTTTAGCACAACCTCCCAGGGCCTGAATGCCAAAGATGTCACAAGGAGAGCAATTTGAATGCCCAATGTAAGCGCGGTATTTTTAAAGGATTTATGGAATTTTCCGTGTGTTAAGAACTGTTTCCCATGAGGAAAACTCAACACAGTGAAAAGCAAGTGAAAATTGAAAGTTACACGTGAATCTTCACAGCTTTAACCATTAACTAAATGCTGAAATGGATTTTAAGTCTATTCCAGCTGGAAAGATTTATCAAAGATCTACAGATCCTCAACAAACTACAGCCATCCATGGCACTCTTTTCATAGAAATTCTCTTCTGTTGATCCAAACCAAAGAAGGCAGCTTTGCAGTAGTCCCCAATATAAGCATCTTTCACAGGGGCCCAATAACAGTGCTCATAAAGTCACACTGTGATCTCAATTTTGGCAATAGAAGAGATTCCACTGAGAGGGTCTAATTGTCCTCTGAATAATAATAACAATACACAAATTATATTCTGATCCACAATTTGCCCATTCTCCTCTCTTCAACATGAATTCATAACTATGTATCTCAGCCTGTATCTACTTAACATTCTAAAAGACGGGTAAAATTGCTTCCATCAATAAAAGACAGGTTTTTAATAATTGACAGGAATTTAACTCGCCTGCTCACTGCAATAAGTTGGCATATTTCAAATGTCAGATCACATTTGGTCATGACAAAGTACTTTCCTGTAGGGAAGATGACTAATATTTTAATCCTTATGATGTGTGTCATCACACAATTTACAAGTGATTCTGAGAGGCAATCTTTATCTACAATGCACTGATAATTGGGCACTGCTAAGCGATTTTTTTTTTCAGCTGGAAAACAGAAATGTAGTGAATCTGGTTCTTATTTCCCCATTTTAAAGGTTTCCACATCTGAAATTATTCCTGTAGGATTCATTTTGTAAATGATTCAAACCATATGGAAAAAAAAGAGGTTTCTACATTCTCCTGTAAGAAACTGTCCCTGATGCACATGAAGTCTCAGCCCCAAACATCATCTCTATATTTAACTTTGTAAGGGTGGATTGAGAATTCATGGTGGAGGGAAGAAGCGACTGAATTCTGGGCCCTGCTTGTATTTTGCTGCATCTTCACAGAGGCTGCAGCTGACTGAGTGCCATACAAATGTAGTCACTTTTTTCCAACAGAATTGACCCTAAATCTCCACTAAGACATTTTTCCTTTGGGTTTTACATCAAACTCATCCTCCACGTTGAAAAATGCTGTGTGAATGAAAGATACCTTCTTTTTGATAACATCCAGTTTTACGAAGTTGTGAAGTTGTCAAGAAGAAAAGGGAAGTGCCACAGAGCAGTCTGGACACTCATTCAATCACACACCATTTGCCTTTTTTTTTCCAGGCATGGGATGGTTTCAAGGATTTGTATTGAATTAATCACTTTGGGAATTCCAAAGCAATGCAGAGAATGCTGACCTGGCTTCAGACAGAGCTGTGGTCCTCTGGAGCACTGTAAAGAGGGCAATGGGACAACAACTGCCAGGAACTTTTCCTGCAGGTTCTTAAATTGTAGGGTTGGGTAAAGCAAAGTGGCCTTTGGCTCCACTATGCTGGCTGGCAAACGTGTCAGCTGAGAAATGCCATGGCACAGATTCATCTTTTCTAGCTTTATACCATGAAGGAATTGCAGTTTTTGAAGGCCAGATTTTGGCCACTGTGTACTCCTGGGCATCCTGGGAATTTTTTGTACAAATACATGAAACATCCCCATAATTGTGAGTTAGATTCAATATACTCATCCAGCTCAAATACTTCAAAACAAATATTGTCAAAACCGTCACAGAAATTTATGCACTGGGCTTTTTACTTTCAGCATAGCTTTATGCATTACATGTGATTTTCTCTGAATCAAGGATGACTTTCCATTAACCTTGATGGGTTTAGGACACGATGAGAAGAGGGTCAGATAGGTCAAAATTCCTTTTTTATTTCAGATTCTCTGCAATTCTAACACCACGAAAGGAAGCAGGATGACAAAATCCAGCATTCTTGTAAGTCTAGACAACACAGCATGAAAAAGGCCAGGGACTCCTGTCTATTCCCTCTGTATCCCACTGTGGCTATCACTAATAATAGCAATAATTGTGAGAATATGGTGGGAAGGAACACCCAAGAGATTGCTCAGTTGGAATTCGCTGTTTTCTTCTTCCCTCACAACACATATTTGCTGTCCTTCTGGAAGGGATATTCCATGCCGTTGGAAAGAAAATGGAAAGACATAAGTTGACCTATGTGGTTAGCAAATAATTTTGAATCAATAATTTAGAGGAACTTGCAGTTTGTTTGTGGAAAAGTTGAGAAGAGAGAAAAAGGCAACATTCCTCCTCCTCTCGTTATTTGTTATGAAACAAATGTTTGCTTAGCTCCGGGCTAAAGGGATTTTCAGATGCAATATGCCTCTGTGAAATTCCTCAGTATCTGGGTGTAATCACCAAGGTAAGGCACTTGTTCTGTTTTGTTGGTGTGTTTCAAAAGGAAGAAGAATTTCAAAATGAGATTTGAACAAGGGCAACGATAACATGGTATCTGCTTCAAGGTTTTTTAAATGGAACATTGACCATAAATTGAAAAATAAGGAGGATTTTTTAAACCACTGAAAAAGATCATCTTAAGTATACAAACTCAGGTAGATCTTCCATTGATTTTCAATCCACATGGTAAATTTTCAGTCAGACACTAACATATCTGTCCCTAACAGATCTCATTGGCCTCTGACCGGAACAGCAGAGGCTGCTCCCATTTGCTCCCTGCGTTCTTCGACTCAGAGTGGAGCCTTTGGCAGCTTACCAGCCTGTAAACCTAATTCACTCTGGGGTTTCAGCATCTCCAGAATAACCAGACCCTCCATAAAAACCAGAGCAGTGATGGTGAGTGAAGGATTTGCAGAACTTCTACTTCTCTCCTATAATTTAGCAAGGCTGAGTGCTGAGGGAGCAGACAAATCCTCGCTCCAGACTAGAAAGGCCTCGTGGCTGGGGGTTCTTTGTTTGCATACAAAGCACTTTCATTACATGCTAATTAAACTGAAGGAACAGCTTTATACATATTAAAGTTAGAGGAGTTTCAGAAACCAGATGCAAATAATGAGGTAAAAGCCTAACAAAATTAAATTGAGAATTAAAACAGGAATAATTGAACTGCAGTGACTCTGCTAAACGTAACTAGTCAATACTGACTGATGGAAAGTTAAATTACAGTTTGCACAAGAACAAGACTATCTCAACTAAATGAAGCACTAAAAAGCATGCACATATTTCCTAAGGAATACTACTCATACCCAGAATGCCTTATTCGGTGTTAGGAGCATATACATAAAATAAGGTGTTAAAAACCCGCTGCGTCTTAACTAAAACAACAGCCAAAGAAATCAATGAAATCTATACCATTATGTGGGTGTGAGTGTGCTCAAGATGAAAAATCACTAAAAAGGAAGAGTTAAATGTTATTTCACACCCATTAAAATCGTTCCCAATATTCATGAAAAGTTTTAAAAGACTTGACAGAAGGCCAACTGAAATTGGCATAAAGCTTTCCACAGACTTCGGTGGACATTGATCCAAGACTTCTGTTATTTCCCAACTGTCCAGTTCCTAAAAACCCCAAATCATTGATTCAAACACATCCCAACAAGAATTACAGGACGTGAAGTACAGAGACATAAAGTACAGTTTTTAGTTCTGCTTAAAACACATAAAAATGTAAACTAAGAACTTCCCTGAAAAACAAAGAATAAGGAGAGCAGATGACCTATGAACTATGGTTGCTGGCTATTTAAAACCATCTGAGGCCAAAGATTCCTAGAAATCTAATATGCACATCACAGTGTGGTTGGGGCCATCTCGTGTTACAGCATATTGGAGTCTTTTCTCATTCACTTTGCAGAGAGAAAACTCATGAAATTAATTAATTAATTACTTATCTACAGTTCATCTTCAAACTCTTGTTTCCTGCCCCGATGCTCTGTTAAGTCTTTGGTGCTTGGGCACCACAAATGACTCACAAAAGGCCCAGCTCTGTCACCAAAGCTCTCCCTTGCTGGAGGAAGCCTGCCCTCACTCAGCTGTCCCACCCGGGGGTTCTGCCTGCCAGACCATTCCCCAGATGGAACCAAGGGCAGCTTGGAAGCCAAAAGAGAGTATAGCAGAGACCCAGAGAGCACAAAGCTGTTCACACAACTTAGAGCTCCCTGACAAGAGCCAGAAGCTGCCTTTGGGCCCAGACTGGTCTCTGGAATTGGGCAGATGTCAGTTTTTAAACACCAACACACAGCAACCTGTGCTAGCAGGGGAGAGAGGCGTCCCCATCAGTCTGTACCTCTGCTCAGACCTCACCCCAGCCCGAGGGGAGATGAGGGAGGCCTTTCCCTTGGGTTTTATGAGCAGACCATGGCTGTGCCCTCACAAAGTACAGAAACCATCCTCACGTTTGCCACCATCCCTCTGCTCCTGCCTGGAACACACGGTTGCCAGAGCAAGCCAGCCCAGCCCAGGAGGCTGCCCAGAGCCTGGCTATGGAGTGGAGCACAGCACAACACCCGTGTGTGGACACAGCATTTCACAGCAGGGAGTTCACGGCAGCAGGGATTTCAGAAACATTTCAAACGTCCCCACAGAGAAGCCCGTGAGGAGGTGGCAGTCCCTGTGCACCAGCAGAGACAAAACCCTGCCAAGACAGCAGGGAAAGTGCCAGCTGCTTAGAACAGGTTTGGGGTTAAGCCTTGAAAATGCAGCAAATGTATCATGTTCTCACTCATGCCAAGGAACCCCAGGAAGAATAAAGTCTTGTTAAGTTTGCCAACATTCATCTTATGAAATTCCTCTTTCCTCCAGACCAAGGGTATTCAACCAATACCATCATGAAGCTGTTCAAAGCAATCCTGCATCGTGTAAGCAGCTCAAATAAATGATTGTTTCTTTAGGGAATGTGTAATGAAGTAGACTCACCTCTTGGGATGGGTTAAGTTGGTAGTCTGAAAAATATGTGAAACTATAACCTTACTACAGTCATAAGCAAAACTACTTCCAAGAATTATAGCCAGCAGGATAGTACAGCCTGACCTGAACTGCAGATACCCGATAGCACTGACTGACTTTTTGAGAGATGGCTTACTGAGCCCCTCTCAAGTTAGGGTCACAGTGTCAATGCTCTGGAAAATATAATCAAAATGAGCAAATTAAGATGTGAAATTAGGTAGAAAAAACATGACAAGCAGCATATCTGGAAAGGAGAAAGGGGCTGAATTGCAGAAAGTGTTGCTGAGGTGAAAGATATTTTTACCCTTGGGAAGCATCAGGAGCAAACAGCCAAGCCAAGGGCAGTAAATCATGGTAATTAAGGGAGTTCCTTCCCTCTCCACTCTGACCCACAGCCCCTTTTCTGGGAGGTAGCTGCAGAGGGACAGCAGCAGCCACAAGGCTGAGAGGCACTTTGCCTCTTTCTGTCCCCCTGAGAAGGGCACTTACACAACTGCACCCACATTACTGAGGCACTGGAAAAATGGAACAAGCTTCTGAGACACCGTGACAGGGACACCATCTGTGATCCACCAACAAAAAGTGAAAAGTCTGGACCCTAAATCCATACACAGATTGTTAAATTAATGACAGAATTTTACAGAGTGTTAAGCACCCAGGAGCTCCCATTGAGCTGAACATTGTCTGTGCAAGCATTTCCAGTGTGCTTTTATACCAATTTGGGAAAGAAAATGTTCTGGGAAACTAGTGAGAATGGACTCTCATGAGGTTTCCAATAATACACATGTATTATTGAAGTCAGAAATCCCACGAGTAAAACTCAGAGCGTGTTCATTTTTGATCCTATCCCAAACCAGGCAGCACAAAGGCATGCGAACACACTGAAGGGAAGAAAGAATTTAAGTTAACTAAACTTTTTCCTAGCTTTTTTGTTTGCCAAAAAAATTCACCCATCCTCCAGAAAAGTATCAAGTCTGTAAGTAGGCAGTTCCTGATGCTGGCCCCAGAGTCAGGGAAGTACAAAGTGGTGTTTTATGGGACTGGGTCCTTGGCTGATGAGAATAACCTCAGCAGACCTTTACTGACTTTCACCAGACTGGAATACCTGGCTCTGTACCACAGCAAATGTTTAGGTTAAGTTAATGGCCCTTATACACACTAAAATACTTTTTATCATGAAAGAAGCATTAGTATCATTGGTTGCCTTTTCTGACTTGAGAATTCTCAGCAGATGGCATTTTTCTTTAGAATCTGACTCAGAAAAAGAACTCGATTATTCTGTTTGCTAACACAATATAGATTTCTCGCAAATGTAAAATGTTAAGTGTTCTTAACAATACAGAATTTTATTACCTGACGATCTGACAGAAGGAGAGTACAAGGTTTAAATTGCCAGTCTGAGTTAGCCATGAAAGACTACTCTGTTTGGTGGCTCAAAATAAGTGCTATGCAGAACAGTCAGCAATTAAAACAAGGTAACAAAATTGCATGTCTTTAATTATTCCTATATGAACAAAGCCAGCGTTATCTCTGAATGGTGCCTTTGTATTTCTGCAGTTGACTGAGCTTGTTTCAAACATCTTTATGCAACCCCCTGTCAGCATATGGCAAATAAGGAAATATTCTTATTTGTTCCTCCACTTGGGGTAATTGAACCAGTCACATTGGTATTTAAATGTATTAAATTGGTATTTATTGCAGGGTAATGAGATATTCTAGAACTAACACAAAGTTGATTGCTTTGCCACAGATTAAATACTTGCTTGTCAGTACGTGAGCTCGCTCGTTTCTCATGCTTTGGGTCTAAAAAAAAAAAATCCCAAAACCAAAAAAAGAAAAAACCACCCCAGGAGTAGGCATGATAAATGAATAGAAGAAAAATACTAATGCAGACTACAGCATAACCACACTAACTATACACCAATAATATTTAAGTGAAGTGCCAGAGGTTTACCGAGTTACACTCAGGATCACTTCATTTACAATTTCATCGGTAGGGCTCTCTGGCTCCCTATAAAGGTTTTGGAAGGCAATTAGCTAAAACCAACAGCTCAAATTTAGCCTTGGTAGCTGTACAAGCACTTGGGTATGGCCTGTTTAAGCAAATCCCTGCAACTTTAAGATAAAATCTAGAGTTTTTATTAGTTATGACAGTTCTGAAATCCATCACAAAGCAAACAGGAAACAGCAGGATTATTTAATGAGTGCATTTATGCTTCACTTTTTCACAAAAGAGGCAGCCCACTATTTGTCATGTGCTGACAGATGATTAGTTACTTAGGGTACCTCAAGAGCAACAGAAAAACTGGCTGCAGAGGGTAGCTTAGGGTGTCCCCTGACGTAACATCCCATGTAACTGGGTGCACATCCTCAGAGAACGCTCCAGGTGAGAGCAGGATTACCTGCAGAAACCTTCCAAAGCACAGGAAACGCAGCTCTCTCTGTCCTGCCATTCTCTGTAACAGCACAAAACAAAAGCACCTTTTACACTCCTCTTAAATATCTGAAATGTGCCTTCAAGATGCCCAGATGTTCAGACGGGGCAGAGTGTCACCTAAGGTGGGTTTGCTATGAATTATTTATGCTGCTCAAAGGATTAGGTGAAATGAAAATGTTCTGGCAAGATTCTCCTCCCCCTTTGTGTACAGCTAATCAATTTTACAGGGCTGGGTTCAGGTGTACCAACATTCTAGGGAAAGTGCATGCCTTCTTAATGAAGCTGCTCCTCCTAGAGTGGTAATAAAGGCAAAACCAATAAGATAAGGACAGAGTGACACAAAAAATGAACATCTTAAAAAAAAAAAAAACCCACCCAAAAAATTATTATATATAAATAAAATCAGTACTTGGAAATTCCTTTTCCACAGGTACTTAGCATTAACAGATGCTTGCTTGAGTGTTTCTGATCAGCAACATTCCTCCCTATCAGACAGGCAACTCCAAACATTAAAAGTCATGAATCAGGCCTTGCAGAAAACAACACTATAAATTATGAGATTTTTTTTTAAATAATGCCAAAGGACTTCAGTGTTTTACTTTCTTTCTGATTTCTTGAACCATTTTCAGCTGAATTTTCAAGAGGCTTTTTTTACCCTTTATAATCATGAACACTAGAATCAAAATTGAGTGGGGTTGGGGTTCTTTTTAGTGAAAACACAGCTTTTCCTGTGATGATGGGACTTTGGCAGCTGGACCCTTCAGAACACTTCATATTGTAAGTGAGAATTAGGCAAGGCTCAATACTCCCTCTCCCTGACAGGAGACAACCATATTGGGGTTGCAGACAATAGAGAGGGACACTTAGCCAAGCATGGGACACCACTTGGAGACATCTGATGGCAGAACCTTCACTCTGGTCAGGACTCTGGGCTGCAATGAGTTACATCCAACTGCATCAAAGCCCCAAGCAGATGCTCCCCACATCTGGCTGTTCCCTACCCATACCCACATTTCCCCAGTGCAGATCCCCCAGATATGAGCTTTGCCCTGCCAGAGCTGATGCAAATGAATTTGAGGGGGCAGAAGATCTGAGCCTGTCTGACCTGGGATAATTTGCATTCAAACAAAATAAATCCAGCTCAATTCCCATAGCAATTTTGCTTTGCTATGAATAGCTCAGGCAGCTCCAATAACGAGGAGCTCGGGTTACATCTGATTGCCAGCTGTATTGCTTACTAAGAAGTTAGGTCAGTGGTTCCCAACCTTTTAATTTTCCTTGTTGGAGTATACATTGCTATGGATTAGTTACATGAGAGAGTGGTCACAAGGAACTCTGTAGGGAGCAAAGTATCAGCTTTGCTGATATTCCACATACACAGACATATCCATATGTTGAAATATCTACGTGGGAAGGAGAAAGGGAGTGGAACAAAAGAGCTTAGGCCATTAAGGGAACGGAAAACAAGAAGCAAAGATGGCCCAAGAGTGAGAATATGGGGCTGGCGCCTGGGTTATCTGGATTAAACTCTCTGCTCTTCAGCATTTCAGCTCCTCTGTTCCTTATTTATCAGTTTAATAGGCAAGATTTTGTAATCAATGCAGAAAATGCTCATGGGAGGCTCGTGAAGGCTCACATTTGACCCTGGCTGGATTGTTCTGTTGAAGTGCTCCCACCTTCTCTACTCCAAGCTGCAGCCCCAGCCTCCAGGGAGCCACAGGCAGAGCTGTGACCCAGGGGCCAGCTGAGCACAGAGCACAGCCAGGTGGGTGCCCCTCACTGGGCTCCTGGGGGAAATGGAGCTGCAGGGAATTCTTAAGGCTTGACAGAAGGCTCACATAATGTGGGTTTGTATGTAAACTTTGAGATAAGGAATGCTGACTTAGACATGCCATGGAATAGGATGGACATTGTTGAGAGAGAAATGGAACTACAAACAAGTGTCAAATAATGGCTTTGGAAATAAGACTAGATACTTTGAAGAAACAGAGCTGTGAAAGATTCATTGTGGTAAGACCCACGAGGGGTAATTTTAGATGATTGGCTTTAAGGCATTAACAGCATTGTGTGGCAAAAGCTGATAGGCCAAGAAAGGCTTATAATGTATTGTAATTAGGAAATAGTTGGCTTCTGATTGTCATGGCGTGAACTGCAACATCTGTACTGTCTCACCCTTCACATGAGACTGAAAATGGAATAAAAGTCTTTAAAACCCCTCTCAGTTGCCCCATCTCTGGGTCAGAAAAAGAAAAGATCCAACAGGCTCCCAGCTGCCACCTGCCCAAAGATCCTGTCCCCAAACACGGCCCTGGCCCTCAGCACAGCCTGGACAGGCTCCTGCCAGGTGGCCCCAGTGACAGGGACAGCACCCCTGACCCAAAACACACAGCACACCCAGCTGGGAGCTGGGCTGGGATCCCTGTGCCGGAATCCCTGTGCCATCAGGCTTCCTTCCTGCCGGGCACAGGCCTTTAGAAAAAGCGTGGGACTTGGTGTCACGGTGTTAAACCCAGCTGGGGATGAAACACCCCACGGCCACTCCCCAGCCACCCCTCTGCACCACGGTGGCACCCTGTGACAGGCACAGCGGGGACAATCGATGGCATCCTCTGCTCTCCCGCTGTAGTAATGCCTTGGAAGCAGAACAGCAGCCCAGGTGTGCCTCAGTCTCCTTTCACCACCAAGAAAAGGTAAAACAGTAAAACCTTGGCTGCAATTCTCACACCTAAACCCAAAATACGAGGCAGCAGCACCCCAGAAGCTGAAGTAAGACCTCATCCTTTTCTCAGTTTTCTGTAACATTAAAAACCTGCACAACGGCAACTCCACATAACACTTCCATGACCATACAAACACCCTCAGCATCCAGAGCTTACTTTACATGGGCATTTAAACAGTTATTTACTAAGCTAAATGTAATAATTTACATCTACGTTCCATGGCATGAAAAACCCTCATATTTGCAGGCGCTGTTGACAGTCACAAAACCTCTCTTCACCATTTTACACTGCCAAGTGTACCCTGAGCCCAGACAGTCTCTGTTTTCCTCCTTGTAGCCAAATGCCACCAATCTGCACTGCTCAGCCACTCTACACCCACCCTGGACCTGCTTTAAAGCTGTGCACTCACCCACTGCTCTCCCACAAATTAGCCTCAGCTTCTATTTTGAGGGAATGATGACCAAAGATGAGCATGCTGTAACTGCTCTGCTGGAGTAAATTAAAAATTTTTCTAGTCTGTCATAAATCCAGCCAGGTTTTCTGCTTCTAATAATATTATAAATGTAAGTTCAATGAGAAATAATCTTCTCAATTTACTATTTTCTAAAACTCTGTAGCAGAAATAACTGTGATGACATGCAAAACCCACCACAAAGAGGTCCTGGTTTGGTATAAAATAAAACATAATGCCACAATCATCTTAAAATGGACACAGAAATACTACCTTAATATTGGTACAGGTTGGGGTAAGGTGAGGTAAATCCATTTTTCAACCCAATGTACCAACTTCCACCTCCTGACATGGTGTCTGTGACAAGGTCAGAGCCCAGCACAGGGGTCTAAAGCAGCATTTGGAGGGTTAACCAGGTGCTCAGCCCCTGTTTGACTTGTACCCTCTGCACAGGCCTGCAGAACTAAACTGCCCATGAAAACTTACACTGATTTTGCCATCACCAGACGTTAGTACAAGCATCTGAATTATGCAACTATTTAGCAGGGATGAGTGTTAAGAAAGCAGTGGGAGAAAAGAGTGCGGGAGCATTTACTTGTGTCTTCTCATTAAAGAAAGCTGTTCCATTATGTGTTATGTCAGCAAACACCATTTGCCAGGGTTTTCATGCAAGTGAACAGCATTTCTTCACAAAAGCATCTGTACAGTAGAGTGTTTTCAGCTCAATACCTTACATATCAAAGTAAGGCTCTCAAAGTATAGCCTGTGGATCAAAGCTCAAAGTAACCCTGTGATGTTCTCTGAGATCTCAGGAAACAGGAAAATTTAAGTGGCAAAGGAAAGGTAGCGTCTGAAAGCAGGTTTTTATTTTATGAGATATTCTTTGTATTAAATTGGTCCAAGATAACCAGATATCTATTGAACAGATGTTGCCACTGTGTTAAACACTACAGGCCCTCTGACTGAAATAAAGATGTAGTGAAGACAAGGGAGATATTTGTTGACAGCTCAGCATGCTGCAAAATTGTAAAGGGATGGTAAAAAAAAATTGTATCAGCAGAAGATTTAGGAGACAAAATTTCCTAAGCAGCCTGACCTTGTTTCTGCAATGAATCTACTGAACAGTAGGTTAAGCAAAGGTCAGGTTAAGCACAGGTTAAGAAAAAAGCTCCAAGAAGAGGAATGTGCTGCCAGGGTCACAGAGGATCTGGGACATCAGGGCAGCGTGTGAGAGTCACAGACACTCCAGTCTCCAATGCAGCTCCTGCTCCCAGGGCCTGAGAGTGCTCTCAGCTCC
>VZSR01000393.1:15632487-15665750 GCA_013398615.1 Brachypodius melanocephalos | reverse complement strand
GGTTTTTTGCTGTATAACAGATGCTCCAGCAAAGCAAAGGATGCTGACTGAAGCAGAAAAAGGGAAGAAGACAGAAAAAGGCAAATTTGCAGTTGAAAGTCAAAGCACTTTGATGATGAAAAGAGGCAGTACTCACATTCTCCTGAAATGCTCACTTACTGTATTAGAGACTTGTTCAGATAAAGATCCAGTTCTGCCTTCGGACACACCAAGAAAATTGCGTTGACTGATGGAAACATTTGGTCTCAAATCAACAAATCAGCATAAAAACGTGGGGCCTTCCTGTCAACTAAGCCATTAAAACGTAATATACACACATCTCTTAACAGATCTAGACCAAAGCAGCAAATTCTTGCTCCTTTCCAGTGTTAAGTTGAGGTCATCCTGCCTAACAAACCATTTCATATAGACTCTCCCCAAAGTCTCCTCTGCAGGCACTGGCAGATAACAGGCAGCTGAATGACTGAATACTCTAGGTCATCCAAAAAATTAGATCAAAGAGTCCCCGTAGTCTATTGAAATGCAATTGCTTCCAAATCACATTGTGGTGTTCCAGGCTTGAAAGAATGGGTCACTGCAGCTTTATTGTGGAGAAGCTATTGCTAATGAAAGGAACAATGGAAAGATTAGTGCTACCAACCATAGAGAAGAAACACCACTTTCGGTTTAATTGCAGTGAACAAAGCAAATAGGAAAGAAGGGCAACCAAGTGACAAAAGTAGTTGGTGAAAAAGGATATAGAAGCTATTCACAAGGTTCTCTTGATCAGAGCACAGCGTCCAGACTTAACATATGATTACTGAATTTGGATCCCAGTGAAAAGTGACGTGGGTGTCATTACAGACAGCTGACGACATCTTTAAGAGGGCAGCCTTGAAAACTGAAAGACTCAGAATCCTGTTGGTAATTTGCCTGGGATTCATTAGGCGTACTCAAATTAATAGATGGATAGAGAGAGAAAGGAACAATTATACTTTGGGATACCTACCCTACAGGAGATTACTGCAAGAAAAGGTTTACTTTGTTTGCCAGTTTCAAACAACAATTTAAGGCAAAATTGTTGAAATTAACTTTAGAAAGAGATTCTCTTTGTTGATAATCTAGGTACTTCCATAATAAGTTTGTTCATACCACAATATTTATTCTCTTTTGATCAGTTTCTGGATCTTTTCTAAGTGAAGCTCACCAGTCATAACAACCTCTGTGTCGAGACAGTGGTAAAAGATCCATTTCATTCTCAGTTAAGATCACCACATTCTGCTCCTCTGTGACCTGAGGCAGGCTTGAACCTTCCTTCTCCAGACAAGACTTGACAAGCCCAACTTCACTTAGCTCAGAAAGCATGTTAAAAATCAAAATGTGGCCAAACAGGGGAGATCTCCCAAACTGTACCTACTGTGTGTAGGCAGAGCACTCCCAAAGCAAAAAGACAAAACACTGCAATGAGTGAAAACGGGGTACTTTTCTGAGTAAATCTGATAAAAGGTAGCAGTTGTGAACATGAGGCTTCCATGAAAACAACTGAGCACATTTGATATTAACAGTTCAGCATCACAAACACAAAAGAAACTTTAAATTTTAAAAAGCAAAAGAAAGCTTCAACCAAATTCCTGGCATCTGCTCCAAACTCACATTTGCAACTGTTCAAATGGACTGTTAAGATTCCTCTAACTTGATGAGGGAAAGAAGAGGAACAAAAAAAAAAAAAGTACAGCATTCAAAAATATAACCCAGACCACTTCAACCAGTTATCAACAGCCCTTCCTAATGAACAGGCTTCTCAAGTCACTGATTCCAGTTTCAAAGGAAACACTGGCTGTCTCAAGTGCTCCTTCTTTGGTCCTGTCCCACAGTTTAATAGCCCTCAGAGACAAGTACCTTTGCAAAACAGATTTCTAGAGGGTGACCCAACATATCCTCTGGACCTTTAGTCAACCACAAAGCACACAGATGACTTCATATACTTCCCACTCAATGTCACTGCCTTCCCCTGCAGCCACGGCAGACTGCTCTGCAAGTGCAAGGGATTAAACCTAGAAAACATGCTTAACTATTAATTCTGTAGACGATTCTCCTAAATTACATCAGTAAAGCCTTCTCTACAGGCCACGAGCACTGTCAAACGTATTTTGAAAAAATCACCTGTGAATAATGATTTTTTCATGAACTTGGCTGACAGCCATAAATGGAAAATACACAGCGATAATATTTAACACATTCATAAGAGATCAACTCATCAAGATTTGTAAAACCAAATAAGGCTTGAATTATCAAAGGAAACAAAGGAAAATTTGTTCATAACTCCTGTCAAGCTAGAAAATTCACCCTTCCTTAAAGTAGTTGATGAACTTAAGATACAATATTGTTTTTTCACAAGCTTCTGGACTGATTTTTTTTTTCCTTTATTCGTCACAGTTCACAAAGGCAGGAAGAACTTTTACTTAAGAGTGAACAAAAATGTATAAACTACCATAAACTGCAACAAATTGCTATGGGATAATTACTAGGACTACCAGCCAGTCTTCTGGTTTTTTTCCTGAAAGACTATCAGCAAAAATTACAAAGGTTTCAATGCAGTTCATTGGCTATAAAGAAGTCTCTTCTGTTAAATACAATAGCAACTAGTGATACTAGAAAAAAAATCAGAAAAGGGTGTATGGTGTCCTGAATATTATATGCTCTACATACCTTTAGCTACTATTCCACATATGAAAATACTTTTAATGCTGATTTGTTTGGAATAGACACTTACCAAGCCTACACACGTAGATATTGCTACCGAAGAGGTGCTATCATTCCTTATAAATCCCTGGTAGAAACACTGCTCAACTTCATGTTCCTGAGAATTTGACACTCCATCTTTCCCGAGTACCTGGACAATAAAACTGTTGCTTAAAATGGTCGAAGGTTTAAGCTCTAAGTGAAGTTCCTGTCCAAATGCTGAAAATTTGTAGTGCAAGGAACTCTTTGAACTCTGAGTTGATCTCTTTCTCCTAGTGCTGTGCAAAACATCGTGTGAAATGTACGATCCGCTGGCATCCACTCTGACAGGTGTCACAAACACATAATCTGTAACGATAAAGAGTTGGCCATCAGCTCTGGCATCCCACAAACAAGGCACTCTGACAGGGTATCAGGCACATTCCCTATGGCAGGGAGCATTCCCTCCTTTTGGGGCTGCCCTGCAGGCTCAGTGTGTGCTGTCTCGCCTGCACAAACTCACCCCCGTAAGTCACTCAGGCTCCCAGGCTGTGTTTGTTTCCTTTGTGCCCCACTGAGAGGCACAGACTAACTAGCATAGCTGTGAACATTCCCACAACTGCTCCTCTGAAGACATTTGTCATCACCAGCAGATCTGTAGATTTTCCCCTCCCCCTGTATTAATTGCTGTCAAATGTGAAGGCTGCTCTGGTTTGAGAGGCTTTTCCTTTCCCCAGAAATGCAGCAAATGTTGCATCACTGTAGGGGTAGCCGTGACTGAGGCCTTGCAGAACTGTACCACTCGCTCAAATGGATTAAAGGATTAATTTATTAATGCCTTAACTGAGTGAGACCTCATCTCTTTGTAGTGACTTGATTAGACTGGGTTTCAAATCGTAACTGACCTCCAGCAGAAAGAGATTACATCCTGCTTAATAACCTTTAGTCGGCCATTGCTAATTGCATGTCAAAGAAGTTTATTGTTTTGGATAAAATATGCAAAAAAAATACAAAACTGATTTTGAGAACACTCAGATCTACTTAGAACGGCCTGAAAAGCAGGAGGAAATTCAGCTGGCTGTACAAGCAGGTCCCTCACTTGCAGTACATTACCATTGGTGTTGACCCAGCCATGCAGGGATTACCTGTGTCCTGGAACCAGGGTCTGAGTTTTAGCTGTTTCCTGAACCAGGATCTTTGCACCTTTCCTGGTAGCCTAAGCAATTATGCTGAAAAAAACTCAACCCCATTTAATTTGTGAGCTGTTTCTCTGTGGATACTTAGAGATGTCCATGCCCTTGACAAACAATTAATTTCTCCTCCTGAATTGAAATAACACCATTAAAAAGGAAGAGAACCCCTCCTTCTCGTGTTGTAACAGATGTTGCAAATAGTCTCAATCAATCTCCTTGCCTGAATAGACTTTATTGGACACACATTAGGCTGAAAACGTAACCACTGATAGGTTGCTTTTCCTTAGACAGTGGAGACAATACATCAAGAGCTTTCACTTTCCTCGAGTGGTGTTAATCAACGGCAGAAGTTGAGGACGCTAAGCAGGCTGGTGGCCAAAAAATGCGAGCAGCTGCCGGAGAGAGGGAATCCCCAGTGAGCAGAGCACTGGGTGCAAGAGGGTTTTCCTTTCTGCACCCCGGTGCGATTCTTTATTGTACTTTGTTTCTTCTCACACACAATACGGAGCATACACTGCACTTCAAAAGTCCCGAAGTCATCAGCATCTACGTGTTAGTCACTCCAACCTGGGAACAAACGGCTCCCGAGCTCCCACTCACACAAGCCCTTTCTCTCCAGGTTCTTTTCCCCCCTCAGCCTGCATTGCACAGCTCCTCCTGCTCTCCCACACAAATCTTTTCACTGTTTTTGTCTCGGTGCTTCCACAACAGACACGAGGTTTTGCTGTTGTGGCTACACACGCATTCATCTTCCTAATCGCACATGGAAACGTGGACGTATTTACCATCTCATTCATTCGATTTGCTGCTGCATATTGTTCCTTTCAGCTTTAGCACACAGGGCTTAACAAGTTAATCCCTGCCCATGGTTCACCATCCCGCAGTAGCCAGCCTGCTTCCACTTTATGCTCCCCAAACACTGTGACTTCTTCCCTCTAAATATTCACTCCACGAAAAAAAAAAAAAAAAAAAAAAAAAAAAAAAAGGCACACATGCAAATGTTCACATACACAGACACAGAAAGAGCTATACAAACCATGAGTCAAGTCACTGATGCTGTCACTGGTTAAAGCTGCTGCATGAGACATGCAGCAGAGGCAACACAGCTGAAGGGTCTGCAAGAGAAAAAAAATAGAGAGAGAGAAAAGGAGTATTGGGCGAGAGTTCCTCGACAAGGCAAGGCTGAAAGACAAGGCACCAGAAACCGCAGTAACCTGGTATGAAAGTACACTAGGCGACTGCAAAAGAAAGTGCTCTCGACCTGCCTTTACAGTGCTTCCGAGCCACGGGAGAGTCTGGAATGGCATGGAGCTGCCGCCGAGGATCGCAGCAGGTAAAGTCCAGACGGCCAGCAGCAGACAGTCCATGTTCCGCCGCGCACCTGGGCGGGTGCTACCTGCTCCCCGGAGCGCCCCGCATGGCCCCCGGGCGCTGCCCCGCAGCCGCTGCGGCGGCCGGCGGAGCGCGGGGAGCGGCGCCCAGGTGAGCGCGGCCCGGCCGCCCGAGCGCGCTTTAAGCCCCTCCGCCGCCGCCGCCGCCGCCGCCGCGGGGCAGCGCAGCCTCCGGCGCCGCGTCTGGCGCGGCCGCACCCGGGGGGCGAGCGGGGCGGGCGGGACCAGCGGGGCGGAGCGGGGCCGGCCCGGGCGGGACGGCGGGCGGGACGCACCTGGGGCCGGGCACGGAGCGGCGGGCAGCGCGGGGCGCACCTGTGGGGAGGTGAGGGGAGCGGGGAGGAGCGGAGCGGGGGAACGGGCCGCAGGGGTTGGGCACGGGGTGGTCAGGGTGGAAGAGATCGCAGTGGGTTAGCTGGTCCAGCCGCGGTCATCCCAGAGCATCGGGCTGTCTCCAGACAGTTCTGGAGTGTCTGGAATGCCCCCGGTGTGGGAGACTCCACACCCTCTCTGGACAATCTCTTCCAGTGCTCAGCCACTGCACAGGGAAGATGTCCTTCTTCATGTCTAGGTGGAAGTTCCTGGGCATCAGTTTCTGCTCATGGACTCTTGTTCCATTGCTGGGCACCTCCAGGTTGCACCTGGCTCCATCCCCTTGGCACTCCTCCTTCAGACACCTCAGATACTTGGCATCACGCCTCCATCCATTGATGAGATCCACTCTCTTCACAAAGAGCAGAGCTCTGGGAGGATGCTGGGAGGAGCACAGTCCAGGACAAGCTGTGCAGCTGCCACCATTCACTTGGAGACAATGTGCTGTTATTTTCTATTATTTTTAAAAGTCACATCATTGGAAAACAAAGAAACAAATCACACAAAGATGAAGGTGCCTGGGAAGCGAACACAGCTGTGACAGGCACCGGATACTGAACACTGATGTTCATTGAGGGGCTGATTTTCACACAGTGGCTCACACAAATTGAGTGAAACGCAGGACCACGTTCTGGTCCCAACCAATGTAGTTGTGCTATTACACACTCCTTCCTACAGAAAACTTCAGGAAGGGATCAAAGATCCAAGTGATCTAAAAGCAAACTAGCATTGAAGTGGATGGGACTGGTCCAGGCTGGGAATCAACACAGAACTTGTTTCTG
This sequence comes from Brachypodius melanocephalos, assembly GCA_013398615.1. Lineage (NCBI taxonomy): Eukaryota > Metazoa > Chordata > Aves > Passeriformes > Pycnonotidae > Brachypodius > Brachypodius melanocephalos. Next base: position 15,659,312 of record VZSR01000393.1, on the reverse strand, counting down.
ATGATTTTGGCTGCACTTCAGAGAAGTGTCCCTCACCTCATGATCTCCCTTTTGTGCCAGAGAGTTTTCTAGTATGTGTCTCGGTCCAATCTCACTCAAAATCTCCCTTGTCCCACAGTCCCACAGTGAAAACAAGCAGTGACTGTGTCAGCCTAAGGTGCCTCTTTGCTCCTGTTGGCGCAGGAGCTGGAGAGCATGATGGAAGTTGAGGTGAGATGGAGGTCATCTCCTCTACCTGCCCCCTTCACCACGGGTATCATGGTAACCAGTCTGGGGCAGTGGATTAGACAGATTTGAGATATTTTTGCTTCTAAAGCATTTCCTGTCTTTAAACATTAAATAAGTTCCCAGGTGTGGAATTTCTCCTCCACCTCTCTCCATTTCCCAACAGGTTTTACATTATCACCTTGCTGAATATATTATGATAAAGTTTCAAGATCTTTTTGTAACAATGCACCTGCCACCACCCATTGAGTATATTCAAATGAAAGAACTGGCCACGAGTTTATGATGGTCCCAGTGGAGTAAAACACATAAAACATGCTGTGCATGGCAGATAATAGGAGAAAAATATAAAATTACTGGGCTGTAATTTTATTATCAGCCCTCAACACCCTGAACAGACAGACCTGACTGTTTTCAGTAGACTACCTGACCATGAAAACTAACATTTAATTTGTTGTGAGGGGAGAGAAATAAATACAATTCTCTAGCAATTACAAGAATTGTTTAAGAAACAAAAACACAACTTGCACCATGAACTTTGCATCACTGAAAAGAGGTTTGTCCTGGGTTTCTCTAGAGTTAAGATTTCACCCTGGGGATTTATAGTTTCTGGGTACGATCAAAGAAGAAGAGAAAAATGTGACACTGCTTTGCATGACTATAAATGACATGCATCTAAATTTGAGTTGGCATTAGGAAGGGGACACCAGCCTTTCCTGGCCTGTAGGCAGCAACAGTGATCAATTAACATGCTCAGACAGCATCATCCTTTGCTCCCCAAGTCAATCAAGATCCCAGCCGTGACGGTCATAAACATCAGAGAATCCTGCAAGGCAGCTCGTTCCATGTGCAAACACACCATGCAAAACATCAGAGAAAACTAAAGCTGCACAGCCAGCAGTGGAGTAAACAATGCAGTCAGAGGGGGGCTTTCCTTCCCCCTCTCCCTAGCCAGTCCCACCTCAGATGACCAAAAGCACAGATTTGCTCAGAGACAGCCATGACCACACTGCAGCCTCACTGGGCTCTATCCTCCCTAAGCTCTCAGGCTGGAGGCTCCCACCAATTTTTTAATGCTGATCAGTTTTGTCAGGTTCTTAATAGGTCGTTATTTTCCCCTAATAGTCTGTATCCACCTGTTCTAATTGTGCTCTACCCACGTGAGAAACTCCTTTATCACCTAGGAATAAAGGAACTGTGCAGACCCAGTAAAGGTTGTCACCCTGGAGCAGCACTGCCCTGCAGGGAGCAATAACCTTCCCTGGGGAGGAATATCCAGCATAGAGAGATCAGCTACAGATCCCCACTCAGGAGGTCAGGATTTCTCTCAGAGCTGCAAGGCAGAGCAGAAGGTTGCTGCTCCACACCAGCAGTGAGTTACTGCTTTGCTTACCCCATACTGAGGTCTCAAGAGCAGAGCCCAAGTTTCAGGAGGATGTCTCAGCCCCCTCTCCAGGTTTCACCAGGATGTCTCAGCCCCCTCTCCAGGTTTCACTAGGATGTCTCAGCCCCCTCTCCAGGTTTCACCAGGATGTCTCAGCCCTCTCTCTAGACAGACCACTCCTTCATGCAAAGTGTCTGCCCACTGTCCTGATGTCTACATGCAAAGATGTTGGATGTTCTTGTTTCGACTTGTGAGCGTATCATAGAAAATTGATTGCTATTTTTCAGGAGTCTATTCCTTCTCATTTGGAATCCTTCTTTTCCAATAAAGTTTCCTAGATTTTTTTTTTCCCAAGAACTCTGCTGTCATGGCTATTATGATAGAGTCAATCTGCACACAGAACTCCCTGTGGCTGCCCCATCTCTGGAATTACCCAAGGCCAGGTTGGATGGGGCTTGAATCACCCTTGTCCAAAGGAAGGTGTCCACACATGGCAGGGGTGTTGGAAGGAGAGGTCCCTTCCAATCCAAACCATTCCATGGCTCTGTGATCTTGTGCTGACTGGTTACATGACTGACAGGCGTGCAGGAGAAACAAGCCTTGGGCTAAAACGCCACTGTGTTTGTTCTGCAGTCTTTGTTAGAGCAAACTCTTCATCCTGTGGGATATTTTTGGCCACTGAGATGAGCGAACAATTCATAGAGGACAGAGCTGTCAATCTAGATTATCTTCCAGATTTATTTGTGTTTTAAATGAATTAGTATAATTTATACCACAGTTAAACCACATATGGCTGGATGACTGGAGGTAGAGTACTTGCAATGGGAAATGGTGCAGGGAGGGCTCATTTTAATCGACATTCAGTGAATAGCACAGTAGAATCAGAGCAGGGTTTTCCTTTGCTAACTCAGCATTCAGTTTCTGCAACTGTCCATTCCTGCTTGACCATCTCTGGGACCATTTCTTGCCAAATTAAATACTCGTTGGGTTACTCAGGATACATATAAGCACTCCATAGGATTCTTCCAGCTCCATCTTTACGCTCTCTATGTTTATCCTCATGAAGAAGTTTCCCTCTTGTGAGGCACAGAAGCCCTTTGCCTTCATTTCTAGTAAAGGATTATTAACCACATGCTGGGTGAAACTCTTTGCAGAGAAGTCTTCTTAGAAACCCCTTTACAAATGATCCTCTTTAGAATGAGCTGGTAGTTTTTAAAACCCATCAGGTTCATCTTTGTCACAAGTTGAAGAGGCCCCAAAGTGAAATTATGCTCCAAATTTGGTTGTGCTCCATACATAACACACGGCTAAAGAGGCTTTTCTTTCTCATTACATTTTTCATTCAATGACCTCAAGGCATTTTGTGGATTTATATCATTTGTCTAAAGAGTTCAGCAACTGTCACTGAGTTGTAGCAGGATGAGATCCCTGGTTGAACAAAATATGAACAACTTAAAAAAAGACCTTGGGGAAGGGTTCCTATAGATTCAGTGCAGTTGCAGGGATGTGCTCAGCTGGTATCAAATCCCATTGGCACATCCATCTGTACATCAAACCTGTGCAATACTGTACAGTTTGAGGCCAAATCCTTTCAGCTGGCATGACTGACCACAGCTCCTTTCTCTGGTTGGGTTAGAGAACCTGAGAATATAATCTTTGTATCCTCCCTGCCAGAAAGATCCTTTGTGCAGAGAGGAGGCTGTGGACAGGGAGAGTTGGTGCTGGGATGAGGGCACATCCTGACACAGCGACGGTCTGAGGACACCGCTCATCTTCCCCAGAGCTGCAGCACCTGCTGCACTTGCTCTGACTGCCACAGAGCAGGGTGATAAAGCACCAGACAGCACTGCAATGGCAGCTGACAGCAGATCCCCCCCTGCACCGTCCTCTTCCCCCCTCCACCCCAAATTTTAAGAGGCTGATCTCATAAATAGAAACTCCGAGGACTCCTTTGTCTACTTCCACAAAATCTGAAGCTGACTACAGTGTTCTGAGGAATGGAAAATGCTAGTCCAGCATGTTCCCAAAAGCATGTTTCTGCATTTCTAGCCAGTGTTCAGTTTACCATATGAGCTACTGGAATAGAGTTGCTTCTGCGTGATGGTTAATTGCATTTTTCAGTGACATGTGGCACGGGCTATACCATGTCACTGGTTATTCTGTTTATGGGTAACTATATTTCAGCTGACATGAAAACTCATAAGTAACAAAAACACGTACTGGTTAACTTAGTGTAGTTCCTCCATTAATTCCTGATCCTTAAGGACCTGAAAATTCACAGAACAAAATTCCACTGTCTCACCAGTTTCTCTATTAAATTCTGCTTTCTGCAGAAGCCTTAAAACATGGTATTAAGATGGAAATCATATCCTCAGCCTGTCTCTAAACCCACAGTTTTCAGTTTGCATCCTATAAATTCTGGCAAACCCCTTGCAATAAAGAGTAATCGTTGTGGAATAGATTTCCACCACCATTTACAGTAATATTGTCTGTCAATAAGCCCCTAAATTAATTTCACATAGCTTTTTCATCACATCCCCTGGAAAAGGAGCTCCATGCAGCATTTCTGCTGCACCCTAACTCCGTGAAATCAAAGAAACAATGTTTACATTTTTTCCTCACCCAATTTGCACGTAGCACTGGGCTGTTACAATCCCAAATAAATGCTTTTGATTACAAACATTAAACAAAATTTTCTGCTTACATGCATTTCTCTGTATTGCACAGCATGTCCATCCTAATTTGATTAGTTCTACACATTTATTTGTGCTAGCTGGACATCCCATTTTCTGGCATGGAGTGTGGAGTTCCAGCTATCCTGCTGACTTGTTGCCATTGTCCTTGCTCTGTCCTGCGACACCAGAGATTTGGGCTCAGGAGCGGAACTAAACCCACCTCCCGAGCAATGTTCTGCATTTCCCCGGCCGTCTCCGCTGTAGGCTGCTGCTTAGATTTTAGAACAGATTAACTGACTTGCATTTCTAGTGTCACCAGCAGTTTTTGTAAGGGGGAGGGGAGGCCAAGGAAGCAAGAGAGACAACCGAAGAAACTTTGCAAACAGCGTTCGCTTGGCTCGGCTCCAAACGTCACAAGCTGCTGCCACGGTGTCCCGAGCACTCTGTGGCTGGAAAGTGAACAGGGGGAAGCTGCAGCTCGGTACTCGGGGGTTCTGTCACACACCCAGACCGAAATTAAATGAAAATGTCCATCACTAATAGAGGAAAAATAGAAGCTGTCATTGTGGGTGGCCCGACGAAGGCTTTGCGAGCTCTACATTTTAGAAGAGTTTTCCTGGAAATGTGCCAGGGGTGATTAAAGCACAGGTACCTCCAAACTCACAGAACTCTAATAAAAACAATTATGCAGTTTATAATGTTGTGCACGTGCCAAAATTTGTATTTATACAATGGATCAAAAATGGCACGGGAGAAACTGTGCAGTCCAGCAGGTTCAAAGATCCACTTTGAAAATGCTTTTTATAAATAGTGATTTGCACTCTACCCGGAAGGCTGGGCAGCCTACAGTCACAAAGACACAGTTAAAACCCCTGCAAATTACTTCTAAGACACTAGGATTGGTTTCAGACGTACTCTGGCATCACGTGCAGGAAGGAAAGCTCAGTCCCTGCTACAGTCAGCCAGCATCTGCACCCCAGAAAAGGATAAACCAGGCCAAGAAACAAAATCCATATGGAAGTTTCAACCTCTGTCTTCCATGTTAGGAATGTATGAGATTATTCCACCCCCAAAACAAATGGCACTGGGATGAAATAATTCTTCATTCATTTCTTATTGGTTCTTCTTTTTGTGTCTGTAAACAACACATACTTGTTTCATCCAAGGCTAAAAGTTGTGCTTTGCTCCCCCATTCCTGGTCGTGTTTCTTCATCACGCCCAAGCCTGAAATATTTTGTTGCTTTTTCATTTTATTACTGGACTGGAAAGGTGACTTCTGCTGACATGCCTAGTTCCTACAGGTGCTGGCATCAGTCTGAAGATAAGATCTCTGATAACAATTCTCCTGGTTGTATCCAGCTAGTTTCAGGGTGGGAGTCTGAGTTCTGGGATGAAAAATTTTTCTGGGACTTAATTTTCCACAATATCAAGAACTCACAAGTCCAGTTGGGATCAAGAGGAACTGAACCTCCAGAGCATTTCTGAACAAGGACCCCTGCATGCTTTCGAGCACCATACCCCATGAAGAATGTTGCTGGGAAGATTTAGTCTCCAGTCCTTTGTAAATGTGTTTCTTCTTTTATTTGCTACTCATTTCATGGGCCAGTCAAAGAAATTTGGCTTCTCTTTTTTCTGAATTTCATTATTTGCAGATTTTTTTAATACAAGATAATGCTTCTTTGGCTGGCTCCTGGGATTCCTCTATTAAAAACTTCCCTCCCTTCTCAGATCAATGAGCCTTTGTTACTGCAGCCTTCTTGCTGGGAACGCAGATTGCAAAGGAGCTCAGGAGCCTTTTCAGTCCCTTCCGTGGAACAGTTGCAGAGTGCTCACAAATCCCTTGTTTTACCATTCTCAATTAAGTATCAGGCCATTTCCTATGAAGATTAGGTGGTTTTACTTCTGCTACAGTGTGTGTTCATCTTCCCTTGGTAGGTGTCTGCCCAGACCCACCACCTCCATGTCTTTCTCACCCGAACTGGACGTCTCTGGGGGGATTTTAACTACAGCTTGGCAAGCAAACAGGGAAAGGTCTCCCACAGAATTATAGAGCTGTTCCATATTTGCCTCTATAAGAAAGGGCTTGCAGCACCATGGGATACTGCACAAAGAAGGTGTTGTCTAAAAGATCTGCACAGACACTCTGCTGTGCACTGAAGGACTCTGAACTCTTGTTCCATAACGAGAGTGGGATTTGTGTCAGACACTGGAACGTGGTGTCTTTTGAGGACCAGAGCTCATTACTTGAGGACTACACTGCACCACAATGGCAGTGAGTAATCACAGCTTTGGAAAAGGGCATTAACTCCCTTCTAATTGCTTTATAGCCTTTCACCAGGAAAACAAGGCCTTCATGACCTACCTTTTCTTTTTCTGCAAGAGATTTATTTTTATCACTAATTTTCATGCCAAAAGATGATGAGAACTGATGAAGAATATGGTAGCAGTAGCTGTAGAGGACTCCTTGAGCTAGGTGCTGAACACATGCAGAACAGAAAACTGGTCCCTATCCCAAGAGCTCGGCTTACAGTTTTTAATTTACCACAGCCTTCTTTGCATTCCTAATTTGCAAACAGAACTATTCCCCGACTGTGGTGTTGGTTTCCAAAGTGATTTCAGCATGTTGAGGAATCAAACAGCTGTTTTACAAACTCAGTATTGCAGCAGTTGCTGTGACAACATTTAATAATATCTTACTCTGTGTGTGTGTGTGTGTGTGTGTGTGTGTGTATACCAAGTGGAAAGTGTTTGATTTTTGCCTGTTTTCAATAGAGCAGGATGTTGGGAAGAAAAGGGAATTAGATAATTTTATGTTGTATGCCTGTAACACTGAAATCAACAGCTCTTCTTAAACTGAATTTAGTAAGGCAGGAGTTGGGTCTTTATGGTGGCACATTAGGAAGAGTGCTGCAGTGGAGCATGGATGAAAGTTAGCTGGGAGGGTGATTCCTAATCCTATTACAATAAGAGAAACATGGAATAGAATATTAATGCAAATTGGAGACCTGAATGTTGAGCCTTTCCTCAGCAAACCCTTAGGTACAAGTCTAATTCCAGGTATGTTTGTGTTTGCTGGGAGGTGCTTTATAATCAAACTCCTTCCCTTCCTCCCCTTTAAGGAATACCTGATAGTGTGACAGTGCTGTTGTTTTGCTCCATGGACAAACTCTTTAAGACTGTAACATTAATAAAAGTGATTTCATGGCCATTTCAATCATTTTACTTTTAGTGAGAGTAGGAGTTTTTTAGCTTGAATTTAAATGAGAATTAAACCTCCTTGTCAGGGCAGACACATCAACATTGTGCTAGAGCTTCATAACAGAAACTCAAACTGATTAGTCTGTTTGAGGGTAGCTTGACCAGTTTTTCCCCATGCTTCCAGAATAATTGTACTGAATCTAGCAGGAAGAACTCTGCTGGCTCCAGCTCTGCCCTTCCAGCCAGCCACCCTCATGGAATGAGACTGGAGTCCCATGGCAGGACATGATCTTCCAGAAAAATATGGAAGGCAGCACATGAAGGACTCAGCCACAGTCAAGCAAAAACAATTTACAGTCAGAATTCTACAAGTGACATTCAGGACTTGAGTTTTCTTGGCCTATTTTCATGATCCAGTATAAAACAGAATTAAAAGTAAACAAAAGAATGTGACAGGTAAAATAGTCACTAGATTGACAAAGCAGCTTTATTTTTTATGGCCTATAATAGTCTAAGCTTCAAGATTTTTTTTAATAGTATCTATCTTTTGTTTCCTCTCCATTATATATATACACTTGTGCCTTGTTCACCTGTAATCCCACACTCAGGGTGTCAAGAGCAGCAAGACATAAATGCAGCTCTCATGAATCAAATTTTCTCACTGCAAACTGAGGAAAATGGGCAGTTAATTATTAAGTCTCTGTTTTCCAGATACATTTTTTTTTTTCTGCAGCCTGTCTCATGACAGCATAGAGACAAGGAGAGCTGAAAGCAGATGGGTCTGGATGAGTGCCAGCCATCTGGGAATCCTTCACAAGTACCTGAAATAGAAGCAAGGTAGGGCATATCGAGGTGAGCAGCTTCCAGATTCTTTCTACCTGAAAGCTCTGTAGGTGGCCTAAGGCCACTTGAATCTAATCCAAAACAGGCACCTGGCTCTGGCCTGGATGCCTGCCAGTTTCATAGCATATTCTATCCCTGAATTATGGTGTCTGGACCTATTTCGTGGCTTATTGTTGTACGTCTTTTAAAACTAATTCCTCACTGAAAGATGTTTGAAATTCAAAGCTTTCTTCAGTTCCCCACTTTATTCTGGAGCTGCAGACACTTGCCTTATTGAGTCCAGGACAAACCTGCTCTAAGGATTCCCTAAGTAGAACTTAATGCTTTGGTAGCTGCTGGTTGTTGTTTTTGGGAGGAGGAAGGAAAGGGGGAATGGAGCCTTGTGTTATGGCTTTACCTTGTTGATAACTATGAGGAGGTATAACTTTTGTAATGCCAGAGTTGTCACTGAGTGCCTGTGCAACTTTCAAAGCACTTTTTAATAGGTGTGAAGGGATCCATCTCCTTGCAGTGATTAAAGCTTGGTTGTTTGTTAACTGCAAATGTGGCTTGTAGATGCTAGCCCCTGAATTATCACAGTGCTCTTATTAAAGCTCAGTCTTCCATATTTCAGTGAGATTCTTCTGACTTCTTCCTTATGGGCTGCCAGAAGAAACTCTACTATGGAGCTTCATAACTATTAGACTTCTCTGGAATACTAAGCCAGGCTTACTCATACTCCAAAACCCCAAAAGGAGAAAAAAAAATCTCCTAAAACCCAAATGTGAGTTGTATAGTCAAGATTTCCTCCACAGAGGAGTAAAATACTTAAAATACTTAAGAGAAAATTTAGCAACGGGTGATACAACTTCTGCCTGAGAGTCAAATGTTTAGCTTTTGATGTTGAAATATTTTAAGTGGACAGCACTAAAGGATTTCTCAGTGCCACAAGGGCAGCTTAGATGATAATGTATTCATCTTTCTTCTTTCTATCAGATCTGTCAGAATGGTTTGTATCTTCATCAGATCTGTCAGAATGGTTTGTATCTTCATGATTTTGTATAACCAGCAAATCTAATCCCTACCAGATGCCTGGACTTTATACTGCAGTGTTGCATATTCTTAATTATGCTGCTATCTGCCCACCTCAGTACTTGGTTATCATTATCACACTGAGCAGTCTACTTAGTTAAACTTTGAAAGAAACAGAAAGGCAGACTTTTGCAAACTCTTTTCCTAAGTTAGGCAATCTCACTGCAACAAAAAACATGTTGCTGTTTAAACAGCCCAGAAAGGAATTACCTGACCAGAATAAATAACAACTGCCTGCGGGTATGTTCCCTCTCAAATGTTGATTTCAAATTGCTGATCAAGTGTTAGATTAAGTGAATTACTTACAACTCTCAATTAATAAATACCAAAGCAACTTGGCTAAGAAAACAACAGAGAACATGAAACAAAGAGAACAACGCCCACGTCTGCAAAAATCGCTTGGAGTGGTTTGTAGGAGACCAGGGCATTACGCGGAGAGGAGATTTCTCCTGAATCAGCCTGAGAGCCAAACCAAGGGTCATCTGTTATTTCCCACCTAAAACTATAATAAGCAGCTCGGAAGGATTTAAAGACTGTTGGGCCTATAGGAAAAAGGCAAATAACTGCAAAGTCAGGAGAACACTTAACCTGAGATTTATGTGTTGTATCAACAATAATGGAAAGCCCGAGAGAGACCAAGGGTTCAAGACATGAACCTATTATGTGTGTGTGTGGAGTGTGGAATGTGGGAAGCTTAGGGCTACCATATTTCTGTCCAGGTTTTCCCAGACAAAATGAAATGCAGTGAGACTAATGTGTCTGGGATGCATCCTTGATTTATACCCATACAGTAAGCTCAGAGTGAACTGGATTTACTGTGCTCACACAGATCACCTACTCGGTGCACACACGTTAGATCCCATTGCATCCCAAATGCATGGGATCCACTGTCCATATGCCACAGGACAGATCTGACCCTGTGCAATGGAGGTGTCTGCAAATGGCCTTGATCTGCTCTTCAGGAAAACCTCAGCTTTTCCTAGACAAAATATCTTGGTAGAAAAATATCTTCCTAGAAAAAGTCAGAAGCAGTCCTAGGTAAACTGCATAAAGTAGAAATTTCATTTAATGTGCTTTATGGTATCTTTAGAAAAGTACTTGAAGACATCATTAGTATCAGAATTTTTTTTAAAAAGAATGGTGTCCACAGATACTGGAAATTTTATTGCCCTGAGGGACCATGGAGTGAGATTAGAAAGATATGTCATTATCCACTCTTGTTTACAACGGGACAGAAATAAGTGCTGCTGTTCAAGAGGGGGAGATCCTCCTCGAAACATTATAAGTCTAATAAGCCATTTTCTTGCCAGCCTAATGTATGTGTATTGTTAATATACACAAAAAAATTCTGATCTTAACCATATATTTTAAGGACTTTCAGTGCTTTTGGAAATGCACTTCAATGTATCTGTATTTTGAAGAGGCTCTGCAGTCCTCAGGTGGGGACAGTCCCTCACATTCAGAAATTTCTAGAACTCTACAATGTGCACTTTCTCTGCATCCCCACATTCCCTGTCTTGGACTATAAAACTGGAAAGTTGAATGAAGTAATTCTATCCTCAGCCATGTACCATTAATATTTCAGTAGAGTAAAGGCAAGAACAGGATGAGGAGCAGTGAGTGCAGCATGCTCCAGTGTGGCTGAGCACAACCCAACCAGACACACTCTGTCACCTCTTTCTTGGACCAGGACCCAAGTTCTGCATGTACTGAGTGTCTGGCAGCCACAGAAACACTCTAAGACACAATCTGATTTCCACTTTCCAATGTACATCAATGGCCACAAAACTACAGCATCTCATCTGACTCCTATTTCTTTGGATTTAAAAAACAAACAAACCACTTTCTCCCCAAAATCTGCATCATTACAGCCTACAATGCCAGAGGGACAGCTTGAAGCTTATCTAAGTAACTTAACCCAAAGCATACCCACAAGTATTCTTTTAAACAGCATGAAAATAATGTTAAGCATTTATTTTTAAGTCCATAGGGTAAGAAGGAGGCGATGACAAACCCAGGAGCACTTTTCCATCCAGTCCCTGAAAAGCAGTCGGAGTGGGAATGGTGGGACCCAGCGCATCCCAAGGTTATGCTAGACCTACTGAGTGCATAAAGGAATTTCTCTGTTCTGCACCACCAGAACATTTTACATCCTGACTCCACTGCAGCCAAGGAGCAAGTCAAGACAAAATTACCTTTGCCAGTAAACCTGAAATTCCACTCAGCAGATGTCAGCAGCGAGACTCACACACCCGTCCTCAGGTTACACACTCTGCTCTTCAGGGCATTTACTGAAATCAATTTATACAAAAAAAGTGAAGATAAAATCATTGACACATGAATCAAGAAGGAAATACATTTTTGTATTTAAAAGATCAGTGAATATTTCCTTTGCAGCGGTGATTATGTGAGAGGCCTTTTGCCTTTTAAAAAATCTCTGGCTTTCACCTTTTGACTCTCAAAATGAAAGATGCTATTTAAAAACTACAAATTCAGCTTGCTCCCTTTCTGTTGGAGAGAGGAGAGTGCTCTCACAGAAAGCTTTGGGCACCTGATATTCACAGAATTATTCCAGTGGTTCTTGGGGAGTCACTGTGTAAGTACAGTGATGCTTTTGGGGACAGCTTCCAGAGAGTAAGCTAATTACTTAAGAAAGCTAATTACTCTTAGCCAGTAAGAGTTAAATATCCAAGTAGCTACAGCATCTGCTGTAGCTGCCTAAACTCACTTTTCTAACCCCATGGGAAGACCTTGCTGAAAAAAATAATGAGTTTCACTGGGACTAGATGATCTTTAAGGTCCCTTCCAACCCTTAGCATTCCATGATTTTGTTGTGGAAGACTTCTAGATGAAGGACTACTCTGGAATGCCTCATATCAAAGCCTAAAGTCCTCATTCCAGTAGCCATCCATAATTCTGGAGAGGAAGATGGTCCTTCAAAGGAGGTCTAGCTTGGACAGCATTTAAGAAAGAGCCCAAAACTGTGTTTGTCTATCCCAGTAAATGCACACACTGAGGTTTAAATCTAGCAGTGGCCTCCAAATCAGCTACACAAGGCCTATGGAAAAATTTAAATAGCATCACATCCGCATGCTGAACCCCCTGAGACTGGTGACTTTCATTGTCCTAAAGGGGTTGAATTTCTTCAGTGCCTTTAATGTCAAAGAATTCTGGTAGTTGGTCTTGTTTAAAAATTTCTCGTTTCAAATTTTCATCTGTAATTGTCTGTTGTAACTCTTCGGAATAAACTTATAATTTTAATTCAAGAGACTTTAAAACTGTCTGGACAAATTAGATATGTACTTAGAATACTGGCACTTCTCCAAGACAAACAGTGTCTGTTGTTATCAGCGGTGCTAATGTTGCCAGAATAACTAGGAAGATTTACAAATCAGCATGACAAATTAAAAAGAGGAAAAACAAAAATCTCCGAAGGCAAGGAGTTTTTAGCACTCATTTAAATTTAATCTTCACAGCTAGATTTGCTTCCACAAACACAGGTTTGTTGTAATTAGCTACCAAGACTGGAGCTTAATGAGTTTAATAAACATTTCAGGCTGTTAAGAGATGGAAGTGGCACTGTGGTGACTGGAGATTTTCGGCAGTACAATGGAATATAAATTAAGGCTAGAAATTAATAATTAAAAGAGAATTGGAATGACTGAATCACACAATCCCTAAGGGCACCACTCGACTTTCTGTGGAGTGGAAAAAGTTATTAGGAACTGGGCATGCACCATAAGCTTCTAAACAATTGTCCAGCACAAAGAACAGCTCAGTCTGCTGGAGTCACCCACTTAGGAAACCCAAACAATTATGTGCAGATGAATATTTTCTCCAAACAGAAACTGAGGAGTGCAGTGGAGGTATTGCCATTTGATTCCAAACTCTTTTCACTGCAACTCCTGTGAATATCACAGAGTTTGATGATGCCCTGTAAGGAAAGAAGTAACAGGAACCACAGACCAAATTACAGAGATGTAAGAATTAAGAATTAAGCTCATGAAGCTTCAGTCACCTTTCTTCATTTAGACCTCTGTATGAAAAAATATCTTCCCTCTTCTTGTTCCTTCATTTTAGAATATTTGGGTCTGAGATGTTACAGGGAACAATTTTCCCATTGTTTGGATTTTGTAGTCTTGAGCATAAATGCAAGGACATTTCACTCATGTGTGATCCTGGGGTTACTCACACAGATTTACACCACGTCTCCCTCCCCAGATGTCCATGGCACCACAGTGCAGAGACCAGGGCACCATTCCAGTCCTACTCTGGCTTTTCATGTCAAACCAGATGCATCAGAACTCTCTCATGAATCATGAGGGAAATGTACAAGCTGCTAAATTATCATGTGCTGCTGTTTGCAGGATTTATGCAGCAGAAATCAATACTCCTATGGTTACTTGCTGTAGTTTTCTGTAGACTTTAGGGGTTTTTTGCAATTACAAGGTGGAAACTTCTTTTTTTTAAGGTTTTAAAGATTAAAGGTTAAAGGTCCTTAAATGACCCCATGATTTCAAGGATGTTGGGACATTTACCTCCTCCTTAATATCACTAAAGCTGATAATAAGCTTCAAACATTGGACTGAAGAATCAGAATTTTGATTCCAATCATTAATTTGGAACTTCCTTCTAGTACTGACCGACTGTGCTTAGAACAAGGAGAATTTTTGCTTTTAGAAGATGAAATCACACCAGAGAAAATAAGCTAAGTGCTGCTTGTCGTGAAGATTCTAGCTCACACACTGTCTTCAGGTGCCTGTGGCTACAGACATTTCTTAAAGCCAGACAAGGAAAATTCAATTCCCTAATCCTGGAGCAAGTCCAAAGCCAGACCTTGCAGCTTGCTGCAGTGTTTGCCCAGGCTCTCGAGAACCTCCTGACTGTGTTGCATGGAAAATAATCTATGCATAATCTAGTCCATACTGTATAATAATTCACTACTTCAAAGGACACAGAGAACAGTGCATTTATCAGATAATGGTAATGTAATGAAAGGCTGAAGGATGTAAGAATAAGATTAAAGTACAGAGACAGAAAGTCAAGTATTTAAATGTTAATGTGGAAGCACTTGCTGCATACCATAGAATGCATTAAAAAAATCTTAGAACAGAAGAACATGTTAACAGTGGAGAAATCACTTCAGGCCCGTTCTCACCTGTTATTTCAGTATTTGGGTTATCATTCAATAATTAGCTGTAAGGTAGCAAGCAGACAGCACTTTGAAATGAGGCTTTGGAGAACCACCTTACTTTGATTCCCAGCAAATACAGAAGTTACTGTAATGAGGAGTGTAAATATCATATAAGAGGACACTGGTGAGGCTTTTCCTCTTCTTCCTGTCTGGCTCTTTAAGTGATGATGTTAAATTAGCCTGACTCACAGACAAACAGGTGAACAATCTAAATTTTTGTCTGCAGCTGGTTTTTTTTTCCTTATTTCACTCCATCTTTCTCCATGTTATTCAGTGGACCTGCAAATGGAGCACTGTCAAACTTGTTTTCCTGGTCTGACTCATGGCTCACTCCTTGTGCAGGAGGAATCCTACATGGGTTCAGCATGTCCTAAATTATCCTTATTTCTCTTAGTTCAGACAGGAGCTTTCACTGGTTAACATATTTTGCAGAGTACACACGTCTCAAGAAACACAGCAACATATGAATATACCAACCACAAAAATCAGCTTATCTCAAGCTGCTCAGAAAGACAAGAATTATAATGGATGATGAAATTAGGAATCAGCTGTCACCACTTTGTAATACTTTCACCCCATATATTTTCATAATTTCATGTGGTTATGTCACAGAACTCTTTAATGATTGTGCAAGTTGTGTCTCATGAGGTGGAAAGATTTAAAACTGCTGGGGAAAACTAATGGTAAGCTTTTCCTTTCTTTTTTCCTCATGAATTTGATGAGTTCTTCATCATCTTTCTACCAGAGGCCTCAATAGCCAAAAGTTGCTCTGTATATTCCAAAGAACATGAAAATGGTTCAAATAATATTGACGAATAAAAAACCTGAAACTGCAATTAAAGCAATCTAAACAGCAACATTTGCTATTTTTCGAATATACCTTCAAAAAATCAAGCCCCATGAAAGAATATTCTCATGCATTTGAGTGGAAAAATGTGATCTCGAACCAAATGTTTATTTTTCAAACAAAGAAAGAGGTAATCAGTCCATTTTATTCCAATGTCTTCATTGTGGTCTAATTAATCAAATCAAAATGAAAGGGGAAAAAAAGGTAACAATTTGCCAAACACATAAAAGAGATGTCTAATGCTGATGACTAAAAAAACAACTCCTCCAAACAGTCTGAATTTTTTTCTAGAGGAAAGAGTTTTAGGGGCTTTTGAGCTTCCTGAACTCTTTATTGTAAGGTTTTTTTTAAAAGATCAAATACAAATTTACCATTTATCAGTCATAGTACATATAAGAATTGTGTGTGTCTTTGAAATTCTCTTCTCTTGAATTTCTGCATCTACTTTAAGAAAAAAAAAAAAAAGGAAGAAAAAAAGAAAAACAAAAGCCTGTGTGGAATTTTTTTCTTCTAGAAAAGGCCCCATTTATGAATAGCTCCACTAAAATGTCTATGACTACAAAACTGAGCACAGATGCAGGTGCTTGGTGCATCACTTATAACAAGCATTCCTGATGAACTCAAGCAAGTAATTTCTATTCATCTCTCAAGTAAAAAGGAAATACCAGTGCTGTTGTGAAGCACCTCCATTGTAAGGGCTCAGAGTTGGATGGATGCTCCTTTCTTGCCATATTTCCAGCAGCTTGCAGCCTTAGTGTCTGATGGCAATTCGCTGCCATCATTTACACCCACAGTAACAGCTGTTTGCAGTGAAATTCTCTATTTCCATGCTCATGCCATGTTTATGCCCCTACATCCCAGCCATGCTGCTGAGCAGGATTCCTGGAGCTGAGCACCAGATCCATCAGTTGCCAAATATACAATTGCCCTGAGGCAGCAATAAATGCTACCAAATTATGAAAAGAGCATAAATCACTGCTATTTTTACTAAATGGCAAAAGGTTTTAGGTGTTTCCACCCATGCAGGGGTACAGAGGGAAGTTATATTGTAGTTCTGTAGTTATATCAAGCTTAAGAAAGCTGGAGGTTGTACATCAGAGGAGACACTGGGAGACTTTGTGTGCGCCAGCACTCTGGGAATGGTAACCCAGCCTTCTCTGTGCCACTTGCACACTATTATAAGGCAAATTAATCTGTGTTTTCATTAATCTGTGTTTTCACACACCCTGCACGTGGTCTCCTGCTGGTGCTGCTGCCATGAACACCTTTAGTTTGCCAACAGAACAATCCACTCAGCAGCTGACCATCATCTCCACCCAGAACAGCTTCGTGCAGAGGAGCAGGATTTCCATGGCCTTCTCCATCACAGTGGACTTCACCTGCTCTGAAAACTGGCAACAGCAAAGCAATTCCCAAAGCTCTGCCACTGCAGCTACTGCACTTCAGTCAGAGAAATGTAGAAGGATTTTCTACTGCTTTATTTGATAGCAGCCTCTACGGAAAACAGGTCAGAGCTCTGAGCACATCTGTGCTTTTCCAACATCCCAAATCAAATGGAAATCTGGACACTTACAGACAAAGAACTGTCCAAAGGTCAAAGGAGACTTTCAGCAAGAAGTGTCAGCTGAGAGGACTCAGCTGTGAGGAAGATGTAGAAGTTTATCTGGGAGCACGTGCACACAGCCACGATAAACAGCAGCACATACTGAAAGATGAGAGCTGTCCTGAATGTTTGAAACACGGATTCAGTTATTGTTTCTCTGCAGGGAAAGCCCATTTCTGCTACCATAGCTCTTGTCTGTCACTTCCAGATACACACCAACACCGTGAGTTTTTTTAGTGATAAATATCACCAGTGCTTTACAGAGACACTGAATAATTCTTATTTCCAGTCTGCTTGATAAAAATCATGAATGCCATCTTTTGATGAGTAAATTGAGTATTGCCCATATTTCCTGCCTAGCAGAAGGTCCTTTACTAATATTAGTATTGCCATTTATTGCACTGTCTGATCACAATACTGCACGTGCTCTGAAGGATCCAGGAACAGTCCATTCCCAAAGGAATTGTCACAGAGCTGGACATTAGGGTAGCAAACAAATCAGTTAAGAGAAAGTGGATTGCCTAGACAGTTGTTCATCTCAGCATGGTTCAGTCTTTCAGGATCTGAAGAGCTGATTCTTAAAACAAAACCCAGAAGCTTTGTCCAGGCTAATTTGCAGCCTTGGGTTTTGCATAAAGCTTTTAAAAATTTCATTTTTTGAGTAAAAAAAATAAAAAAGGCTTTTGAAAATTGACTTCCTACCCTGTTGACTGACACAGCCTGAAATACATCTACCCACAAAGGATTTTCAAAAAACACTGGAAGCGAGAGATGCTGTCGAGAGGATCTATTGCTGCAACCTACAAGCATATAAAACATTTCAACAGGCTGTTCATGGAGTCCTCACTGTAAAACAGAGCTGACCTTAATGGGCTTGGGGAAAAAAGCTCCCTGCATTATTGCCTTCACCCCAGCTGCAGTCTCCTGTAGGTTTAAAGGTCATTGATGCTTTAGTAACTGAGCAGAGGCCACTGAAATCAGGACGGGTTTTTTCCATCCTCTCTCACTCTTGTTAGGGGAGGCTTGTCCATAACCCTGTGCTGGAACATGGTGTGCTGGGATTCCTAGAGCATCTCTTTGCCTGTGGGGTACAAAGAGAAGCCTCCTGAGCTCTCTGCCAGCAAATCCCCTTTGTGAGGGCAGCAGGATGAGCCCTGGGCACACACACCCTGCAGTGGGGCCATCCCTACTGACTGGAGTTTGGGATCAGGGCACTGCATTGCCCCCAAAATACCAAATATTTTACCATTCCTGCAGTCAGAGCTATGGAGCTTTATCAAGGAATGAATTTCCATCTCACTAAGGTCTTCAATTCTCTTATTATTATTGCTTTTGAAGTAAAAATGTCTGCTCTAATCAATATGGGTATAGTTTTCTCTCTGCTGTTGTCTGAAGTCAGTGAAGCATCTCCATTAAAGCTCAGCCAAAAGGACATTTGTTCTTAAGAAAAGAGCAGCACATTTCATGAAACAATTTATTTAAACAACATCTGCTTGAGCTTTCAGAATGTTGCTGTAGGATATGGTTACACTGAACTATAAGACAAAAATGTCTGGTCTTACTGTGCTCTGTATCTCGGTTATTAAGTCAATTTTATAGGAACACTTATGTAGGCTGAAAGTCTTCCTAATAAATCATTAGAGGATATTTAGGCCTCTCTCTCAGTTTGTGGTCTTTGTTTTCCAGTAACCACAAAACATCTGAATTAAATTATCTACTAAATTTGATTACTTGTATTCCAGAAGTTGTACATCTTCAAGATATGGGAATGCCATTGCTACATCAGCAACCTCATGTTCTGACTGCACTTAAATCACTCTGTTCCTCTTCCAGTGCATTGCTGCCACAGAAGGGTTAAACCAGTTACAAGCAACACTACACAGCCTCAACTCCCTCTAAAGGTAAATACACAAATTTAAAAAAAATATATATGTCTGCTTGGCTCACACCACATGACTTGTTTGACCTTTTTTAGCCACAACTGCTGCCCCTGCAGCTGATGAAGGAAATATACATTCCATCTAGATATGCCTCACCTAAGAAAGATCTGATTTTCCTGAAAATTTTGGGACAACTTTCTCAGAATTTAGTGCCTTCAAAACAATTAACAGCCTGTGATTATATCTTGAGGCAAAATGTTTCTTTTCTATCTCAATATTTTTTAGAAGACTAGGCATTTCTGCTCCAATCAGCTGTGTTTGGTTGGGTTGGTGCAGCCATGGTGTGACTGAATTTAGCCCAGAAGAGAGGGCAGACACCTCACTCTGGGATTGCAGACAGAAGAGCCAGCACCTTTATTTACTGTAATTATGCCTTCACTTATGCAACACACTTTTTTGGGACAATTTAATGCAAAAGATGAATAAATCCCAAAGATTTTCTTAATTTTCTTTAGCAATATAAGGAAACCACTGGGGGTTTTAAATTTGCTTCTGCTGCTTAAAAGTGACCTCTATTTGTATGTAAAAACTCTTAAATCCAAACCCAAAATAATCATTGAAAAACAGCTCGTGTAACCCACAAAATGCCCAGGCAATACCTGGGAGATGTCTTTCCATATCAGCATTCTTCAGCACAGGAACAGAAAAGTTAATTAAATCAGATATTAAATTAAACACGGTTTTGACACCATACAGTTCATTGGAATTTGGTACAATGAGCTCCCAGAATCACTAATGGTCAATAAAGAATTACCTCAGCAACCCCCCATGGCACAGACATTGTCCCATCAGACAGAACAAGAATGCACCACACATTCCACTGCTCAAAGTGGCCTTTTGAGTGTTTAGGGGTTTGGGGGTGGATGATGGAGAGAAAGAAAAGGAAAATGAACAGTCCTGCAGCAATCACTTTGCTATACCAGGAAAGGAGCAAAGAGTCTCCTCTGCTTTGCTCCCCTGGCCTGCAGGAGCAGACAAGGAGCCTTTCAGATGCTCCATTTGTGCCCCACTCCACATTCCACGTTTCCTTGCTTTGAGCACCATCTGTAGCTCACAGACTCCTTTAGGACACCAACCATCCCTGGGAAAACAACAGCAAAAACCCCAACACACACAATACACAGCCCATTCTCACACAGCAGAAACCTCAGCTGGAAAACCCAGACAATAAAAGCTTTAAATAAAAAGTGCTATCTCTAGGCAGAACTGTATTTTCCTGGCCCCCTAGAGATTTATTTTCTTGTTTCTGGCTCTGGTTTTTGCCAGTGGGTGCCCTGCTTTGCTGTTGTTTGAGGTGAAGAAATCTATAATGATGTCTCTTTCTCCATTAAAATGTCTTTGCAAATGACTAGAGATAAATTCAAAGGATTTTTAAAAGCCCCAGTGGATGCAAAGTTGGAAAAGTAAAGTGTTTTACTGCCACACTAAGTAGATTATACACTGTCAGTAAACCTGGTGAACTCCAGCCCAAGCACAGGGGTTGGTTCCTTGGTTACAGCCAGAGCTGCAGGGCAAGTTTGCTTCCCACATTATTCCCACATCTCCAGAGCCTGCAGAACCTTTGGCAGCAGCCTGGTGCTTCCCCAGACCCTTTTCCAGCTGTTTTGTCCTGCAGTGTCCCCTGCCCTGTGCTCCAGGCAGCTCTGAGCCTCCCTGGATTATCAGGAGCTGCTGCTGTGACCCAACAGGATCCATCCAGAGTGGCACCAGGCTGTGGAATTCCAAAGGTGGAGTGTGGACAGCAGCAGGAGCACATTGCAGGAGGCTCAGGTATTCTGTGCTATCAGGGAAGCAGCAGCAAAGCCTGTGGATCTTACCTAGCAAATCCATGAGGATCTGGAGATATTCACCTGTCCCCTCCCAAGTTATGATCTCTGAGTGTGGCTCTTCTTCTAATGCTCTTTATTGAGGCTCCATTTTCCTTCTTTGTCTCATGGAAGAGCATGGCCAGGATCTCAGTTCCTGCATTGGCTCCTCTGATATCCCTTGTATCAGCTCTTTCCATGCAAACACGTCTGACAACACCACAAAACAGCCAGACCTCAGCAAGGGAGGGTGTATCTGACACAGGAGGAATGCACACTTTACAGAGGAGTATATTTTTAACATCCAGGATTTGTGTGGTTTGGCTCTTCTCTTTTCATGAGTGCACATTTTAAATCATGCTTAAAAAGTCTGACCTTTTGCTGAAGAGACATAAAGCTGGGGTGAGAAGGATTAGGGGAAAGGAGTAATAGCACTATTAATTTTTATTTCTTCTTTTGCTAACAAAGGTGAGCACACAGAAGAAAGCAGCCTGAGTGTATTCCTGCCCATCACCTCCCCAAATCTGTCCATGCTGCACTTAATTCTGAAAGAAGCAAGGCCAAGGAAAGACCAAGATATGTTTTACTTTGTTAAATTGCTGTGGCCTGGTTAAAGCAGTAACAGCCCCACAGGAAAAACCCAGTCCAAGTTCTGCAGAGGTGGCTCTCTGTTTACATCTCCATGTGAACATTAGGGGGTTGCTTTGTCAGATTTTCACAGAGTTCACAATCCTCCAGCCCCGAAGCCCACCAACATTGGAATTTCTCCTTTTCAACTTGCACCAGGTTTTCCTGCAGCCCTTTGACTTGTGTGGACTTGTGCTTTGTTGTTTTGGTTGGTCAGGAAAAGCATGACAGGATTTCATAAGGAAACTTAAGAAGGTCTCAAGAATCTTTGGTTTCAAAGCTATTCCTGGGACAGTTCTATTGAATTTTTGGGTGGCTCCAGGCTCAGAGCCCTCCTGTAGCAGGCACCCTATGGTACATTATTGCCTGTTTCCAGTGAACTGGTAGGAGGTGACTTGGTTCTTTAATGTGATACAAATAGTTTTTATTAAAGAAAATAGCTCTGTAGAAAGGGATGATGTCTTGTGATGATTAAAGGGTCTTTAACTTGTTCAGTGTCAGTACAAAACTGGGGCTCAGCAATACATGAACATCTGCTACCACTATAAATGAACTGCTGCAGTTCAGGTCTGATATGGGACTGGAGAGATCACTGTAATATATCTCAGACACACTTTTCTTTCAGTTTCTCTTACATGCCCTTTATACCCACCCATCAAGTATTTTGCTAAATGTAAATTATAAGCCCTTTGGTTTAGGACCAAACCCTTTTTATAGGTTTGAACAGTGCCCAATACAACAACTCCCACCTTTGGGGAGTTCTGCAGTGCAAATTAATGACATCGAGTCTCCTAAACCTTATTTAGAAAAGGACATTAAACCTGGGAAGTCAGGATTTGTGAAGTAAGGTTCCAGCAGGTACCAGAAGGAAGGTTTCCTCCTCAATTGCCTGCAGTGGTGACATGCATGCCTGCAGTGTTATGGTGCAGACTCTCAGGATACAGCCAAATTCCCTGTACAGACACAGGCAGTGCCCTTGCCACCACTGAGGAGTTTATTTTGTCCCCTGCATTCCCTGCTGCACTCATCAGGCTCGTGAGTCTTCCCGAATTGCCAAATGTGCCGTGGTGTTTTGGCTGCCTGCTTTAGGGAGCACAGGGCTTGACTTTGGAAAGCAATTACAATGTAGAGCACATTCCCACTCAGCACAGATGGCAGGGCAACAGGGGCCCTGCCACATCTGCAAACCAGAAACACCAGCTTAGATGTCTCCAGTTGGATCCCCAGCAAACAGGGAACACAGCATCTCCACCTCCAAGCCCTTGGTTTCCTTGACTGGCTGCACAGAAGTGTGTGCCAGAGACAGAGTTCAGGATGGATTTCACTGCACAAACACTGATTTGTCTCAATACTTGAATCCTCTGCCCCTTTTGCTGCAGCCACAGCACATCTTGGAAACCTTTTTGAGCTGGCACTTACTCAGCAACTTCTGCTCAGGACTAGAGCTTATTTTAGCCTGTGTAAACCAAGAACCTGGAGATAGGTACAGCTCTCAATAGATTTCTATCTGGGAGCAGAATTTGGCACACAACTTCTGCCTTGCCCAAGGTCTTCAAAAGGAGTCCCTGTGTGATCCTGCCAGTCTCCTAATCCAAACAGTTTGGAAAATCATGACCCTAGAGCATGTTATGTCACATACCTGTGGCAGGGTCCACCTACAGCCTCAGAAATAAAATTCATTGCGGTGCCCAAAGTGATTGATTTATCATAAATATCTGTCAGCCAAAATGCACAGCAGTTCCCTTTGCTCACCAGAGGCTGATCTTTCCCAAAACACCACTGGTGTTTCTTGTACAGTTGACATCTTTGACCTGCATTTGCCTCGCTGCCATACTCCTGTTCCAGGCTGTGAATGGTGCTTTATGATCATGTCCTCATCTTACAGAAAGATCCACAGAGCAGTGATCTCTTCCTGTTGCTCCCTAATCACCCTTGAGACATCATTGACAGCTCCCTGTCCAACAATGAGCACTCCCATAAAAGCAGCAGAGCACTGAGCTGGTCCACTACAGAGTTTCACTCTCACAAACCAGGGCTTTTTTTGGTTTTGGGGTTTTTTGGGGGAGGGGTTGGTTTTTTGGGTTTTTTTGGTTTTTGGGTTTTTTTGTGTGTGTGTGTGTGTGTGTGTGTTTTGGGGGGTTTTTTGTTTGTTGGTTTGGTTTGGGTTGGGTTTTTGGGTTTTTGGGGGTTTTTTGGGGGGGGGTTGGGGGTTTTTTGTTTGTTTGGTTGGGGGTTTTTTGGGGTTTTTTTGTTTGTTTGTTTGTTTGGTTTGTTGTTGTTGTTCTTGATTGTTTTGGGGTTTTGTTTGCTAGTCTGTTTGTTTCTCTGACTGGTTTTTTTGCCCTTAAGCTCTATTTTATCCAGATCTGTGAAGCTCACTGCCCCTTTGAGGACAAGGAGCAAATATCCCAGTGGCCAGCTACTTGGAACTACCCACATACAAATAAATCAAGCCATGCTTATGTTTTTAGCTTTATTGATGCTGGGATGAAGTTTCCCTCTCCCTTTAAAGAGACAGAGATAAGAGTTTCTTCCCCTGAAATTCCTGTATTAATTAAGGAGAAAATAATGCTCCACTGGAACAAATCCCTTGGCTGTTACTTCTTAATCATCAATTTACTAAAACAGATTTTAAAGCAAAGCACCCGTGGGTGGTTCTGAGATCATTATTAACAAGATATAAATCTTTTAATAAAATAATCTCAGGGGTATGGCATCTTAGGAAGACTGGCACCGATTTCTGCCCCATTTTGAAGGCTGCTGTGCAGTCAGCCTGGATGCCAGGGCTGCAAAAGAACAGCCTGAGTCTTGGCATGGCCAAGCCCAGTGGGCAGCTCCAGCCTGGGAGTGGGCACACTGTGCTCTTCCAGGGCACTGTCTGCAGAAATGCCCAGAGCAGGAGGCTCATGCACTGCAGTGGAGCATCAGCAATGTGTAAATCCAAGGGTTTTGATGCTGCCAGCTGAAGCCAGCCTAACAGGGGCTGTGTGTGCAGCATGCCAATAACTCTGCAGGGTGCTGAGGCCACCCTTACAGCAAGGGCTGGGCAGGCAAAAGAGCTGCCCCGTCAGTTTTTGTGGACTCTTTCAATAAAAATACAGGGGGCACAGCCTCTAAGGGTGTGCATGGCTGTGGTGACAGTAACAGGAGGAAGAACTTGCAGGGGGACCATGATTCTGGGGGTGCTTTCCCTGCTGGCATGGCGATGGGGGATCTCAGGGCCTTTCTGCCTGGAATGATAATGCCATCAGAGAGATAACAAAGGAGATGAAGCATCCAAAATGCTTTATTAGCCTTTGATGGGATGGGAGGAGCTGCCAGCAGAAGCAAAATATATACGACCTGCTTTTCAGCTGCTTCGTGTATGGAATGCAGTGCTGGAGCAACGTGGAGGGTGAGCACACATTAATTCTCCTTCCATGAGGCACAAGAGGGTGAAAAACAGTCAGGAGCAAGAATGATCATAGTCTCCCTTTTACTGTTGTAATTCTATGTGCAGTCAGCTTTGTCCTTTCAGTCAGTTATTTACAATTCTGTTGTTTGTTCTATTTATTGTTTTAGGATCTTAGACCTGGCCCACAAAGGCAGTGATTTTTGCATGAGGACTGTATCACTTTGACATTTCTTTCAGCAGTGTTTTATCCATTCTAAACTGGTTCAAATTGCTAATAGAGAGCTGATTTATTCTGCTGGACAGCAGCACAAGGTGTAGGACAGCTTTTGGGGTGTATTACAATGGAAGAGCCCCCAAAGAACTGAAGAAAGGGGTTTTGTGTGTGCCCTGGCCCAGCTGGCTTTTGGCTGGGACAGCAGCACTGCTCGTGCTCAGGCTGCCTCTCCTCTCCTTGGCTGCTCTAGGACACAAAAGTGTTCATGTGTTTGTGCTCTCCTCCACACTCCACCCTGGGAATATGGAGATGGGAGTGTCTGGGCCTGTTTTCACCCTGCACAGTGTCCTGCAGTGGGTTCTGCAGGGGTTGGAGCATTGCAGGAGCCCCTGCTCAGCCAGGAGATGCCAGGAAGGGCTGGCACTGGATGGCTCAGTGCCCATGTTGGTGCCTCTGCCAGCCCCTAAAGCTGCTAAAGCCAGAGTGAGCCAAACACAGGACATCAGACTGGGCTTTTAGAGAGGAGACCTGGAGCTCTCTCTGCCCTCTGACTTCTGATCTCCAGCTCTGGAAGGCAGAAATACAAATCAGCTACACTGCTCTTTCCAGGCTTATTGGAGATTCTTCAGTCACATTATCAGAAAAGCCTTTTTCAAGGCAAACGCAGAATCTGTGGTTTGGTTAAAATACAGTAAGACCTAGAAATAGATGTGAGTGTTTAAAGCTGAAGGACATTTGGTTTCAAGGAACATGTGACAAATCACATGAATTGCAGCAGTGGTCCACATTACAGATAGAGAAAGCTTATTTTTTCAAATTAGGAATCTAAGCCTTAAACTATTAGTGTGGCCTCTTATTTTCTCAGCAGTTAACAAATATCTTCAAAATATATTTTTTATTATTGCCTGTTACCTGGGACTATATACATTCTTATATTTATTATGTTTAATGGATTAAAAAAGGGTGGATCTTAACTCATTCCTATTAAGTGAGCTGGTGAAACTGCCCAGAAATAAAGGGGCTGCTCCTCTGTCTTGGCTCCTTAAACCCTGCCCTAGAAATGTCTTTTCTCACACAGATCTCATTAGCCTATAGCTCCTGTCCTCCAACTCTGTGGACTGTCCAGTCCTTGGAAAATCCATCATTTTTTACAGTAAGCAATTTAACCATTTTACTCATATGTCCTCAAGATAATCTCCTGAAGAGCACATGCAGTGGATTTAGTTTAACAGTAAGGTGTTCATAAGGAAGTATTCAGCAATAAGGCATTGCAGGAGTTGTCAGATAAATAAAAGGAATAAATGCAAGTTTGCTCATATACATGTAGCTGAGTGATTTAGTTCAGCCTATTCTGTACCTATAGAGAATGTCTCAAATTAGAGACATTTTCCCTTTTCCCAGACCACATTCATGGTTCTGCTATGACCACTTTTCATCACTTCAGCACATGGCAGGACAGATCTGATAGGACTTTGTCTTCAAACTGGTCTTTATCTCAGGTAATTTTCATTTCTTCTTTGCAAATAACCTACTAGTTTGAGAGAAGACAGAGATAAATTAAAAAATAATCTTACATTGTGGACCATTTTTTTTTTCTGTAAAGGAAGAATTTGTAGAAATCTTGACTGAACTCCACTTGAAAACTTCTTCTACTGCAGATGTTGCCATCCCACGGGAAGTAAAGTACATCAGGAATTCTTTTTCCATCTCATATGATTATGGGACAAGTTTCTAAATGCATGTCTCACCAACAACCCTAATTTGAGGGTACACTGCAGCCATTAACTGTGCCAAACATGATGCCT
>VZSR01000393.1:15600074-15632387 GCA_013398615.1 Brachypodius melanocephalos | reverse complement strand
GAAAAACATGAAAGAGAAAACTGAAGGCATCGAACATGCAACACCAGAAAGGTCCTGCCACATTGCCCAGCATTTACTGCAATCACTGCATCTGTACCTGAGAGCAGAGGGCTTTGCACTGCAGGATTGCCCAGAGCACATCCTGGGAACAACACTGGAAGCCAAGTGGCAGTGAACATTTACAGGGAAGTGAATTTGAAGGTGTAATGCAGCGCCCAACAGCTGGTACTGGGTGTGGAACACCTTTGTGCCTGGCAGCAGCTTGGCTCTGCACAGCATCTTCTGGGTGAAGACTGAAGAGAATGAACAGGTGCCAACATTTACTGCAAACTGAACTTGACAAAAATGCAGATTCTGTGGTTGCTGAGGTTCAGGGAGGGCTGTGGTGTGTCTTAGGAGAGCCCCTGTAACCAGAGCTCTCCCCAAGACCTGTGGTGAGAGTGGATGTGCCCATCATATCCATGGCTTTGGCCAGGCTGCCCTGAGTTGATCAGCAAACCTGGACAGCAGAACTGCACAGGGAAAGCTCTGTAACCACTGCCACTGAGCTCCATCAGCATTCCCTTCTTTGCTCTCTGATATTCCCAGCATTAACCTGGCCAATACAGACAAGAGCCAGCCACCTTCTGCCTGGAATCCACCCCTGCCCTTTCCCAGCCCCTCCCTTCCCCAGCAGCCAGGCTCCCTGGCTCCTTTATCCCAGGATTGCTTTTCCAACATCCCAGGGCCAGCAGGCAGAGCAGCTGAGCCTTGGTGCTTTCCAGAGCAGAGGGGGCTGCAGGAGGTGGGCAGTGTTTGTACACAAACCACAGCATCTTGTGTCAAATGCTTCAATAACCAGCAGGAGGATTTCCCACTGTCCATCCCAACCCACAGGGCTACCAGAGGGACAGATTTTCCCCAGCATTACATCAGTCTTCAACTGTGCACGAATTATAAATCAGAAAATGAATTATCAGTTCTCTCAACTGAATTAAGGGTTATTTTATAGGCTTAGAAACTGAAATATCTATGAAATATATATAGTTTTCATTGCCAAATGCTTTAATACCGATGAGAATGCCTTCTTTGATGAAGGATTTTAGCTATATGATCACTACTAAAGCATTTGAAGCAGCAGCTCCTGGGAACAGTAATTGACAGGGCTTGTTGTAAGGAATTTTAGCTAAGTAGAATAAGAGATAATGACATGTGGTTAAGCTATTTAGGCACGATATCAGAAGAAAATTCAAAGTGAGATCTATTAGACAATGAAAATATTGTCCAAAGGAAGTGATAAAAGCCACATCACTCAAAATATTTAAAGCTGGTTTGTTTAAAGCTCTAGAGAGGATAATTATATTGAGCCAATCTCCACTCACAGGGAATGGAATCTGCTTCTTTTCAGGAGCATGCAACAAATTACTTAACTGGCCATTGTAGTCTCTAACTGAGGTGACTCCGTGGGTTTTCTTCTCTTAAGGGGATGCTGCTTCACTCCATACATTTATTTTCAGAGAAGAAGAACACTTGCAAAAAAAAGGAATCAATCTGCAATCCTGGTTTAGACAGTCCCCAGATCACACCCCAGTGGATGTACATGCAGTGGTGCAGTAAGGCTGAAAAATCAGTAAAATAAAATATCCCAGAGTGTCACAGGTCTGCTGGATCCTGTGCTCCCCACCAAAATGACCACTATAAAACCAAAATTATTAATCACATGCAACTGAATTCCTCCCTCAACTTCAGATATCTCTGAAATACAAACAGCTCTTCCATGTGGGGGTTTGTAAAATCCTATTTTGTAGTATCTGAGGGATTATCTTTGGTATATTCTCCTCCAGCACATTTAATCAACTCCTCTGAAAGTGCTTGTTTCTTTTCCATAATTTTGAGTACCAGTTCTACTTAGGGATGATCACAATTTAATATCTCTGTGAAATGATTACACTGATGGAAAATGTTCACTAAAGTGATTTTTAACTTTTCAGCTCTGAGCCCCATCTAAACATGCTCTTTTTTTTTTTTTTTTCAGTTGTTCCTTGGAGGAAATCTGTGAGGACATTCATCAGTGGGGCACTGGTGGGTTCCTGTTGAGAACAATGACAACTCTAATTGCAGAGCAGGAACTGTTTGATTCTGCAGTCAGTCCTGGTGCTCAGGGCTCCAATCCAAATGGAAGGTTTCGGATGCAGACGTCTGTTAATAAAATATTTCCTACTTAACTTTGATATGGAAATAAACCAGCAAGTCTGATTAAGTCCCCGAAAATCCTTAGGGCAAAAAGCAAAACAAAACAACCCTCCTAGCCCTCAGTTTTAACAATACATCAGAGTTACATCAGGGTTTCAACTATAAGGCAGTTTTCCAGTAGATTTAAATGCCACCAAGGAAAAGGATCAACATTTGTTACAGTGTGATCAAATGTTCTCAGCATGATGTGCATCCATCCATATAAATGTCTGCTCTTTATAATTTAATTTATATATTCATAATTCTAGAAAGACTTATGTTCATATTTAACTAAACCTTGGTAGCAATCCACTGATCATAATGAGATTATCCACAGTTTATTGACTTAAGCCCATGCATAAATCTCTACAGCAATGGAACAATAGTTTTTTGCACAAATGTATTTATACATTACATGAAAATATTTAGGACAGCACTGACATGTCTATCCTTTATTTTTAAACTGATGCTGCTTCATTTTGTGCAATTCTTGGTGATTCTGCATGCAGCAACATCTGTCACAGCATAATACCTTTTAAAGGAAAAATGTGTGTGCAAAAGGCAAAAAACTATATAGGTATGTACCCACATACTTCTGATTTAAGCACACAGAAATTAAATGCCTACATACACACATATTTATGGATAGAGAGAGACTTACATATTTATGCATCATAAATATTTAGATGTATGTCTGTGTGTATATACATGGATACATAAACATGTATAAAAATAAATGTAATAAGAAGCAGAGTAAGTGGAGAGACAGAGCTTTGCAACACCCTAGAATCCATGCTTCAAATACATAAATACATGGTATTAACATAGATTAATATTAGAAGGGATTAGGAGGAAAAAGAAACAGTGGATTATCATGAAAGATTTGAGATTAGCAATGATGAATAAATGGCTAAAAGTTGGAATATTTCCCCAGCAATTAGGGGATATTATTCAGCCCCACTCTCTTCTCTGGGTCAATGACTAAGTTAAGAAATTCATGTACAAATGTTGCCATCAGTTGCCATCAGTCAGTATTTCATTTTTGCAGGATACTCTAATTGTTCTATGCACTGATTTGCACTTCATGCTTCCCTACTTCCTCCTGCCTTTGTAGTACCACAAGGAATTCTCCTTCCTGCCTGACAGAAGGAGACACGGACACAGCCATTGTGCACCAACAGAAAGAAAACCATGCAGAATTCCAGCCATTTCACAAGCCAGTCACAGACAGGAGTGTCCTCCCAGCTGGCCCAGGAGGTTTTGCCCAGAGTAGACTAGAATTATGAATATATAAATTAAATTGTAAAGATAAATTATAAATTATAAAGATTAGCTGTGCAGGGAGCAGGGGCTGAGCAGGGAACACATCACCTGCCTCCACACCAGAGACACCCTCCAAAAAGGGCAACCACACCCCCCCAACCCCAGAACTGGCCCCAAACCTTGGGCCATTTTCCTCTGCAGTATTCAAATAAACTCTGCCAGTGTCACTGTGGTTGTACCACACCTAAACACAGATATGACCAAATTATATCCTTGGATCTACGTGATCTTTCAGACACCACTTTGTTCTGAGAGCTCCCAATGTGCCTGGAGCACAGCCTGGGCAACTCCACTGACTCCAGAAAAATTCCAAATTTACATCTCTCTCCCAGCTAATACATCTCTTCCATAGTTAATAATGCTGAAAATTTGCTTAGCTAATCTCAACTGGTAATGGCAGTGAAATAATCTACAGCAGGTGTCTAGATGAGATCCCTCCTGCTGCTGTAATTGCAGTCTGTATCTCACCTGAGACACAAACTGGCCACCTCCTTTAAAATCGTGCTGTTTGTCTGTACTGCACAGGAGGCTGGAGCACAAATCTAATTCCAGCCCTTTTAATGGGCACAAGGGCTCAAACCAACATAGATTTTCTTTCCTCCCCAGTATCTACTGGAACAATAATTATCTGAGGTGTTTAGAGGATTTTTAAAAAGAGTATTTAAAAATAGCAGTCACGAGACATTTTATGTAGGGCATAAAGAATTATACAGGTTCAGTTTTCTGCTCATATATGCTATTAGAATCTGCAGTAAAAACATTTAAATTTGGACATTATTTTTGTATAAAACATGAACCTTACAGTATTCAATTTAGTTGTGTTGATACCAGAAGAGCACCTATTATCTTAAATTAGCAGTATTGGCACAGCTTTAGTACTATCAGTTAGGTCTCCAAAATGAACTTTAGCCATCATAATTATAGAATAGCATTATGAAATTTGCTTTAGCCTTAAGGGTTGACAGTTATGTTTTTCTTTCCATAGTTAGAAGAACAAGGAAGGTACCTTTAAAAAATAAAACAAGAGCTAGGAATATATTGTGATTCATGCTGTAGGAACTGGAATGATTTTTTAAAATCCCAGTTTTGTGAGAACTGGCAGCTCTGAGTCTGGATGAAAATTGTCCAGCACTTCCTTCAATAATTGTATAATTTTGAAAAAAAAAAACCAAAAAAACCCTACTAATTTACTTCCACAGAGTTTGGGGAAGTACAAAAATGCCTGACATTTCTGGCCCAAGAGCTCGAGCATGCTGTTTGAAGTATGATTATTTAAGAAGCTGTCTTAAACCATTTTTAGATTTTGGCATACAGCGTTGGGCTGAACCGTAAATTTTCCTTTCCCTTACTTTTCTTTTGAGCAGCAATTTGTGTCAGCATGAAGCCACAAGGGTCTGTAAAACCCATAACTTCAAGCATGGCCATGCGTGTTAATTGGCAAAGTCAAGGAAGATAAACAAAATAATATGCAACAGGGACAGGATACTTCTTGAATTCTAGAAATGGCTAGAAATGCATTAAAATATATATGACTCCCGTTGGTCTCTACACATCAGTGTGGCAAATCCAGAATTCCAACACTCTGCGTGTTAACGGGCACTTGCTGGATTTTATTTGTGTAAATCTTACTTTTGATTTAACACTTTCAAAACACTGAGAAAGGGTGCATGAATTACAGTTCAGTTTTTCCACTCCACACTTAAAGAAGGTAGATATAAAACCTTATATGAAACAGCTTTCAAAACAAGGCTTCCTACAGGACTGATTTTCCCTGCTCTTTCAGCAGTCACAGCTGAGTGAGCTGCACCCACCCAGGGGTGTGGGGTTACTCCATGGGAGAAAGTGGGTCCAAGGGCGAGGCAGAACCTCAGGCACAGCAAATCCCTGCCATTCGGGAAAGAAAAGCTGTGGCAGGCACACAGTGAGGCAGCCTGTTTGTACACAATAGGGTACAGCCTTTGGAAGGCGGGCACAGCTGATCCATAGGATCCACTCCTGGCATCCTTTCAAGGAGGTTGGGGCTGTGCTCTGAACCCTGAGGGATGCACACAGCAGCTCTCTGCTATGAGGGTCTTTGCCTGGCTGATGCACAGACCTCTCCTGTGCCTCCCAACTCTTCATTTTCCTAGGGAATTGCGATTGCTGCTTTGTGGCACTCTGGATCCCCTAGAGATAACCAGCCAGGTCATGGTATTTGTTCCTGGAGATTGCTGGGCTGCTCACCGGCCAAGATTTACCGTGTCACTCTCCACAACTGCAGGCCCCTGTGGAGGATCAGGGTCATGAGAAATCCAAGCAGAGAGGAATAGCTGAATTCACTCTTTACAATGGTTCTTAAAAGTTGGCTTTGGCTGTGGCCTGGAATGGGCTGCCAGGAGCAGCTCCAGGAAAATCCTCTCTAAAGCTTCTCCCTTTGCAGACAGGTGGCAGCTGCAATGCAAAGGCCCCTTTTTGGGCTGAGAAATAGACCACATGGGAGCATACATTAAAAAATTCGAAATGTCTTTTTTTTCTGCTTTTGCTGTCTCTGCAGCAACAGCTGCTTCAGCTGAGCTGCTGTGTTCTAAACTCTCAACATCCTTCTCATAATAACAGATACATTATTGAGCATTATGAAAGAGTCTCTCCAGGGGAACAGAGACTGCTCTTGGGGTGCCAAAAAACACAGATATTAGTAAAAAGACAGATGATTTGTGAATTTGAAACTGCCTGGTTCTGTCTCTCACTGTGTTAATAATGAATTCACTGCTGAAGAACTGCAGTTCTCTCCCCCCATCCAAGTGAATCACCTTCTCTTGTCTGGCAAGGCAGCACTTACTAATGAAACCAGTTCTGATCTGAAACTACACAGATCCTGGAGACACTCTCTGTTTATGCAAGCAGCCATCAGAGTCAAGTGCAAGCCCAAAGTTTGCACTGTGGCTTCTGTGCTACCAACTTCAGGCAGTTTCAGACTGAGCTGAGGAAAGGAAATACACCTGTATGGTCTGCACAGTTTGCTGTCAGCCCGTGCTCCCAGCCCAGATGATGGACAAGGAGGGTTAGGTCAAAAGGAGAACCTTCAAGAACTGCTTTTCTTTTTGATCAAGTGAACTGAACTCCTCGCTGGCTTAAATCCCAGGGTTTCCTGGGAGGTTGCAAGGCACAGCCATGGCAGGCCTGAACATCCTCTGAGCCTCTGACCCCCACGGAGAAACAACACTGGAACAATGCAGCCCTTCAGCCTGGGAGCACAGAGCCACCTCCTGCAGATGGCTGCTCTGGTCACTGAACAGCAGCAGCAGGTCATCATGGGGATCCCACTTTATTAGATTAGGAAATACTCTGCTTCCAGCCTGCCCTTGGCAGGTTTTGTAATGCTCCTTCCATGGGGAAGAAGAAGCCCAAGAGAAGAAGTTGCCAAGTGTGATAGATGAGAGGGACACCAGGCTGAAACAATTGGGTAGATATAAGACAGTTGCAGGAACATTTTAACAGGAATGAACTATGGGAAACAAAAAAAAATCATTTGTGCTCATTTGCACAAAATTAAGTTTATAGTGTTTGCAGAACTCCAGTTACAAAACACAACAGCACCACTTTGTCCATTCTCTATTATAAGCAGAAAACAGCAGTTGGAATAATAAAAAGTGCTACAAAACAAAATTGTCTGACTTCAGGAAAGGAGTTTGGCAGGGATGCATTCTGCCACTCCCTCAGGTGTGCTGACACTACAGCAAAATCCTAATGTGCATTGATCTTGATCATTAGATTATGGTGTGGGAATCTGAGTGGTCTTGGCTAGAGCATGATGATGATGATGATGATGATGATGATGATAGTATTGATGTAATTCTTACCTGAGGAACAGGTTGGGGTCCTGGTCACAGAAATGTCTGAGTTGGTGTGGTTTCTGGGCTACACATGTAATGTGACCTTTTTTTTTTTTTTTCCTTCTTTGGAACTGGTGAGGTTCAACAATGGACACTGGTAGCAAAGTGCCTTGGAAGGAATTTCAATAACTCCATTTCCCAGCACATAAGGATAAGGTACCTGTGAAAAATAATAATAATGATGAAACTACGAGACTGCAAAAGGCAAGTGGGATAATTAAAATGCTTGTTCCAGGCCTTCTGGGGTTTTCTTGACTCCCTAAAGAAACAACAGGTACAGACAGGCAGGGCAGAGGTGAATTGTATTAATTGGGTGGTTAATGAGGCAAATGGCCAAAGAAATACATGAGGAATGCTCAATGAAAAACAATAATCCCTTTAAAGCTTTGATGAAATGAGAAACAAAATATAACATTTGGTCAGTTGAGGTCAGCTGGCCTGGCTCCATCTCCTTCCAGCTTCTGATGCATCCCCAGCCTCCTCAGGGGTGAGGTGGATGAGGAGCAGAAAAGCCCTCCTTGCTGTGGTTCACATTCCTCCTGCAAACTGCACAGTAGGGAAAGGATTGGCTTTGACCAAGTTAAATCAAGCAACGTTCAGCATGGGCATGAAGTTCACTTAAAACCTTTTCAGGCTGGTAAATCTGTCTAGATATTATTCTTGGCTGATGCGGGGACCTGCAGGGACAGTTCTGGAACATAAAGCCATATTAATTCTTTGAACATAATCAGTGTGGATTATGTACCTTTAAAAACTGAACAAAGTTCTTGCCTGACCAAGAAAAATGTTTTACTTATTCTTATGATCATTCGGATCATTATGGCCTTTCTGATCCCTAAGTACTATTTAGAGAATATATGGGGGGAAAAAAAAACCCCAACCCAAACCCAAACATTTGCATCTGGGTATTAATAACACAGGGCCAGATACAATAAAAAATGCAGTGTTACAGAGACGTGGCTGCGATGACACTCGCTTCTCATTACATTTTTGAGAAACAAAATTTATTACTGCATCATTTCCAACTATAAAAGAACAATGTTCTTTTAGGATCCTGATGTAGCCAGACCATATTGCCAATATCATGAAAAAAAGCTATGTTAAGATCAAAATTATAGCACGTATTACACTTGATATTTTGCATGCAGCGATGAAAAGTTTTGATTCACATTTTTAGACAAATTTTCTTCTCCTCAAGTGATTTTTCTAACTCTTTTTGAAGGACATACCAGCATGGAAGCAAGTTGGCCTGAGTCAGCACAGATAGTAGCTGTATCATTCTTCACACTTTAAAGTCTAACTCAAGTATTTTTTCAATTACAGAAAAAGAGTTCACAAATGCTTTTTCAACATATTGCATTTCAGCTTTAAAAATAAGCCTTCAGATATATGCCCTTCTGAAAACACAAAAAGGAGATTTCAGTTCAAAATGAAAAACCCATCATTCCAGTTAATAAAAAACACTTGTTAAAGCAAAGATGAGCCTTGGTGGAAATGTAAGTTTGAAATTATTTGGACTAAATGCATGTGTAATAAAAAACCTCCCAACAGAGAGGATACATTTTTACAACATATTCCTGTCATTTCTTGTTTTCTAGAGTACAGAAGCACTTGTACAACTTTACACAGAGCAAATCTCCTGGCAAACTACTATGTGCAATCATTCTGAAAGGTAATGGAGCAACACAGCTCAGAGCTGAGAGAAAGACACACTTTCAACCTAATACGCAAACTCTTTTCACTTTATTGCCATTTTGCTAATTAGAAATATTTCAGTTTCTAAGATGATGAATGCAAATGTGGTTGTAAAAAGCCATAATTGCTATGAAGAATAACTGGGTTAATTTCTGAAGGGGATTTCTAACAACTTCAGCTCAAATGCAATGTTATTGTAATAACACACAGTGATTTACTTAAATGTTTATACTGGCATAAATATATCGGCTAATGTTTTTCCAGGATTTGACCCATGATAGTCACTAAAATTGTTTATTCAACTCAGTCCCTTTATTAGGATGCTTGAATTTTGGTGCTGCTCCTCTTCTGTAGCATCAGTGCTTATGCTCAATATTAACTTTTTTCCCTTCTTTCTTTTCTTGTCCCCACTCAATCAAATTAAAGCAGCACAATATAACACAAGGTCATTGATCATTCTTCACCCAAAAGCAAGACTTGGCGGTGAAGGATTCTTCCCAGATACAGGGAATGTTCTAGAATCCTCCATTCTTTCCATCCTAACAGTGGAAAAAAGGTCCACGTGCCCCTGAAGCAGCAGGAAGCTCCTTCCCAGCTGCTGGGATGGACAGGGATCGCAGCAGGGAACCCCACTGGCTCCAGCAGCTGGGAAATATCCATTTGGGTGTGTGGGTTGGCTTGTGGGACTATTTGGGGAATCTGTCTGTGTGCAGCTTATAAATCCTGCACTGATGTTTTGAAGCTGTTGCTGTAAAAATTCCTGAAAACTGGAATGCCAAAGGTGGCCTGAATCCAGAGCTTCAGTGGGCTGACCTGACCTCTGAAAATGCCTGTGCACTATCCCTGTGGGCAGCCTGGGGACATGCTGCAGACCCAGGTCCTGCCTGGGACGTGGCTGCCTCAGGTTCAATGCTCTGTGTCCTCTTTTCTTGCCAAAATCCTGCCAGGTGCTCTCAAGACCAGGACCAAGGGCTGTATGCTGACAGAACAGCAAGTGTGTTAAGTAGATGAGGTAAAAAATGCTGGTGCCCAGAGGAGACAGCTGAATACAGAGGGGTTTTTACAAGAATCTTGGTATATAACTATCCCTTGGAGGTGGGTACACACACACTAAGGTACATGCCTTGGGGAAGGGCTGAGGTGATGTATTTCTCATTCCTGAAAGGATGACATGAAGCAGAGCTGTATTAGAATGGCTTTACTGTGGGGTGAGTCTCCCCAAACACACTTTTTGACCTTGAGTGTTTTCAAGGGCTCCGTCTTTATCAAAATCTCTTTTATTTCCTCCAATCTCCTCATTAAGTCTCTTCCAGCTTTGTTAGGTCTAGCACTTTGTTGATAAGAGAATGACAAGCCATGTAATCCTACCCTCCTCTGATCACTCTACATTGTTGAGGACAGAACCTGTTGATTTATTCAAATCTACCTGGCTGTGTAGTTCTCTTTGTCTGGGTCTGTCTCTCTGCTGCCTTTCAAACCTCAGTTATCTATTTATCACTCTGTCTCAGGTCCCAGGCATTCAGTGTCTGTTGGGCAGAAACTATTTTTGATTCCAGAAAGTGCTGAATGCTCTAAAGGCACTTAACAAAGTGAATCTTTGATCCTTTGGGGATTGCATTGTTATGAAAATATTATCATTTGTCAAAAGAGGAGATTGAAACTTCTATTTCATCAAAAAAACCCCAGCACAGATATCTGGGTATACAAAATCTCCCCAGCTACTTACAGATTACTTACAGGAGTCTGTACTCACCTGTCTGAATAACACTACATTTAAAGTGATTAATATAGATATAGAAGAGAGATCTATCTGTGCCTATTTTGCTTTTTCACCTAAACAGCTGAACATTTTAACTATCTCTTTATAACACACAGGTTACACAGTTTTATCAGTGAATTTTATTTCTTTCTGTAAGAACAGTTTTGGCTTCACTCCCATTGTGACAAACCACCAACAATACCTTTAATAAAATACGGTGGGGTTGGGGTTTTTTTGTTGTTTTTTTTTTTCTCAGTGCCTCTTAATGTAAAGAGTACATGCAAGGAAAGATATTAGCCTCATCTTTGTTCAGATCATCTTGAATAAAAATATTGCAATCAATCCTTTTGTGAGTTTCAATCCACAGTTTTCAAAGAAAGGGACTGTTTTACATTTAAATATTTCAGATTTATAGACATACTGAAAACACATTGCAGAGATTTATTGCTGGTTTTTTTCTTGCTGCTCTTATAAAGATGGGTCTGTATTGCCGACACCACAGAGATGTAAACACTCTGGATAAGAAATAAAGAGCAACCCCCACCAAGAATGAGATCCAAGCCACAAGACCTATAAAATGGCTGTGGGTGTTGCAATGTTAAAGGCATTCTTGTTTGTAGA
Organism: Brachypodius melanocephalos; assembly: GCA_013398615.1. Taxonomy (NCBI): domain Eukaryota; kingdom Metazoa; phylum Chordata; class Aves; order Passeriformes; family Pycnonotidae; genus Brachypodius; species Brachypodius melanocephalos. The sequence goes on along the minus strand of VZSR01000393.1, from coordinate 15,620,906 downwards.
CTGCTAAACTTGTTTTAGCAAGGACTTGAAATGGGCTTCTAAAGGCTCCCTGTATGACGTGTGCAGTGCACAGCGCTGTGCTCCTGCTCTTTGTGAAGAGTTCTTTGCAGCTTCTTCCAGAAGGACGTGTACAAATTCTACATGGCAGCTCACTTGCTTTTTGCTTCTTCTGTTAACAGTTTCTTCTCTTTATTATTTCTTAATTATCCTTGCTTTTCCTGTCTTTTCCACCTTACAGAACGTCCTAGAGACCTTCTGTGCTCATTCTCCCTTTAGTATCAGGCTCCAATCTGTGCCTGGCAAAGTGACTGGGAGCACACTCTCACCCTGAGTAATCTGTGTGTCCAGGCCATGTGTGACAGCAATTAGTCCAGGACAAATCTTCCTCATCACTTCAGAAAAGGTCTGCACTTCACCTTGAAAAAATATATCAGTGGGAATACATTTCCCCACAGGTTACATATTGCTTTTGCTTTATGAATATTGAAAAGATTAGTGAACATGCAAATGGTCAAGACAATGTGTGTACACATGAAAAGAGACAGAGGAAGAAAGGGGAAAAAAGAGGGGACAGAAAGGGGAAGAAATAAGTCTTAATTAATGGAAGTTGATTAATGAACAGACTTTTATTGTTTCAGGGATGACTCTCAGAGAAACAGTTCCAAAGAGAAGCAGCAATGAATTTTTGTTCCAGTATCACTGCTACAACCCAGCTGCAGCCAACAGAGTGGCCTCACAAAATTTAGGCTTAAAAGACTTTTGATCAATCTCTCCAGCCCCACAAACACCAGCACTCATCTCCTTTGGCCACAGCTTTGCTTCACGTGTCCTCTCATCTAGAACACTGTTCAAATCACCCATCAGTCACTGTCTGGTTTTTAAGAGAAACATTTAATTCCTCTGCTAGAACACTGCTGTCTCCTTGGCATCCTTAGGAGCAGCTCTGGAGTGTCAGCCTTCACTTGAGCCCAGTGCAGCAGATCTGACAGCCTGTGCAGGGCTGAGGCTGCTCCTCCCCTGTCATGTGCCTCTGGTACAAAGGGTTGATCCTCTGAGTCGCTCCTGCACTTAAACTGGAGGATTTGAACCCTGGGTATGAGCTTTCTTGAATGTGCCACGAGAACAGGGAAGAAAGTTATGTTCAAAGGCTGTGGGGAGCTTTATAAAGATCCCTCTGGTTGTGAGGATGGAGAGAAAAGCCTTTACTTGTGCATTTTTATTGTGACCAGGGAGGTGAACCACATTTCAAGTAGATGTCATTACCTGCCTCAGTTTCCTTTAAAGACCAGGATGATACTTTGAGAGCACTGCTTGATGGAGTTGCCTACAACTGGCACTGGAACTGGTGCAGTTCAGGCTCCTCTTCTCCTGGGAGTGAGCAGTTTTTCTTGCAGAGAACTCTAATACTCTGTGTTCGGTGCTGTGCCTATTCTTGTAACTTAACAAGCTCATCTGAAGATTTATGTAAGCAAATGGCATCTGCTACACGTCAAGGAAAAATATGGGCCAAGACTTTGATTTAAAGATGATGCCTTGTGCTGTGTAATGCTAAACAATGTCATGTGTTTGACATACCCATCAAAGCATGTGAGACACACCCTGGAACATGGTTTAAATTAATTTATCCTTATGGACAAAAAATTGTTTCCTTGCTTGTGAAGGGGTTGTTGTTGTTCTTGTTATTAATAATAATAGTAATGTTAATATTAATGTTAATATTAATATTCTTGAAATATGTGATTTTTTAATATTCTTTATATTCTTAATATTCTTAATATTAATATTATTCCTGTGCCAGCCTTTTCTTTAAGTGAAGTGAATGCTCACTGTCCTGCTCTTGAAGAGAAGGTACATCCAACTACAGATTCTTCCTGCCTGGCAGTACCATGTCAAGATCTCAAAAGTCAGGATAAGGAAAAGAAAGGAACAACTTCATGATTTACATTTTGCTTGGGTTTCAGGGAGAGTGAAGGAGCACAAGGAAACGTTGGAGAAGATGGGGTGGCTGTTGAGTGCCAAATTCAGTCTGGTTTTGATGGCTCCTTAGAACACTCCTCCATCGCTGTTTGCTTACCCCTTCTAAGGGCTGCTGTAATGCAGTGCAACACAGGTACCATTGTTCCTCTTATCTGTGGGATAAAACTGTTTGAAAACTTCAAAAAGAACACTGATTTTGAAAAAAAATCAAAAACCCAAAGCTAAAGCTCTCAGTCCCAGTGCACTTTGGACAAAGAGAGACAGACACTTCCTCTGCCTGGGTTTTACAATGCATGCTTGTGATATATGGAATTATTCATGTTATTAACTCCACTGTAGGCTACCACAGGGTTAAAAATTACCCTTTTACTTTAATCTTCAGATATTTCTCTTCCTAATCAGGAGGACAAATGCACTTTCAGGAGCACAGAGGTAGTAAGATCCTCTGGAATACCCTGTGACCCGTGCAGGTGACTATGAACAGCCTGCTTGGGCAAGACTGGGTTCTGTGCATGGTTTAGAAATGAGCTGCTTGTGCAAGAGAAATCACTGGTACTGTGGTGACTTCCTTGTCTCTACTAGGGAAATATTTCAAATATATATTTCACAAATCAGACTTGAATTACAGTTCTGGCAGAAGAAGGAACTACAGGCCCAAGCAGAAAACCGAGGTTCCTATTCTGAAGCTTTGTTTTCAAATCCTCTCTACACTCAAAGGCTCTGGAAGTTCCTGACAGTCCTGAAGACCTCACTTTACATGGAAATGAGGAACTCTGTTTATATCATGGAGTTTTTGTTATATTGAAAAATATTTTAAATACTTCTGTGTTTTGAACATCAAGACAATGCTATTGTTCTGTCATTACTGAATAATTGCTGATAACAAAGGAGCATTCAGTGGGCATTACAGATTTCACAGCACACACCAAGCAGTACAGAATGCCCATCCCACCAGGGCCATATTAATAGCATCAATAATTACATGTTTCTCAGCTATAATCAAATCAGTAATAATACACCACGTGAAACACAGAAATATGACTGCCATTGATGAAGCAGAGAGAATTGCATTGAAAGTATGGTGTAAACAGAATGGGGCTGCACCTTGCTGTGACACGACTCTAATTCTGAATGTTAAGAGATGGCTGAAGACTCAGATTCCTTCCCTAATTTTCCTCCTTTTGAGCTGCCTAAGGGCATAACGAGCTTTTTGAGGGCCTGAGACCTGAAAGTCTGAAGACTGCCTTAATGCAGATCCTATGACAACTAAGAATAAAACAATCAGATGTTTCCCTTCAAGAAAAAAAGGGAAAAAAGCTGGGAGTGATGAATTCAGAACCTGGACATCAGCTGGAAGCACTGCCTGGATAGGCAGAGGGAGCTCTGTGGAAAGGGGGTTGGTGTACATGGAGAAGCTTTCTCCAGGCTGACTTTTTGGGAGTGACCATGGAGGGGAGATTTCAATGATGGTTTAAAAGCACTGAAACCTTTCACCAAGGACTGTCAGGTGCAGTCTCCACCTCTCAGACCAGTGGTCAGTTAGAATAATTTTCTTCAGTTCTTTGAGTAAAGAAGAAAAACAGTTTACACATGAATTTCCCCAATGAGTTCTTTTTATTTCTGTGTAGTGTTATAAACCAACCATTGACTTCCTCAATAACTTTGAAAAAAGGAACTTTGTTATTCATTATTATAATTTCTGTTAGTCTCATGACTTGGGGCAGAGTATCCCAATGGTTCCTTGGCACCCAAGGCACAGATGGATTTGTGGCAGTCTCTAATCACTGCTCCCATCTGAGAGCTCTGATATTTTACAGCTGAGGTGGCAGCTTGACTGAAATAATTCTGTTTTATTCAGCAAGGACCAAAGACTTACAAATGTTCCCTTACCTCTTTGTACCATAAATGAGCTAACTGTAATGACCAGACTTAGTGTTTCCCACTGACAAGCCTAATCCTTGCACATGCACTTTAGCTTGCCCATCAAGTCAATCCCCATGAAAACCCAAGTTATATTTTCCCATCAATATCAGTGACATGATCAAATCTTTTCTGGTGCTTATCTTTGCAATCAGGTTGTCATTCCTGAAATATCTCTCATACTTTCCCACAACAAAGACAATCAACAAAGAAGCTGGAAAAAAAAGTCACTATTTGATGAGCACAGATTTGCCTGTATCTTTTAAAGTTAGCTTATCCACTAAAGCTGTAATTAATTCTTATACATGATTATGTTTTTTCTTCTGATCCCAGCTTAAAGCCAAATCTGTGCAATAGGACCAGCCACATGAAAAATCCCTCAGCTATTCAACTAAAAACATAACAAATCCACATTTTACAAGATGAAATTCAGAAACATGTAATGACTACTGCATGAACAACAGTCCAAGTACAGAACCTCATTTCAACTCAAGCAGCTATAATTTACATGGCAAGTAACCTAATTACACTGGGCTTTTTAGTAATGTATTGTTCTATGACCTTTTTGATTGGACTAGGAAACGTTAGCAGTCAGAATGTTAAATGCTTAATCACACTGGTGAGTGAAAAGTGAGTCATTCTGAAAGATCATTAGAAATATCAGTGGAAAAACAGGAAAAAGCTTGAACTCTGAAAATCTCCTGATTCACACAAAAAACTGCACAGCAAAATTGATCAGCTGTGAGTACAGTAATTTTCTGCAAAGATCTTTTGTAAAATTTCAATTAAGTAAACATCTTAGGATGTGGTGACTGAACTCTGGTGTCTTTTAATTAATTCTATGAGTGGCAAAAAAAATTAAAATATACCATTTGTTTTATACTTTGTACTGGAAGAAATATAAAATGCTTAAACTGAAATACAATCATACCAGGACTCCAAAGTGTTTCTTAAACAGAACGTGTCTTTAACAGGCACATTGAAGACCTAAAATCACATAAATACAGACACAGGCTGCAGTGATAAGGCTGGCCTGAGGATTTTATTGGAGTACCTTTAGCACAGTTTTAGGACTGTTTAAGGAGAACATCTCTCAGCTACTGTTCTCTCACGTTTTACATCCAATTTTATATTTCACAGAATAAACACAAAATGTGAGTTTATCTTGTGAGGGGAATTATATGCAAGGAGCCTCACGGAGACCAGTGAAATCAAAGCTCATTAGTATTTCCTGCCTTTGAACATAACTAATGACAGGGTTTCAAAGGCTGACAGATCTCTGAATGAACGGCAACAATGCTCATTGTCATCTCGGGATTGTGCAGGAGCCATTTTGAACATTGTCCAAGGAACAGGGAAAAAGTTTATACTTTTGCAGAGTGGACATTAGGGCTGAGAGAAGCCTGTGTTGGCCCCTTGTCTCCAATTTTCTGCCCTGATTAATTACAAAGACTGCTAATTGTGTATTGATGTTAGTTAAAACCATTTGGCATTTGGTATTTGTCTAGTCATGTCAAAATAAAAAAAAAATTCTGTGTAAATGTTGGGTCAAGGAAAGTACTACAGTGTTTTTCCCCCATTCATTTTTGTTTATAAATCCTTTAAACTACAAGTATTTGTATTTGTATCAAATTGAATTGACTGTAATGGGTTAAGAAAACACAAATTAGAAAAAAAAAAGGCAATTATAAAAATACGGAGTGGAAGTGGTGATTTCTAAATGTCATTAATCTATGGTGATTCTGCCACAGTTTGTAAACAATGAAAGGATCTCATTTTCAGCAAGTTGGCTATTCATGTGGTGCACATCTCATTTCTGTTTACTGTTGTTACACATCAGCACACGAGTGAGCAGCTGAATTTTGCCTTCCCTTCCCTGCCTGCCAGTACTGACTTCCCTACCCAGAGCTTCCCAGCCATGGCACAGCCAGTGTGCCCTGCACTGACAGGACCCTCTCTGTGCCTTACAGCACACTGGATTTCAATTCCCAACTCACATTTATATGTGTTTTGCCTTTTCGTTCCTGCTGTTACACAAACTGATTGATTGGATGATTGCTCCACAATGCCTCACACATCTGGGAGCCCAACATCTGGATATGTTCCCATTTAGTGCAAGTTCCCAAGAGACATCTTACACTGTCAGTGGTGAACTGTATTTGCCTCCTTCTACCCCACCTCTTGAAATAATCCAGAAGATGCTGAGTCCCAGGGGTGGTACCTCAATAACTGCTTTCCCTCCAAACTTAGGGCTTAATTTAGTGTTAGTTCCATGAGTCTGAGTCAGCTAAATGAGCACTGAACTACTTTTACTGAAGTTTCTTAACTACAAGATTCAGGGATCCACCACAGATACTTCTGCAACACATGGATTGGGCCCACCCATCTGCAGACCTCTCTCTGCAAGCTACATGGGAGCAGCACGTGTAAGAACTGATTTATTTGCAGCTTGAAGGTCTTACAGCCAATGTTTAATAGCTATTTCCCAATGGGACAGCAAAGCATAGCGTAGAGATGAGTGCCTTGTAGAATTAGTGCACGCAGAGCTGTAAGGGTGTTTGGTTGGCACAATGCACTCCAGCCTCTCAGGGGATGTGTCACTCCTGGGGGAACATGTTCAGATGCTGAGGGCTGCAGGAAAAATTTGAAACAAGACTTCAGATAAATAAAGACTTGGTCTCAACTCAAAACTACCTTCTGTAGTTGTCAGCATCCCTCAGACCATCACCCCACAGTTTTCCTGCTTCCATAAAATACCTGAATTCTGAGAATGTCTTTTTCTTTTTAATAAAAATGTTCATTTGGAGTGAAAAGACTTCAGTACCCCCTGTGCCATATATATTTGACCTTCTAAAAATGAGCTTGTTTTCCTACACTGCCCCAGGCCACTTGCACACATCCCTTCTGCTCCCTACTCTCTGCCAGGTAGAATTAATTGAGCCTGTCATCCTCCTGCCACTGCCGAAGCCATTTCTGCCACAAGCAGACATTGTGATTCCCTTTGGTGCCTTTACCAGTCCCCACACAAACAAATCCTGCTCTCAGCAGAATCAGGCTATCTTTTCAGGCCTCCAGTTGCAGGTAGTTCCAGAAAGGGAGATGTGGTCTGTGCTGCTCCACATGGAATGACAGTGTCTGGAAACTGAGATGCAAGGGAGTGTCGGCACTTACCAGCTGCAGTAACTGCCTCCTGTGTTGGAAGCTCTTGGATGGAATCTGAAAAAGATAACTGGTAAAATAAAGACAGAGTCCAATCCAGAGATATGAGAAGGCACAGAGACAACACAATGTGCACACAGCGTCTCACAATTAACAGCAAGGAGAGAGACTTCAATACAGCTGCAGAAAGGTACGAGCAGCTTGTGTTGACATCAGAATGCTCATTGTCTGAGAGCAGATCAAGAAAAGTGAGGCCCAAAATACTTGAATTTAGACAGCTGAGAGGACTCAGAAAAGGTGTTGAGCTGTCTCAGATAAAATGTAAGTACCAAACTGTAACAGAGCAAAGGAAGTATAAAGCTAATTCTGCTTAGATAATTATTTATCGATATGGTGGAAGGAGCCTGGGAGGTTCAAATGTGTCTCCCTGATGCATTGCAAGTCATCACAAGCAATCTGGAGGAGCTACATTTCTTAGTCCTTCAGGAGCATTATGAAAGCATTATCTATGTGATATAAACTGCAGTGGACTGCTCAGCTGAAGCTCTTCATCTACAGTTTGTTGCCCTTAGTCAAGGATAATCACACAACAGCTTTCAGATAAATACCAACCTTACATCAAGTGAATATTTTTCCCACAGAAAAACTGGCTGAAGACAAAAAAAGATATTGTTTTAAAGTACGCCAGGTAAATTGAATAAGAGGATTTGGATTATATTTCATGTCTCACCAAGCCACAGATACTGAAATTCTGTTCCTTCAATTCCAAATATATGTCTCTCCAGATGAAGAGCAGGGATTACCATTTACTACAGCTGACTGGATCATGCTAACAAGAAATACAAAAAAAATGGAGTTCATCAACTTCTAAAGTAAACCAAACAGGATATGCACACATTGACAAAAAATTTGAAAAACTATAACTTGTTGTGATGCCTTCTTCTGGCCATTTTCTCTGTGTGTAATTGTATAAACATGACAGCTCTGAAGGATTACTGAATCGTAAATGGATCTGATTTTCAAATTATCTCTATTCATCAATTATTTTCTCCTAGATTCATCAAGGAACAAATTAGACCAACAAATTCTTAACCTGTTTTCCTGCTGTTTTTTAAAAAATTCCTCACAGAGATAAACAGCTTAGTTGGATGTGTCCAAAATATGCCATACCTCACAACCACCCACAGACAGAGCCAGACACTCAGATAGCCACGCTCCCTTTGGCACACCCCAGGGGATGAGAAAGGGCCAAAAGTAGTGTAAGGCACCATTGTTCCCCTTTGGAACAGGTGGGAGCCCCACGGGGTTCCCAGAATTGTCATGGGGCTGTGAGAGGCTCTGAATTCTGGCTGTTAGACCCCAGGGCCACACCTGCCTCCAACGGCCCTTCCTTCCCTCCTTCCCCATGGAGTGGCAAAAGGAATTTGCTGGCAGGGAAGCGTGTTCCAGGGCTGCAGGAGAAGTGTGGAGAGCAGCCAGCCCTTGGCCATGAGCCTCCTCCAGCACACCTGGCAAGATCACACCGGGAAGGAGCTGCTGCTGCTGCTGGGGAGCATTGCTGGTGACACAGAGGGAAATCTTCCTCTTTAACAAACACTGTGCAATGTTCTCCCTCACAGCTTTTCTAATCCTGTTCTCTGGGATATATGAAAACACTCCCAGTCAACTGTAGCTTACAAGTTTTGCATGTGTGTTCCTCTTAGTCATTCATGGAAAGTCAAATAAAATCGATTAAAACCAGACTTCTGGGAAACTTTAAAACTACTTGAAAAACAGATTTTTACCTTCTCCAATTGCACAAACTGACAATAATTAATGTGTGTGTTGTCACAAATACTCGAGATCTACAGAAGTATGTTTCCCCGTTTCTTTTATTAAATACCACATTCACAATTAAATCAGTATGCTTTGAATTCTGCATAATCTTACATTTTCTGTCATTTCCAATATCATTTTCTGCAACTGTCTTAAGAGAGGTGCAGATGTGAAACATATAACCCTCTTTCCTGGGACCAGCCTCAATTTTTTTTGCTCATGTGCAGAATACAATTCTATTTTTTAATATTTTTCAGATCAAAAGTGGTGAAATTTCTTCCTAAACAGCACATGACCATCAGCATCTAAACACCACAAACGACAGCTGCAATAGTTGTATTTTACAGATAACTGCTAAGTGGTGGTTTCCAAGAGTTTTTTTCCTCTCTGTTACTTTTACACAGATTTCAGTGTAAGCCCTTCGCAGGATACTCTCATACTTAATCAGAGATGACTTCTCAATGCCTTCTGGGGAGTACTAATATCTACATATGTCACCAAGCCTCCCCAAGGGTACTGCAGCTTCTCAAGAGCTTTCAGCATTCCTTTAACAGAAACTGAGCCAATTCCTGAACTCAGCAGTTGGGGTTTTGGTAGAAACAAAGAATTGGAGCAGACCTCCTAAATCTTTGAGTCAGCTCCTCTGCTGTTGTAGGCAACACATCCTACAGTTTTGGTCAGAAACTCATCAGCTCACAGTAAGAAGAACAATGATACATATCTCAGCTGGCCCTGGTTCTGGGAGGAGCATCTCAAAGCAAACTCCAGCTGTGCCACCACTGAGTCACTGGGATGGATTGCCTGGAGCTGCTATCAGTGTGTTCAAGGAACAATTGGATGTGGCCCTCAGTGCTCTGTGCTGGGTGACAAGGTGGGGATTGGGCACTCGAGGTTAGACTCAATGACCTTGGAGGTCTTTTCCAACCCAAAATGGTTCTGTGGTCCTGTGCTCTGCTTAAAAAACCTTCTCCCCACACAAGTGCAGCCACCTGAGGACTCCAGCACTGGGGGAGAATCTGCAGCTTGTACTTCATAAAACTCTAAAAAATCTTCCCTTCTTGTTTGGTTAAAAAGAACTCAACTGGTGCAGCACAGAGAAGTGGGACTCGGAAGCACAGAACACAGTAAAACAGGAATATCCTGCAGCAGCTTTACTGGCAGCTCAGAGAATGAGAAGCAATCAGGAGCCTGGCTGTGCATATGGAATTGTTATGGGAGTGATCTACCTTAAGATCACAGATGATCTTCAGTAAAGGCCTTCCGAACATCTTGAATTTGGAAAGCTTTGGGGAAACTTGCTGAAAGCCAGCACTGCTGCCCATCTCGATGGATTCCATGTCTGGCCTGAGCTGTCATTGTACCTGCTCACTTACAGGGCAGGGAGCTGAGGAACCTACCCTGCACCTTACAGCTTCCCTAAATGCCAGTAAAGATTGTGTGCATAAAGCTCTTCCCTCCTTCCTTAACACACAAAGGGTGTGTACAATGGAGACCAACACATGACTTTTAAGCTGGAGAGGGCAGGGATGGAATGAAGAAGTGGGAGTCAGCATTATTCACTGCTCCAGCCAAGGGTGCTATAATCTTGCAAACAGCTATGTCAGGATGATTGATAAAACACAATTGATCCAACTGTGTAGGATGGGAAAAATGAACTGACACCAAACACATCAAAGACAGTGCATCAGCTATCCTCCCTGTGGCCACAGACCATGAGATGGCCATGAGACCTTCTCTCTTTGCATCCTACACATGTGGAAACTCAGCCTAATAAAAAGAGAGGTCACACAGCCCTCTCCCACCTCCCAGTTCCAGAAAAGGACAAGACACTCTTGGTCTACATTTGTGGAATTAAATAAAAATAGTGTGATAGTTAAGAGTTGGTGAACATGTCAGGCACCACTTAAGTTAAGAACACTAAATCATTTTTTTCCTTATATTCTCACAAGGTTTAGAGTCTTTTCCACTTAAACATCTGGGGAGTCACTTTTTCCCCCAAATTCTACATAAATCTCATTAAACATAAACTGATATTAAAAAGACACACCAAAAAACACAATTTCACATCAAACGATGAACATGGCAGTATTTCTAGTTGAAGAAGCAGAAGTCAATCCAAATAATTCTTGATGCAAAACTGAGGAGTGTTCAGTTACTTTTGAGACAAATAGAAAAGTATTTAGTAGTGCCAGTAGAGTTTGTGCTTATTTTGGCATATTTTAACATTTCAGTCAACCAAACAGAACCAATCCATTTTCAACAGCCACTGACTTTTTATAATCTGTGCTGAGTCAGAGCTATTCAGAAGCTAAACCCAGCTAGTATAATACATGATATATATTGATTTCTTCTGTCTGACAAGATCTATTAGAAATACTAAATAAAGGCACAAAAATCTGTCTACATTAAAGTATTTTTAAAAAATGCTTCATACAAATATTTTAATGAAAAAAGCACTTTTCTATACCCATAGGAATTTATGGTAGAAAAACATGTTTGAGAGGATCTGATTCTTAAAAAGAAGATCAAGAATGTGGCTTTCTACACTTTTTAAAATTCGTAAAAGAAACCACATTTCAGGAAACCTCAATTAAAAAAAAATAATACAGCGTTCCAGTAAATGCCAAGATAAAATTGGCTTATGTTCAGTCCCATGATAAAATATATTTTAAACCATATAATCCAAATTTGAAACATCATCAGGTTAAATAAAAGCTAACCTACACTCTAAAAGTACCTACTCACATTTGGTGATGTCTACAAATAATTTGTGACTCGTGAAAGCAGACACAGAATCTTGTGGCACTGTTTAGTGAACTCCCACACTCCCTATTTTCCTATTCTCTTGTGTGCTGCATAAAACACTGGAAGGCTTGTACCTTCTCTGTGTTTGGAACTTGCCACACTCTGGCATGGCTGAGTACAGGAGCTAAGGGAACTGGTGACGCTGAGTTTGTCACTCACACACCTCCCTTTCCTGCAGCAAGAAAATAGGGATTTTCCCATTCCCAGCTGATTCTTCACACAGAGCCTGCACAACAAGGTGGGTCTGCTTTGCTTCCTGCATTTACCTGGGACTGCACAAAGCTCAGTGTTGTGATCCTGACTGGGAACTGATACACAGCCAATCTACTTGCAAACCTGGATTAAACCACATGCAAGGTCATTAAACATGGAATGGAGTTATTCACAGCAACAAGACTGATGTTCTTACCATTAGTTTCATTTAACCCATCACCCCTTGGTTTTTTCAATTGTGATAGAAATATTTAATCACTTCAAAATTGCAGTGGATAATATAATCTATATGTAGAAGTTCACCAAAGAGAACCTTTAAAGGTTCATTCAATACTAGTTCTTTCCCAAAATCACCTTCTCTATCTCGTCTTCATTCTGTGCAATTTTCCAACATTTTTCTTCTAATTAGTCACTATTTAGGCCTCAGTAATCCAGACTATCTGGAATTTATTACATCAGGGAATTCCACTGGCTTTGATTTGATTTTTAATTTAAGGCAGTAATCTAGTATTGCATTATTCTTCCACGCAGTATGACTTTGTGCCATCCAAAATATATGCTCATTTTGGGGAAAGAGACTTTCTTTGAAATTAATTCAGTCTTTTAAAATAACACTTTTCAAAAGAGTGTCTGCTTATGAGACACATTTGAAAGCAATCACAGGCTAAACCGCAACCAAACCAGTAGTGGATGGAAGCAGAAACATATTTGAAGTGCCCCATGGCAATCAATGACTTAACAGGCCTTCACAATTGCAAGCCAAAATAAATGATTTGTGTTAATTCAGATAAAGGATAATCCATAGAAAAAGAACAAGGATCATTGGTTGCATTTTGGCTTTGAGATATCCTCGTCATGAGGAAGAAAGTGTAGTCTGTGTTGACTACAGTTCAGCACATTTCCTACCATCAAAAAGCAGCCTCTTCTTCCTGATATGCACTTCCTAGAGACACTAATTTTTCTTATTTTTCCCTAGGTAAGTTTACAACAGTCTGGCTTTCCTGTATTCAGATAAGTTAGTATGTCAAAAATATTATTCATTTAATTAATTGGCAATGCTACATATGCTCTTTATTGCAACACCACAGAGCTGAACTTGGTAAATTGATCTTTGATGCAGCCAGTTGTTGACAACGTGTTCCTGGATCTCCGTGATGTTACTGATGTCAGTGTAGGAGAGGCTTAGACAAAGCAAGAGTCTGTGTGCTCAGTAATTCAAAAGGAAAGGCAAGCTTTTATTGGATTTCTTTATTTTTGCTTTGCTTCTGGAAAGTTAGTAAAAGTGACTCCAAGCAGCAACTATTTTCAGAAGTAGTAAGTTCTGTAACTTTGAACCCTTATGTGGTTGTGTAGAACATGCCAGTATTCAGGAAAATGAACCTGAAAGTCCATTTACCAAGATGTGGAGGAAAGAATTCAGTGAGCTCGAATAATAAATAGCAACAAGCATCTAAAACATTCTAAACTGTGCCTTAAGCAATGCCTCCTTCACTTTCTGTGATTTGTGATAACATTATCTTTCTGCACAGACCCACTCCATGACTGAGAGGCCTGGCAATCAGATACATCCAGCTGAGAGTTTTGGCTTTAGAGGGGTTTCTCCTGAATGCAGGTGTTTCCTGAGGGTCTAAAAGCAAGCAAAGAACCCCCAGGCTCTGCTTGCAGGATGTGCAGCAAGACAAGCCATTTAAAGTAAAAGCTGTTTCTTTCCTCATTGCCTTCTTTTTGCTGATTTCAAGAGAAATACATCAGCCAGGACAACAGAATGTGTCAGAGCAGAACTTGTTGCCAGAATATGTCAGTTTAGATCCCTCCTCTCCCATCCATGTTTTTGTGTGAACTCCAGCTAATCAGCTTCTTGTGCTTTAGTTGCCTGTAGGAACAACAGCATTACCCTGTCCCACAGGCCCATTTTTAACAAAACAAACACCAAGAATATAAAACTGACAGCTATTTGTGGTAATGGAAGCTAAATATCTTCTAAAATAGATAAATTTGCTATGCCACATTTGGTTTATTTAGCCTGCATATCAATCAGGGCAAAGAGAAGGTCTTGTTCCTTTTGTAAAGTGCAATGCAAACACAGTTGCTACATACATGTTAGCTATTAATGAGAGATACTCCTAGATTCAGGGCTGAAATCTGATTTTCCTGGCAGAGAAGTGCAGTTTCAAGGATATTGCACTCTTCTAGTGCATTTCCAGAGTTAGCACACTAGGAAAGGAGATATCCCATTGGGGAGGGGCATGTCACAGCGGGTTTGGTTCTGAGGCAGTTTAAACGGCAGCGTTAGCAAAATGCTGCAAATAAATGAGCTTGCTAAAAGCAGGAGATGGCTTGGACAGCCAGGTTCCTGCAAGGCCTCTTGGTTCCCCAGCCCAGGAAGGCAATTACACTGTCAGTCCCTTCTGCAGGGTGGAAAGGATGATGATATGCCCCAGCGGCCCCAACCCCTGCATTCAGCACTTTGGGGCATTCCTCAGCCCCAAAATAGATCCTGCTGACCAGTCCTTGGCTGAAATAAAGGCAGAATCACCCCACGGATTCCAAAAGATTTAGTTCAGCTTTGGTAAACTGAATTTGGGTCTTATGGTGCCTCAGGAACTTCACTGCACGTTCCACTTTTTAGACAGCCAACCACTGCTTGTGCTTGCATTTTTATTCAGTATATTCTAGGATTTGGAGTTCTTTTTCGTATTGATTATGTTACATGTTTTAGATCAATACACTATTTTGTTTAAGCTCAATAGAAGCTACGTAAGATGGTCTGACTCCAATAAACATCCCTTGTTTTGGTTTGGTTTGGTTTGGTTTGGTTTGTTTGTTTTTAAGAACTCACACTCTTCCTCAAAGGAAAGACTGGGAAAAAAAAGTTATATTTTAAATTGAGATTGAATTGAATGAGATCTAACATTCCCCAAAATACACAACCGTGGTATTCGGAGATATATGAAGACATCCTGGAAAATGCTGAATTCATCATGTTTTGTAAGATAAAAGTTGATGGTATAAATAAAAAAATATTCTGTATCACTTTGCCATCTGGTCCTACATCCCTGCTGAGGGGTACCACAAGAATAAGGCATCTAGAAATTTGCTTCCAAAGCCTGCTGACTGCATCAGAAGTTGGCCACTTTCTGAGCTTTGTTTGAACATGCCTTGTACACATGTGAGGAATAACAGAAAGAAACAAAGGCAAATTAAAAACATAACCAAAGAAGTATCAAGTCATCTTCTGCTGCCACTATGTACAGCAGCAAAGCAGAAAATTGCTTTTATGACTCTGCATCTTTTTTTTAAGGAGAAACTGCAGGTATGTTTAATTTCACCATCCTGTGAATCTCAATTTCCTTTCCAGCAGCTTCAGACATGTCTTTCTTTAGTGCAGTCTGGGGGAGGCCAGACAATTCCATAATTTTATACTAGCAGAAAGTTGGCCTGATCATTAATCACAGAAAGTCTGAACAGAATTTAGTTAATCTTTCTTCCCTTCTTTCTTATATCTGCATACTACAAATCAAATACGTCAAGCCACATTGGGAAGAACTTTAACTAACATAACCTAATTCTGAATATTGAATAATTGGTTCACAGTGGCAACTCGGTCACAATGAATGCATTAAAATGAAAGAAAAATCTCACCAAGGCCTTGTTACAGAAAAACTAAAGTTGCAAAGTATTTGTGAAGAGACAGGCTTCATCTGGAATATTATCCACCACAAAACATTCTTTCAAGTCTCATTAATTTGGAGGGTTTTTTTCTTCTCCTATAGGTGTTAGCTTTTAAAACACAGCAGCACTGAAGCTAGATGACATAAAATACAGTAACTGCTGATAACTTACGAGAAAGTAGAGAAGGGGAGCTTGGATGTGGACACCAAACAGGAGTCTGAAGAGGGTCTGCAATGAGCACAGCACCCTGTAATTGCACCTTCCAGCCCTGGCTTAAAAAAGCATGGAGCATGCACTGCTCTGGAATTCACCTGCAGCCTGGTAATTTGGTGCACCAACACCCTTCAAACTCCTCTTTATAACACTCCTATCTGAAGAGAAAAAGAGAAAAATGACACTGCAATTAGTAGGCGATATATAAACAAAAATTAACTCATTTTCTTTCTCTTGGACTCTTGAACATTGCTAAAACAGGAATGACAGGTTTTGGCATAGACTCTCCAACTCCCAGCCATGCAAGTCCACCAAATTGCATATCACTCCTAAGGGATATTAGTTTCTAAGGTGTACTGTGGGGAATACAGCCTTTCATGCTTCTTATTATTAGTGGGATTGTTCTTAATGACAATATTAAAATTGGCAGCAATTGTAAGATTAGTAGAGATGACCAAAACCTGTATTTGCCACCTTCATTCAAAATGTAAAGTGCAAAGGGGACAAAATAACAGCATGGGATCCATCACTCAATTACAGGGCTCCCATTAATTCAGGCAGATAATCTGAGATTTTCAGTTACTGTGGGAATTTTCGAAGTAATTAATGGGTTTTGGACAACATGACATCATTGCAATGACTGACATTTGGTTGAACTTAATATGTCACTTAGCATTCAGTGCTAAGCAACCAAGCTCTGGGCACGGTGAATGTCTGAGACACGAGGTCAATGTCTAAAGTGTACATACAACACAATTACTTGGAACCACCAGCCTCTGCTGAAAGTACTCTCACTTTAGTTATTATTTCAGTAATTCTTCTCTTTCACAAAACTTCAGCTTTTCAAATGGGCTTTCATACAAGCAAGTGTGTCCTTCATAATTTATAGTTCTGAACTTGTTCTAAACGTAAGCATCTCCCATTTGTTATCCACAGTGGTGTTTGCTGCTTAAGTACAGCAGTTTGGCCTGCAAATAATAAAGACAAAACAAGATAAATTGCTTTGAGTTGGCTTCCATTTATTTCATATTTACTCTAACTAACCTTTGAGCTACCGATCAAGATGGATTTTCAGGAGCAAAAGGCAGATGCAGAGCTGAGCTGATGTCACAGTTACACAATGAGGGACTGGGGACAGTGATTTAATCTCATTTGGTGAAGAATAATTTAAAAGTCTCCATAGTGGAATCATAATTCTGATTACAACACCAGAAAATCATAGCATTGAGAAGCAAGTCAGATGTACTTCAATTTAATATTCCAGATGAAGAGCTAACTTTGATGAATTCTCATTAAGACATTTGTTCACTCTCAGTCAGTCTGTTCTCAGGCTTTCCCATATAGTGCTGCCTTATAAAAGATCCGTGAAATGTTACAGCTTTTCACCAAATAATTTTTTCCACTCAAAGAATGTTGCTTCAGGAACTGGTCCCACCTTTTCCAGGAGTAATTTGGAAAGAGTCCCACCCTGACCAAATCTGACCTCTGACTGATTGCTTCAAAACCTACACACCCCGAATGGGAATTACTGTCCAGGACATGTAATAATGATCTCACCTGACAGAAGGGGAATGATACAACTGAAGTAGCAGCCAGAGCAGTGGAAACCCAAAATGGATCACTTTCTTCCTTGCAGTGCTCCTTTTCTTTGCCAAATATACTCAAACAGGAAGGATAATGTAACAGATGATGGCTTCAACTGCAGAAGTTACAGACCAAAGTATGTGATTCATAATACTGCAACTAGCTAAGGAGAGACATATTAATTCTGGAAGGAAAGCAGCACTTGTCAGTATCATTTTAGTGTTAATAGAAGAAAACCATAGCTCTGCTTAAAACAACTGTGCCATAATTTGTGTGATATACCTTTCAGGCAGATAGATGCACTTTTTCAGCATCATGAACAGAAAATGGTAGATATTTTTAGCATTTGGTTATGACTAAATTATGCTCCAACTATCCCAATATATCAGTAAATGTCAACTAAATTCATATTTAACCGGCTGGCTTAGCTGTAGTTAATGTAAATACATTTATATTTTAATCTTGTCAACAAATATTGAAGGTCAAATATTATTTACCACTATTGTATCCCAATAACTCCAGTTTGATCACAGTGATTTTACCTAAAATTGGGGTAAATGCTAACATTCTTACCCAGTTGTAAATATATGAACTTTGCACATAAAATGTAAATATTAGTATCTGTGCATTCCTGGTTTTTATCTTTACATGTGATCAAATCTGAGCTACTGCCGAACCACTTTAAGACATTAAGGAAACTTAAAATCACCTAAAGTAGTGTCATTTTAGAAGACATATTTATGCTCCAGTGAGCCTCAAGAACTTCACTGAACCTTCAGGGTTTTAGGGATCTTTCATCATAACAAATGTTTATGTTAAGCATGTTACCTACTCAGAGTATAATTTTTCATTTTGTCAAAAATTCTGCCCTTGACCTCTGAATTGCAGACAAAATTCTTTAGCTTAACATGGACCTTTAAACCAATCTATTGAAATTTATTTCCTTGACATCAATTCAGCAAAACCCATGAATCTGCAAATCCACAGAAGAAGTGTATGACAAAGTGAAGAAATTCTCTTCAGGACCTGAAGTCAGCATATCTAGATTCAATTTTAAAATGTTTTTGAAAGAAATGTTAAAAAACTTCAAGATGGTATTTTCCATATGGCCAGTATATGAGAACTCAACATTTCACACACTCTAGAGCTCCCACTTAGTGGATGACTGGTACTAATTAAGGTAAGAGTTGGATGTGTCCAAAGGACCAATTTTAATCATCTGATTGTACCTATTTCTCAATTAGTTTCCACAGAGAAGATGTTTTTCACAGTTAAATACTTGTTTTGAAATTATTTTAGGCAGTGTTAAAGCCCAGATAAAACTTGTAATAGTTATAAAACTTAGACAAAAAAAAAAAAAAAGCCACAGTACAGAATTTGGCTCTTTGTACCTAATTTACACACTTCTAACTTCAGGCTTTGTCATTGCAAAGATCTCCTGAAGCATCTTCTTAAACAGCTGGGATCTTGAACACAATTCTTGCACTAATATAAAACACTGTATTAGCCACTTGGGACATTTTCAAAAGAATTTTGTATCCTAAAGCAACAAAGATTCAGATAAAGCAACTTTTTTCCTCTTACTGCTTGTTGCACTTAGAATGCAGATTCTGGGATGATACGTGGTGAGTAACTATGGATACACAAACAGAACCCACCAACATTTGGTGGATATTAAGTTTTCAATTTATCAACTTAGGTTCAATCCAAATTTCAGGCTCTTCTCCTCCAGCCTTTCCTTGGGAGCTATTTTCACTGAGCTCAGTGGAATTCCACAGATAGGATACGACCCAACTGAGTATTCAGTTGTGGTCCAAAAAAATGGGTAAAAAGAAGCCAAAAGTTGTCATCCTCTTGCTGAGAACAGCTCAGCTCTTAGCTGAAAGAAAAGGAGTCTCATGGCTTCTAAAGCCATGGAGCAAGGAGGTATTTGAGTCAGCAATTACTGATTAATCTTTGTGTGTGTTGTTTGTTTTGCAATACTTCCACTTCTCAGCTTAAAACTGCTCTTTTAATGGATTAAGAACTGCATTTAATCATCCAGCCTTCACAGGATGGCTGAACTGGAGTTACTGTTCACCTTGCTTTCAAATATGCCAATCTCAAGCTGCTTCCAAAACGTGTTTGATGTGGTTGGACTCTGTAGATCAAACTGCACGTGCCCTTGGGCATCCTGAGCAGAACACAGCACCATTCCCAGAGCAAAAAAGTGACTGATGGCTCACCCAGAAGCAGGTTTGGGGTCAGGACTTTTGGGAACTCTTTCAGGCTCACTCAGTAAGGGCCAGATGTTCCCATGACTTGTCCCACACAGCTCTGTGAATTTTGCTGCAAGTACTGCAAATGCTGTCTGGTGCAAACTGCTACACATCTGACAAGTATTCACACAGTTAGCAGCTAGCAGGGACATTTCTGCTACTCTTTAAAACAGTATCATATTGAGTTTGCTCTCTTAGTCTTCCAAACACAGCAGAATTCTGATTGTTTGGTTTTTGGTTTGTTTTACAGTCCAGTGTTCTATGATTCATTCACATTTACCTGCCACAATCTCAAATATGGGCATATCACATTTGTCCAGAATCCCAAAAGCACAGATGCACGGAATATTCCGAGTTGGAAATGTCTCACAAGGATCATCAAGTCCAGCTCTTGAGTGAATGGCCCACACAAGGACTGAATCCACAACCTTGGCATTTTAGCACAAAATGTTGAAACTCACAAGTTCTGTACTTTTAGGACTCATTTTAGCAAACTCAAATTTGCTGATATCATCTTCTCCACTTCTGGGGACATTTCTCTTAGAAACACTGGGAAAAACAGGGTTTCACTTCTGTAGTTCCTAAAAGTTTTGTTAATTTTGTTGGTAAATGTTTAATACCTCAGTTGAAAGCATGCTCGGCACACACACTGAAAACTGAGGTTATAAACCAGCTTTAACCAGCATGATATGAGCTACCTCCATCACTGCACACGGTGATTAGGGGCAGTAATTAGTCTCTACAATGAGAGGTCGCTCAGAGCTGAGCCTGTGGGGTAACACAGGCTTGGCTGTCCCTTTCTTCCTGATGATTGCAGGCTTATAGTCTTGGGCTACACAGCTTGCTTCTCAAAACAACTGAAATCAGAAAACTTAAATTTTACTTCTGAACACGATACCTATCATCTCTTCAACAGTTTTTGGAATGTAATTTTTTTGCCATTTCCACCCAGAAAATTGAAAGGCCTGATTTCAAAGTCCTGATGAACCCTGGACTCTTTTCAGCTGGGAAATGAAAACTGAAAAGCTTGTCCCAAAAGCGTTTTGCTTGATTTTGTGATTTTTTTTTTCCCCCTGCAGTATATATTTGGATACACGTATCGGAGGCTGTTTGAGTCTCCCAGCTCAGCCTGGGAGGTTCATCCTCACTCTCCATTGCTCCCGTCCCACGGCAGCCGATGGCCGCACTGCTGAGCCGGGCAGCGCCCATCCCGGGC
>VZSR01000393.1:15573627-15599974 GCA_013398615.1 Brachypodius melanocephalos | reverse complement strand
GGAAGAGGAAGAGGAAGAGGGGGAAGAGGGGGAAGAGGGGAAAGAGGGGAAAAAGGGAAAAAAAGGGGAAAAAGGGAAAAAAGGGGAAAAAAGGAAAAAGAGGGTTCCGTGCATTCCCATCAGGAATGGGCAGGGTGTCCCCTCCAGGGAAGCTGTGAAGGAGGCACTCACACATCCATCACCCCCTCACAGGCGTGTCCAGCTCTGAGCACCCAGTGTGGCCATGGCGCAGCACACTCACTGGGATAATAATACAATACAGGCTCTGCTCTCACATCTTCTAATAGATAATGCTCTAACAGAATTACAAGCAAAATAAATTCTCGTTGGCTCATTGTGATACAATTTGGACACTCAAAGCATTGCCTCTCCGTCTGTCCTGGCTGGCAAAGCTCGCTAGGAGCTCGGGAGACTCCTAAAATTATGCTAACCAGAAAGTAGCCACAGATTTAAAATACTACTTGTGAAAATATGTCTGGGTTTGGGATCACCATCCAGTAGCTGTTGAGTATAGCTGTGGCTGTCTATGACAAGCAGAGTGAAAAGGAATAAGCACAGGAGGACTGAAAATGTGTTATTTTTGCTGCAATGCACCCATACCTTCCTGTTTGATGTAATGGCCATTTCAAGAGCTTAAAATGAAGACAACAGGAAAATTCAAAACTATCGAGGCCAAGCCTCAGAATGTCCAAATAAATTAAACTTTTTAGAAAACAAAGCTTGAACAAAACTGCCCAGAACAGTAACAGCAACCAGAGATCCATCATAGACTTGTAAAAGGTGTAAAACACAAGGCTCAGAAGAAGCTCATTTACATGTTACACCCCTTTTTGAGAAGCACAAAAGCTTTATTCTCAAAGAGCAGCCATGAACACCCTTTGTCTTTTCAAGGGGTTCCACTATAGATTTTAATGTTGCCAGTAGCAATAGCAGCCAAAAAAAGAACCAGGGCAATATGTATACTTTGTTTGCCTTTTGGATTCGATGGCATGTAACATTTTTGACTTGCTGTATTATATCATAATTTTCCTCTTGACTTCAGCTGTCAGCATGTCATGTTCTGATCCCCTTTCAAGCTTTCCTGACAAAAGCCCCCCAGAGATTAATTCTTTTCATTCATCGGGTTCTACTTTAAAGTCTTCCGTGCCTTGAGGGAAGGAGAGCAAACACTAGAGGGTCAGTAGGGGGTTAAACATTCTTTAACCATATGAAACAAATGTGCAGGCCTACTGGTTGTCATAGGCTGGTAATGGGGAAAATTGATTAGCAAATGAAAGAGACAAAATAGCTAACTAATTCTGCACATTTATCTAGGGAAGTTAACACTTGGAGCTACACGCTTTCTCATAAAACACTCCTACAAGCTTTTCTGGCTTTGACTGCTTTCATATGACTTCCACCAGTGCTTTGATTTTCAGCTAAGTGATTTCCACTTAAGTGAAAAATCTACCCATATGTAGAAACAGCAGGTGTTTGTTACCATTTTCCATGCCTTGACCTGCTGGATAGTTTTCTTTTGGCTTACCCAGTATAAATGCCTCAGAATCTAATGCTTCCCGCAGTGATTAGTGCATGGAAGAAAAAAAAGGAAGCAGGATCCAGGCGTGCTTAGGGTTAAAATGTTACATATTATAAACCAGGCAATATTCTATTCAACCTAAGTCCTACCTTAAAGTTCTCTGAAGGTTTGACTTAGTGTGCGAAAGATTTCACACAGTTTCTTTGGGGAATGTAAACAAGCTACAGTAGCTCAGAGCAAGAAAACTCAAGGGAATATCCTTCACTGGCATTGCATTAAGAGCATTTTCCTTTCCAGATGACTGCAAATGATAACAGCTTGTATTTGGTTTGAACTCTTGTACCAACTGAAAGGGTTTTTTCAACTTAGCAGGATTTAATTCATCTCTAAGAACTGGTACCATTAGGGAGTTCAGCTTCGTGTTGGTTTCTGCTTGATTTGAACTGGACTCAGGTTTAGATAAGATCGTTGCTCTGATCTAGGGAATACCTGACTCTCCAGACTCTGTCTTGAAACATATGATCTGAGAGACATGTTCAGTGCACGACAATTGAACATCCACTTCAAGATGAAATCTACTGAAAATGCGTAAATATCGTACATAAATTAATTTCAAAGTAAAACAAAAGAGTGAAGGTGAAAAAAACCCCAAAAACAAAACAACAACAACAAAAAAAAAGGCAGCAAACTGAAAATACAGATAATCCAAGTTTCGTACATTATCCAACTTTTTCCCCACAGTACCTACCAAACAGTAATTCAGTATAAATAGTTACATTATATTTAGGCTTCCTAATATGTTCTGCTAAAAACATGCAACACTGGTTTTGACCCTTTTCATGGTCATCTGGAATTTTTTAAGAGTAAACTCTTGGGAAAGCCAGTACCATTTTCATTCCCAGTTCACCTAAGGAGAGATAATTAAGGAATTTAAGTACCTAAAATTGTAGTTATGTAGGCAGTAAGAGTCTCAAAATTGCCCAAGTTCCTAATTTTCACTATAAATTGGGTATCTTAGGTGGTTTTGAAAATCCTGGTAAGCCTGTAACATCAACTTTGGGTGACTTTAAAAGCTGGGCCTTCAAAACTGTGCTACTCTCCCACAGATATAATCCATGAACTTCACTCCCATTGGGGCTGATCTGCTCTGCTGGGAGCTGCTGTTGGCTGAATTTATCCCCAGCTATTTTTATGAAAGCATTCATCCATTACCACCACTTTGCTTTTGATGTATATTTTCAGTGAGCCATTTCTGGTGGTTTGTGCAAACTAGCAAAACAAGAAATTCTTGAAGCAAACTGTGTAAACATTTCACATGTGCAAAACTGGAAAGGCAAATGGTTACAAGAAATGCTGCCCCAGCTATCTGTATGGCAATGTGGATTTTTTTAATAAAAAGAACTGGTGATGATTCCTTAAGTTGTAGCTTTCACGTTTTTCACATTCTGTGCTGCCCAGGTGTGCAGCTCTGAGCTCACAGTCAGTGCTAGTAAGCTCTCTTCACAGAGCAGGGACACAAAACAAATCCTTTTCCTGCCAGAGACCAAGGACAACTTTCAGGCCCAAAAGCACAACCAAGGGTGGCTGAAGGGAGGAACAAGAAGGATGAGACCTCACAACCTGGAGCTGGAATCGGACAATTAAACCCCAATATGCAAATGGACCAAAACTTATAAAAATGTGAGACCTCGTGACCGTTCGTCCATTTTGTGCCCATTTTGGGTCCACCTTGGGTGTAGCCCTGGTCAGGCTCTTGTCCTGCCCAAGGTGGATCCTTAAAGGCCTTTCAATAAATATCTACTTTATTGTCCAGCTCTGTCCAGCCTCTGTTTCAGGTCAGCCTTCCTAAGGCATCAGTGATAATGACAATCAATTACTTTGTTTTCCTAAGCATGCAGCTGACTTCAGAAATATTAGAATAAGAATACAAGCATGGATACAAGCATAACTTAGCAGGGTAATAAATGTAATGGAACAGTTAAAGGTTAAACTCTGGTCTTCATGCCAGACCAGCCCCACACACAATTTGTCTGACCTTAGGCATTCGAGCTGCTGCCTCTCCCAACAGTACATCAGACATGAGAAAGAAGTGGCTTCCAGCCCTTTGACAGAGTCTTACAGCTCCTTCTCTATTTTGTAACTCAGCTGCAAGCAACTCTGCTACACAGTGAACATCAATTCAATCCACAGGCACGGGTACAGGCTGAGATGAGACACAGTCAGGGGCACCAGCGTTGTGGAACCTCTTTCTCACATGGGACATGCCCATCCTGCCATGCAGGGGAATGGGTGCTGGGGCATTGCCTTGGGGGTTTC
The DNA here is from genome assembly GCA_013398615.1 of Brachypodius melanocephalos. Classification (NCBI taxonomy): domain Eukaryota; kingdom Metazoa; phylum Chordata; class Aves; order Passeriformes; family Pycnonotidae; genus Brachypodius; species Brachypodius melanocephalos. Next base: position 15,596,139 of record VZSR01000393.1, on the reverse strand, counting down.
TATGTTGTCTGTGTTGATACTCTATTTCAAATCAGAATTACAGCTCCAGTGACTGACATCAGTAAAATGTGGTTTGCTCCTGCAGGCTTCAACTGAGTCTGATGCACAGCAGTGAAGTGCTCCTGACTTGTCTCATCTGATTATGCAGCATGAACACAGTCTGTGATTCTATGAAAGCAAAGCACTTTATTCAACATGCCCTCATCATTATTAGATGTTCTGTTTTATACTCTGGTATCTTACCTTCCCCTTTTCCTGCTGGTTCAGTTACCAAAAACTAGTACCACCCATAAAGATGGAAGTTTTACCTTGAGATGCAGCTGGAATTGCCTCACATTTCACACTTAAGAAAATAAATACCTTTAACCTTACAATGTGTGTGACATTCCTTCTAATGATATGAAAATGCCACAAAAATTCTGTTTATTTGTTTCAAGAGTATTCCAGTTGAAAACTTGTACTTGCACCACCAAGCACAGGGAATCGGAGTTAACCAGGGCTATGCACAGCTCAGCCATTGTGTGAATTTGGATGTTCTGAAGTCATTGCAAAGTCCTCGTTGTATTTGAATGCACTTAATTGCAAACAAATGAGTGGTTTCATGGATGCCAAAGCCTAAATGTGTGCTGCACTGAGGCTCCCTTTGTCAGGTGAATCCTGGTTTTACTGGCAGAGAAGGAACTGAGTATACAACTGCAATTACTTTGCACAGCAGAAGTAATCACAACATTTTAATGTGAGTGCACAACAGCAGCAGGATGATTTTCTAATTACTACCTTATAGAAACTCATATACCACTAAGAGCTAAATATACACAAAAAACCCACTCGTTTAGTTGTCAGTACAGAACACAGAGACGTGTGGAAATGCAAGAGGCACTCAAGTATGATGTTCCCCTTCAATTAGAAGCTCACCAAAAATGGGCCCAAGTAACTTTTTCTATCCTTAGAAAATCCTTAAAATTCCAGAAAGTTGAACTTGGCTAAATCTAATCTTTATCTGTGAGGAAGTCTGTTCTGCCTGTGTATATCCATGTAAGTCAGAAGCTTCTGTGCTCTTATGCACTTCAAACCTTGGAGGCTGTCTGTCACTTAATTTTGTTATTTATAAGGATTCCTAGACAGGAAAAAAAGATGGGAGGTTCATTCCCTGGTTTGGAATAAATGATGAGCTAACCATTGTCAAAACCCTCCTGGTTCCTTCTGGGCAGAAAGGTTTGCAAGTGGATGTTTCAGTGTATTTTTAGATTCTGTTTGAACAGCTGACAAAGACAAAATAATTGAGCACAGATGCAAAGTTAAAGAGAGGCAGAACTGAAGGAATCAGTGAATGTCTGGAAAATGTCTAATGGGGATTGGAGGAGGATGGGCAAAATAGACAGAGTTTGATTCCTGGGACTGAATTTCACATGCACTTGATTGTTACATGACTCAGTCTCAGACTAGTTTTATTTCCACTTAACATCATGTGGAGTGCTGGAACTGTGATATTTGGTTCTGATTGAATAATCCTGAATGTTAAAAGGTTCAAATTCAAAGCCTTGAATCAATGCTTTAAGAAAACCAGCGATTTTACATATGTGGACACAAGACATGTAAAGACATTTCTTTGAATTTAAGAGCAAGTCAGGCCAAGTGACACAATATACATCAAGTGACCTCTCTTGTTATACAGTGCACATGTAGCAGACACATTCAAGACAGACGGACTTCATTTACAGGAGATGTGCAAATGAAATTACTGTGGTTACTCTTAGTCTTGGGAAATTCCTCTTCTGCTGTAAGCACTCATAGAGGAATATTCATACAATGATCTTCAGTTTTAATATACTTTCTGGCAGATCATAAATGAAATACATACTGCCTAAACATGTATAGGTTTCTAATAGCAAAGAGCCTATACAGATTGCCTACAGCTGCCCTAACCACATGAAACAATTGAACAAGCTCCAGTAACCTTATTTTGCTGTAAATTCATTCATCAAATGTTAGATGTTAGGCCACAGATAAATAACGAACAGTTTGGCTGCATAACATTGTCTGTTGGTACAAGTTTTACCCTCTACAGCAATAAATCCCTGCCCATAGGATGTATACAAGGAAATATCAGACTTGTTTTCTTGTGCTGCTATTGAATTTCACAAATGAAGATCATGTCAAGAACAGATTGTTGAAGGAAATGCCTTTATGTGGATTGATTTTCCAGCCTTTGTTCAACCAAATGACAAGACCCATCAATGCCCATTAGAGCAGACATTAGCAAGTATATTGTCCATGCATGGGAATTGACATTATCATAATTAGCTGATAAGTTAACAGCTTGTTTTGTTTGGGACTGAATCTATGTAAATTTAATCTATGCAAGAGTTTTAACTGACTTTGTATAGAACTCTCTCAATCGTGTCAATTAGAGAAGTGATTACTGTGTCTGGGACTTGAAAACATTTCCAGCAATTCAACATTTTCAAAGCCTCCAGTCAAAACCAAGAACAAACTGAAAGCCAAGTTTATTCTGATGTAATTCAAATGGAGGATAAATCTGGTCTCAAGATTCCAGTTCATGCTTTGTGCAAGTCTGGAAATGTCCCAAGTTCTTTTTACTTATACTTGCTTATGATGTGGAACAGGATAATGGGTGGCTGTGGCTGTCACCTCTTTCACAAAGTCTTGGGAGCCATTCTTAATATCTGCCAAACATGTCACAGTCTTTCAGTGAGAGGTGGAATGAAACTCCATATTATTCTTGATTACTTTTCATACCAACTTTCACACAGAATACATAAGGGCACAGAATGCACTGGTTTACGCAGGGTCTGATTTACCATTTTCTCAGCAGATAAATTCTATAGCTGTCAAGTTTCACACTAATTTAACAGTCATACCAGTGAGAAATGGTTATAACAGGATGGGTTCCACCTGTATTAAATTGTTAAAATGGACTGGTGAACTCACAGAAACACTGATATGGTAATTATGAACAGCTCATAAAAGCACCTACCTATGCAGACCTTTGTATTTTTATGGTTGTTTTGCAAATTTTAAATTAAAACTCAGGGGGGCAATCTTTCCTTATGTGATTTTAAGCCTGCTATTATGTGCATACCTATCTGCTGAATGGTTAAAAACACAAACATCTTTCTGCAAGGTGAATCAAACACCTTATAATGAAGGGATTGAAGGCCAGTTTCTTTTAGTGTTTCCAAAATTCACTTAAACACCACTTCACTTATGAATCTGAGTAATCCTGACTAAATTGCAGATATTCTTGAACTTTTTTTGATTAGACAGATGCAAGTTCTGCTGTTATCAATGTGATTTCTAGGATTTTTGATCAAATTGAGGTGGCATAGAAAAAGGAAACTCCTCAGATATGGCACAATTAAAGATCAACCAACTAAATATCCCTGTGTCCCTAGCAGCAAGTCACCTACACTGTGCACACCAATATTCACAACAGAATGACAATAGTTGGGGCAGTACCAACCAAATACAGATTTTGAGAAGTAAATTAAAAAATCTGACAAGTGCTTTGAAGTCTGGGAATTAAAAGCAGAAAAGGAAGGAAAATATATATGGACTTTGTAATGCTTTGGCCTTCAAAGATTCTGAAAATCTGGAATACATCTTAGCATCACATGTCATATCTAGAAAAGGTGTAGAATAGCCAGGGGCTAATTTGTCTGAGGCAGGGAAATTACTGAAGTGATTATCTTCCAAATATAATCGTAACAAGGTACCTGGAGGTTGAAATTCTTTGTTATTCAATCAATATTTATGAATGTGAAAACTGGGTAAAGATCACATTCTCAATTTTCATACATAGCAAATTCAGAAAGGCACTAACCCTGTGATAATGTCTTCTAACCACTAAAGGTCACAATTCAGGGGTTTGCTCTATTTTTTTTCAACTTTGAATAGAAGTTGGAAGGGTTGAGTTGCTTGTTTGGTTTTGTGTTTTGTTTTGTTTTGTTTTGTTTTGTTTTCTCTATTTTATCATCATTTGGTTGCAACTACAGTTCCAGCATGTACATGACCTTGAAATACCACTGTTGTGTTGTGCACTGATGACTGCAGGAGGTTGGGATATGCCTCTGATCATCAATGGAGTCTTACAAACACATGATGTGTACACTTGGTCATCCCACTTGATAGCTTAAATCCCTCCAGCTTGCAGACCCATTAAATTTGGTAACTTGATTGATCATGGACACCCTTACACAGTCTAGGTCTCAGTTTTGAAGAATGTCCTGCAGATAATTTTCAACAGTTTCAACAGCCACTCAGGAAGCAAGTGGAAACCAAATTTGATTTTCAAATGTAGGTGAGCAGAGAGCAGGTGTAATTAAAATCAGGCAAAAGCACGCTCCAAAAAATACAACCATCCCCATATTCCCATGTCTATAGCTGCCCCTATATGGACACAGGCTCCTAATCTAAATGAAAAATGTTATTTCCAGCTAGCTGGACAAATACACAGCGAGTGTGTCAGGGTAGAGCAAAAGCAGAACTGAGTATCAACCACAAAACAGTAGCATTTTTTAGTGACAAGCCGTCTCAGTGCTGGACACACACAAAATGCACAACAGTTGCAGACAGTGTATAGACAAGAAAGCCTGGGTAGCAACAGAGAACGGAGCTAAAATTAATTTCAGATAAGCTCCTGCGTCATTTACTTGGCAAAGGAAAAATTAATGTACTCTCTCCTGAACTCTCTGCCCAGGTAAGCAGTCTGCATGATGTAAACAGTCCTGCTGAATCCTCCATTAGCAAACCAAGTTGTGGCGGTGCTTTTCTGCATGTTTTCTGTTGAATCTCTGTTTGATACTCTGTTCTTTGTAATTTTTAAAGTTGTCTCTACCCCAGTTACCCCCTCATGGTTCATTCCATACACTCCTCTATGTTTTCCTGCCCTTCCGTTGGTTTCACCCCCATCCCTTACTCCTCCCCCCAGTAAAACCTGGTGTAGTTGGGTGTTCAGTGCTCTCTGATGCTGATACCCAAACAGTGAGGTAGGGCATGTGTGGGCAATCCAATAAAGCCTAGGTGTTGTCCCCTCCGAGAGTCCTCTTGTCATTTCTTCACTATAGCCACCAGAGTCCATAGGAGAGCCAAGAATCCAAAGGATCAGCAAAGTCCTCCTGAGAACTGAGCTGTACCAACTGTGTTGCTGGTGTTGCTGGTGTGCTGTCTGCTAACCAAGCCAGCAAGAGGAGTGCACCGTGACACCAAGTTATTCACTGCTTCACTATTGCCAAACAGGCCTAGAGCTATTCCACCTTTGTTCATATAGGTGAGATTTGCCTGCTTAGAGGGCTTAAATTTATTTTCTATCTCAGCTTGCTTGCCCACCTATTCTGTGTTGACCTGTGCCCTTCATCCTGCATCTTTCATTTGTGTGTTACTCTACCTCAAGGAAACCAGAAGGGGTCTCAAGGAAATCAGAAGTATAAAAGCAATTGTTTCATTCTGCAAAGTTAGAACCAGGCTTTGACACAAGGAATATTAACAGAGGAGTAGGTCTTTAGTGATCAGTTTGGTTGTAAAGCAACATTGCTTAACAAGAGAGTGGTTCTGTTCCTCTCTTTTCCCCTCCTCTCCCTAATACACTCTAAAAGCAAGTCCCAACTGTCTGCAGAGATCCTCCCAGAATGGCTGAGTGGAACCCCAGAATGGAAGGGATCTCTAGGAATCATCTCATTCCATCACAGAACTGCTCACTGTTCTTTCTCATCACATTACCCACAGGCAATGCACACCCACAATACAGCAATATGCTCCAGTAGTTTGTGTCTTTTTCAAAGCCTGTGTAGTTTGATAAAGTAACAAAGTAAATGAAAAATATATGCTTTGCTGTTGGGAGGATATTAAGGTGTCAGGAAAAAAAACTGCGTAACTCACAAAATCTCACTGATTTTATTTTAAACTTGTTCATTAAAAAGATTTCTCTCCCCAAAACTGTTTTGCAGTCATTTGTAGTGAACATAGAAACAAAGTAGACAGGAAATTGTGAAGTCCTGACTCATTGCCCTTTGAGGAAAATGGGAACTAGGCCCTGTAACACTAAAGAAATAAAGTCCAAAATGTCTATTCCTGAATGTCCTATCTGAAATCCAGAGGATGCATTTCTGCAAAGAAAAACTCCAATTCCTAAAGCACACTTCACCTAAAGCAAAGTAAAGAGTTCAGCACTTAACTCCATCCTGTGCCTCCCTCCTGCCCTGCAGAGCACCCTGGAAGAGAAAGTCAGAGTGCACTGCAGGCTTCATGTGCCTCATTCCTCCTCTGCTCTAGAGGCTCCCAGAGAATTCCACAGGGAGAGAAACCCAGAAGAGACAGAAAAATTGCAGACAACAATTAAGGAAGACTAATAGAATTGAGTGGTAATTAATGCTATTATTTTTTTAAAAACCTTATAAAAATATCCTATTAGTTCTGAATGAGGTCAAGCCTGGTTTGGGATGGAATACATATGACTGGCTTTCCTTTGTTTTCTGAGTGCAGTAATTGTTAAAAGACCTGAAATATTTTTTCATAAAATGATTATGAGTTTAAAGAGGTGACATTTGAAGAAGGATATAAATTGTAGAGCAAACATCTAAACGTTTTCATAATGTTGAAATGGTTATTGTAAAAAATGCATTTGATATAATAAGAAGCATATGTTTCATTAGGCTGAATCCACAGAAAATGTTCTCTACAGAACAACTGCATAATCTTTCACATTGAATGTACACTATTCACCTCTCAGAACATGTGTACTGTCATCTCTCACACAACAAACATTCTGCTGTTGTAAGGAAAAGGAACTTGGAGTCACAATTTTCTTAAAAGCTTTTAGTTAAGAAAGGGAATCTGCTGTCTGCAATTTGCAAAGACATGAAATGTGGTGAAGTAAAACTGTAGGAAAATATAGCTTACAACACGTACATTTTGCGTACTAGAAACTCACTTAAGCCACTGAACTCCCCTCCAGTATGTGGAATCCAGAACTGCCCAACAGCCCCAACTGGAAGCCTCATCATTGAATTCACTGGACTTTGTGTAAGCAGCAGCTCAAGTCAAGTAACACAGGCTTGAACTCACAGGGCAATAAATATGGAGGAAGGTTTTTTCCACAGCTCTCACACCAATTTGTGCCATTAATGGGGATGATTTAGAGCCAAGTGTTGCTTGCTCAGCCACGTAATGCTCTCCTTGACGTCACTGTATCAGATAACAGGGCCCGATCTTTAAAGATAATTTAATGAGAACAGTGATGAAAGGGGTTTTAATGATTTCATGGTATATACTCTACAAGTTACACACAAAGCATTTTAATAGCTTTTTGAAATATGCTATCTCTAAAAATTGTCATCCACAGAGTCAGAAGTACGCTGCAGCCATCGTGGTTTGCTGTGCTTTATTAGCATATAGATTGGATGTGTACCAAAACCTTCAAACAAAACCTATTAATCTTTATTTTTAAAGTGATACATCTCTGCAAACATGAACATTAATATAGCAAAAGTATTTTCCCCTTGTGTAAAGGGAAAATATGTCTGTACTATGCCTAGTAAAACAAAATCACAAAACCTACACAATTACACACCCATTTTAACTGTGCAAATGATCAGTGCTAATGCAGCTATGGATGTGTCACAAGTGATAAACTGGCAGCAGGGACAGACAGTGTGGAACCTTTCAGGTTTTAGAAAATGAAGAGAAATCAGAAATGGCAAATGTGTCGGCTGACTAAGGCTAGTCACAGTCTGAATAATTTAAATTTCATCAGAAGTGCCTCATGTTCAAACAGTCATTCATGTCAAAAACATACTGAGAAATGCGGAACATACTTAAAAATCAGTACAGGACCATTTAGGGCCCCCACGAAGTGTCAAAAATATACCAAAAGCATGTACATTTATGCAAGCAGGGAGAAATGGGGCTGCTGGCAGGGATGGAGACCAACAGTGCTCAGGAACACAGGAAGAGACACACAGGCTGAAGGCTGGGATTGTCTCAACCTTTCTGTGCCTAAAAGTTAAATATTAAATGGGAACCTGCATCCTTTCAAAATCACGCAGTCCCTCCTGTCTCTTGCTGGTGCCTATTTTAAAAGTAACAGAGACATGAAGGTTGGAAAAGACCTCCAAGACTACCAACTTTTGACTCAATGCCCACTAAGTGAATACCACCTTGTCCACTAAACCATGTGAAGAACAATAGTACAGAACTAAGTTTCTGTGTCTAGTTAAGACTGAGCTGATCACTTTTCAGAAGCTTACACAAAGGCATTTGAAATCAATCCTTCCCCAATGAACTCCCTGGCATTTAAATCTGTTGAGATATATCCAGTCTGAGGTAGTGAATTTCCAAAAACATCAAACTACCTTGAGATCACTAGGAAAAAGAAAGGAAGATCAGGGCTTAACACAGGATAAAAATTATGCTCTGGCCTTTTTCTACATGTTTAAGTCCTAAACCACCACAAAAAACAGAACGAAAAGTCCTGGGTGAAGTCATATTGACAGTTGGGGTTGAGCTGAAACAAGAGCATAAACCTTGCTTTCCCAGCTCCGTGTCCCATCTAACTAACTGCATATTGTTCCAACTCATCCCTCAGAACAAATGGAGACCTGAACTGCAGCAAGGATTACTGATCGTTGTCTTGTGTTTTATTTGTGCTGTCCTTTGTAAATTGTGTCCCCATTCTACCTTCAATATTTCATAGAATTAAAAAAAGAAAAAAAACTTCATTACTATGCATTTGTGTTCATTACTGAGGGAAAACCAGCACTGAACACATGTAGAAAAGTAAAACTGTAGCTCACCCTGACATTCACTGTCTTGTGCCTGGGAAGACATTTCTTATGGAATTTGGCTCTTTGAAAGTCCCAGTAAGAGTTTGTACTGAAAATTAATGCAGTGAGAAAAAGCTGATTGTCCAAACTGATGGCAGTGAACAATCACTGGCTCTTCTTTGATAGGAGTGAGCAGAATTACAAATCTCAGCTTCAGTTTAGGAAGACTCTGCTTCTTCCCCAGTTCTTTGCCATTGCTGAGCCAGTAAGAGCTGCACAAAATGACCAACTCAAGTCCCTAGAGAGGCTGATGCTGCCCACCAGAAAGGCTGGAGGTCTGCATTGCTGTTCAGAACATCACACTAACTATAAGTTTTAGGAAGTGACAGAATCACATCTATCGTAAACTATTAACAATGAGAAGGTCTCTAACATCAAAATGCCATAAGGTGGAATGCAGAAGATAATGTCTTAAAAGAAAAATACTCACATCCCACAGTGAGACGGTTTCAGTGAAACAGTCTGAAAAGCAGAAGAGTCAGTTAATCATCCAACCTGTGCACATACAACTCAGATTAGAGTGAAATGGCTCAGTGCCACTCAGCCTGGAAATAAAACTATTTCAATAACCACAGCTCTGCAGTGCTTAGGGACTAAGTAGGCACAGATAATTCTGCTTCCACTGAAGCCAAATGAACAATTTTCCAGGTAGCAAGTGTGCAGTGTTTTGCAGTCTGTTGTTTATGCAACTGTAAGAGGGATAAGAGATTAAAGACCTCAGGTTCTGAAGTTTCAACAAAATAAATAAATACTGGATCTACCTAAGTATATCCTTCGATTTCTTACTATTCCCTCTGCCACTTTACCCAAATGGTCTCATCCATTCACAGCTCAGGTCCACATTTACATTCCCTTCCCTCTCTTGCCAGAGATATTTTATCCTAATTCCCAAGACAGCTTTCCTGACCAGCTCTTCTCTGGTCATTTATCATTCCTCCAAAGAGAAAGCTCAGAATGCAGTGTTCTGAGGCATTACCCTTCCCACCTCTGTGATCCTCAGTAAGACACAGAGGATGGTATTTCACTGGGGCATAATCGCACTGAGCTTCAGAGGAGGAAGTAACAATGCAGTTTGTGTGTTCACTGGTATGGAGGGAGAATACAAAATGCTTATGAATGTCTGAGGCCATGCCCCATATCCTTAGACAGCATGAGAAGCATTCTGCACATAAAGTATGTGTATTTTTACTCCTCTGTTATCATGCAGATATTTTCCTCCAACTATTTTGCTTTCTTTGCATCTCAATAATAAAATCATACTATTTTTCTTCCACTTACATAATTTAGGAATGTCCGTAATATATTAGTCCCCACATGGACAACTTCATCTAACTTTTTATCCATCCACCACTTAATAAAATACATATATTGAAGAAGAATTTACAGTTTAAGAAAGCTTTCACAAGATGGTTCCTCTAAAGTTTTCTTGATTTTCAAAGCTCTTGTTATTGCAGGATGAGTAAGAACTTCAGGATGCAACCATCATTAGAAATCCACTTTCATTACACATAATCATTCAATATATCCAACTAATCACTCTTGCAGCTCTGTCCCAGTTGAATGGCAGGTAAAACTATTGGCAGTAACAGAAGATTCCCTGTTAACAGATTTGTGAAGTGACAGAATCACATCTTTTTGTTGATCCAGAAAGGTGACACTTCCATCAGTGGAACCAATCAAGTGGGAAACAGAGGATTTATGAAGACCTCAACAAGTGTTGTCTACCAGAGATGACACTCACCCTGAAGATGCTGCCAGCAGGTACTAATTGATGAGGGCAGGCTCTGATCTCAGACTTGGTCCTGTGTATATCTGAGCAGTCTGCACTGCATGAGCATGCAGAGGACTGAGAAGATCTTGGACACTAATCAGAAGCACTCAGTAGCTTTCAGGTCTGACCGAGCCCTTTTTGAAGCAGAATAGGTTTTTAAGTCAGAAACAGATGGGAGAGTTGACCAAGATGTTTAAGGGCATTTTGGCGAGTTCTGGAAGAATATATTGTGATTGTGCAGCACAGATAACCTCCTTGAAACTCCTCCAGCTGACAGTCTATGCACAAGTAAGCCAGGACTGGCATTCCATCACTTACACGATGTCACTGAGCATTCTGTACAGGAGGGCACCCAAAGCCTCCACCCTTTTGTGGTGGTGCATATTTTTGCCTTCATTATCTTCCTCAGTGGTTGGCTCCTATTTTCCCTAAAGTTAATGGTTTCCCCCAGAGTTGTCACCTCCCTCTCCCAAGTTGTCAGTCACCCCCTTAACCTTGCCCTTCTTTCCAGGATATGCTATGTCAATCTTCCCCTGAACCAGCCTCTCGCTTGTCACCCCACCTATTTGGTTGTCAGTCAATGCTTACTCCTTTCCCCTGTTCCAGCAAATTCCATGTTACTCAGTGCCCCATTGGTCTGTGCAGACTGTACCATTGTATTCTTCAATACAAGAATCCCCTTGTATTCCCCCATTGGTCCCAGTTCTGTAATCCCCTCCTCAAACTGCTCCTCAGTTTATCTTTGCTGTACTTCACCCTCCCCCTGTGCCACCCCCATTTAAAACTTGGGGCACAGTCATTGTGTTTGGTCTTTGGTCTCTGGTCTCTGTCCCTGTTGAGGAATAAACCTCCTTGAGACTCACACTGAAGGCTCCTTTTTCCTCTTTGCCCTGGTGCTCGGTGCCTGGCACACCCACACTGTGGGGAACCAGCACAACCCTCTCTGACCCCCTCAGGGGTCTGGGGGTGGAAGCTCGTGATGTAAGCAGGGGCTCGGAGCCATCCAGGGATTTTTCCCGGCTGTGTCACCCTGTCTGCCCCAGGAAGCATCACCAAAGATGTCTGGAGTGGAAGCTGTGACCTGTTCAACGAAAAATACAGGTTAGGACCACAAATGAGAGCCAAGTGAGCACTTCAGTCTCCAAAAGGCAGCACACCTAGAACCTGACAGGGACATTTTCCGATGGGATAAACAGCCCCTGCTCTAAGTAAAAACACAGCAACTCTTCAAGGGCAGGAATAAAATGTGATAGGCATGCACAATTTGGTATTACTCTAGCATTACTCTAACCTAGCATTTTACTGCTCAATATTTTATTGCAAGCCACCTCTGAGCCAAACCAAAACCCACAGTGACTATTTTACATTAGAGAGTCTGCTTCATTAAAAAGTAATCTGTCATTTTGTTAGGGATATTTTTGTACTGAAAATGAACACTCCTGTAGTGGGAAATAGTCTGTGGCAAGAGCTAGGTGAGGGTGCTAAGTGCTACTGAGATACTGTTGGAGCTGAGGAGAACTGCCACATCACATACCAAAGCAGGTTATTCTTTGTATTTGGAACACAATCCACCCCACAGCCAGACACCAGGAACATTTTTCCCATTAATAACTGTCTGCTGCAAAAATAAGCGGAAAAGATGATCTGATACTCAGAATTAAAAGCACTTTAAAGTGAGAGGGAGCAAGCTAGATGGGACATATGTGCTGAGTTTCTGGAACACAGAAGGCAGAACTTCCAGGATAAAGGGTGCATGCTGAGTGTAGTTTTCAGTCAGCCAAGATCCAGGTCAGGAGGAAGAGCAAGGAGATCCAGGTCAGGAGCAAGACATGGCTGCAGGCTGCAAAATTTGCCAAGAAAGAAGGCTACATCCTTGGGAAGGGAGCCAGCATTAAGTATATTGCTGCTGCAGAGAAAATATCACTGGCAGTGAGGTCTGAATAAATAATACAGTTTTGGATGAACTCCTGCAAGGGTGGGCTGTATCCACTCTGACAAACTCTGCTAACTCCATTTAGAAAGGTTATCTGAACAAGTTCTTCCTAAAGCAGTCATCCAGAAGCTTCTCACAGAATCTGCTCCAACCAAGTACCTTCTAAAGGCTTTACGATTCCTGCACACAAATTTACATTCCAGATTTATGCAATGAGGATGAAAGAGACTAAAAGAACAGTACAGTCATTAAGGGCTTGGTCCAGAGAAAAGCTGGCAGGTTTTATCAGCTCAAGGATATTTCTTGGTCTCTAGTTCCTGGAGATGCTCAGGAGATGATCATTTGAAGCTAACTGAAATTGTGTGGAGGCCTGCCAATAGATGCTACCTGGCCTAGCCACTCCCAGTATGATGGCCTGGAAATGAAGTCAACAGCTCTGGAATTCTTTGTGTCGAAAGCAGAAGAAAGAAATTTAGTGCTATAGAGACAAGCAAATGAGGCCCAAGTGAGGACTTGTGGTATAACCTAATCTGAGCCCATCAAGTCACCACACAAAGGAGCTTGTTTTTCTTCTTTTTTCTTCATTTTATAACTGATATTTGCAATTAAAGGAATAGAGGGATAGTCTTACTGATTCCATTCCTTTGTTGCTGCTCCAGCAGCACTCTTCTAGTAACCCGTGAAGAAGACATGAAATTCAAATAAAAATTGCAGGGGAAAGTGATGCCATGTCTCTGTTAAATAGTACATGTTTGTGTACTGTCATTATACTGGCATCCAGTACTTAATGATATCAATTAATGGTTGGGAAATACGTTTCCAGAACCCAACAGAGTAAAACAATAGTTTGGATTTGGATTGAGCATTTGGTATGGCAGAGACATGACTGATTTTCATTGCTAGGAGGTTGGCTTTGATGTAGGGTTTTTTACTAGAAAGTAATTTAGACAAGTTGAGTTTGAATTACATCATCCTTGATACCACATCCCTTCCCAAAACCAGCTGATAGTCATTGATCCATATCATGCTAAAAAAGCCAATGTATTTCAGATCTTTTGCTCAATTTCAGTATTAGTTCAGACCTGGAGTTTTAGACAACTTACCCTTTCCCATCTCCCTCTACAGAATCTTCTAAGAGGTCTAAGAAAATGTCAAGCAACATTTGAAGCAGATTATGGCATGTTAGTTCTTTTCTTTATTTGGAAAATTTGCAGGAAGACATTTTTTATTATTTTTGAAAGAAAACATTCTGTAGTCAGTTCTTCGCATATTGGGAATAATTCTTTTTCCTCTCATTATGTAAAATGGAGCAGTTTTGAAGGATCCTGAGCAAACTTCTACCCTGTGTCTTGGTCTTATTCAAGCCATACCATTTTGGATTTCTATTCAGTCCCCTGAAAAACCAACATCTGGAAACATGCAACCATTGAAACTCACTCAGACTTGAATCTAACTAAAGGTTTTACTTAAGTCAAAGTATTTGCATAAATAGTTAAGCAAAATGTGCTAATTACAAGCAAAAAGTCATCAATGCACAATTGCTGCCATGCAATGATACACACCATACCACGTTTCCTTATGGTTATCTTGTTTAACAGACTTGAAAAAGCAATGAATTTTAAGAATAACACTGCAGCCTTCTTTTGGAGACTTCAAAACTTTTATGGATTACTTGTGCTGAGCATCTCCTCTATGTTATGTTAGGGGCACTTCATATAGTCTGACATGATCATAAAGTTGAGCCACATCTACAGACAGTTTTTTTATCTCTGACCAACAAGCAAAAACTAAAGAAAGAAATGAAGTCTCAAGAAAACATGTCTTTGGGTCCAGACCTGGGTTTATTTATATCAATTTCCAACTAAAATATAAATCAGTGGATCATGAACACTTTCAAAGGTTCCCCTTAAATTTCATAGATGTTCTTCCTTGACTAAACAGAGAGGGCTGTTGAAAAGATGCGGTTTGCTTCTGCATTCATCTTTCAAAATTCCTCATTTTGGAATCAGCAAAGATGAAGGTTGGAAAGCTAATGAAAAATTAGACTCCATTTGAGATGCATCTAGTTAATGGCATTGTTTCCAAGAGCAGAAATATCTTGCTGCCTCTGGAAAATGAAAGGTAACCTCTTCCTCCTCCATAAGTGAAGAGGACACTAAAAGGAGGCAATTGTTGATTTACTGCAAAGGAAATGTCTGTGAAAACACAAGTTTCTCTTCTTATTTTCTTGAGTAGGTAAATCTTTCTTTTTGATTTTTCTAATCTAGCTTCTAATACAGTAGATGGAAAATATTTCAGATTATTTAATTTATCAACCACTAGCTCAGGTGGATTTGATTATCAATTGCAGGAGGTGGCACGTTTCCAACATGCTACCAAGTGAACTTACACACTTGTTATGCATGAATTCTTCATCTTGTGGTATCTTATCATTTGATTTATGGACTGTTTGGCTTTATAGCTTTTAGACTTAGGCTCAGTTTTGTTTAGGTTTTGCCTTTTGTACTTTGGCCACTATTTATAAAATGAGAGCTCTTGAGTAGGATTTGGGTAGCATACCTGCACTGTAACAAGGATGGGGGAAGGTTCCTGACAGGGCACACACTTTTCATTTGCAACTTGGAAATGCTATGGTTTTTTTCAGCAAACATCACCAGCAACAGGCAATGAAAAATCAGATGTTACGTGAAGACTTCTCCCACTAAACTCACAGCTTTGGAACAAAGCAAACCTCAAAGAGACAAAACCACCACTGACAGTAAACAGTCTAAAATACATTATCCTGAATCCTGTGGTTTCTTGGTAAAACCAGTTCTTAGAAGGCCTCAGAAAGTGCATGTCAGACCCTAAGGTAGAATAAATAATTAGTGATGGGATAAACTTTAAAATAACCACTGTGTGATACAGATCAGTCAAAGCCTGGAAAGTCTGTGGCCCTGGAGTAAACCAGAGTAGGCTGCACTGAACTTGCTGCATCTTCTCAGATTTACTCCAGCTAAAGTCGAGCTCATTTGTTTAGTCAGACATGCTGATGTTTTCCAAGTCCCTCATCTCTGTCTCTCCCCTTGCATGCCAAACCAGGATGGTTTCTGCTCTCCTGACCCTGTTATTCCAGGCCTGTGACTCCCAACTGATTCAGAGTAAAACCATTTCAGATTTCATCCAGCCAGCAGAATTCCTTTTCCCCCCACCTCAGAAACCAAGGCAAGATGTGATTTTGCTGTAAAAATACAGAATGCTGATGATAATTCAGCATGGAACATTGTTAACACTGCTCAAAGCACAAATGGCTGCTGTTGTGATTTGACATTTAAGTGGCCTGACTAAGCCTTGATTCCACTGAAATCAAATAATCTTGCCACTGAGCTCAGCAGAACCAGACCTGTATGCATAAAAATGGTAGTTTTTACTATCCCAAAACAGACACTTCATATGCTGTCGGAAACAAACCCATTTAATGCAGCTTAACATGTATTGCTGCACTGCAGATGAAAGACCCTTCCCTATAAAAGATAGTGATTTTCATCCCTGAAGCCAAAGTTGACATTAGAGATTCTCATCCCATTCTAGTGGCTTGGCTGCTCCCCATTTGCTGCAGAACTGTGGTTGAGCACTTGAGCTCCTACGCTCCTGGGAAGCAAACACTTCCAACAAAGACATTTTTATCCAGTTACTCTACCTTCAAATATGCCTCGAACATTTAATGCAGACAACACACCGACCTTTGGGGCAGAGAGCATAAATGCTGCACTACAAACCCATTTTGTACCTAATTTTATTAGGAGACTGATAAAATTGTGTTGTTTTACATGAATTATGGTGCTGAGTTACTCAGTGGTGGAATCTACAGACTAGACATCTTGTACTGGGCCTTGTCATACAGCCAGCAAAAGCATTATCATCTATTTGACCAGACTCCATTTCCAGCATTAATTTTAGGATCATATTTCCCCTGTGCCAATTAACTGGATTCACAGTTACATCACTATAAAATACTGATTCATTTTTATTCCTTAATTTTCTTCTTCTACATGCACTGAAACAACAACAAAACGTATATGCACAAAGTAGCTTCCATATTTTTTCCTGATACTTTGACAATTAGTTTCTTCCTTTGACTTGTACCCAATGCAGCATTTTATCATCAGTTTTATAATTTATGGCATAAGATCCATCACCTTACATGAAGCTCATCTGCTCACTAGCCAAAGACAGTCCCCATGTTAAGGAGCTCACCATCATCTGACAGGAGGAAAAAGAGGCTTCCAATAAAAAATTAAGACAGAGTAAACATCCAAAAATACTTGCTTCTTTTTGCTTTTGGAACAAGGGAGAAATTCGATCTGCCTTTGCCACAAAGTCCTGCCTCTACTAATAGTCACAGATTGTTCCTCAGAGGGGATTTTCAGCCTGCCCTGTAAGCCCAGCACTGAGCCCATGCACACATTGTGTTACACAGGCAGAGGAACTCCTTAGTGAATGAGACATGTGAATGGAAGTGCAGTGCCAGTTACAGCAGGGTATCACAGCATGGCCCAAAGTTATCCCTGGCCATGACTAAGAGGGGTTAGGTCAATCCTTCTATCACAGTTCAGGTTTGTCAGATAGGTTTATCCTCCCTTTGGATGGCAAGTAAGGAAGTTTATCGAGAGATGTTCAGTAACACCCATATATCACTATCTGTGCAGAAAACCTGAGAATCAGATATATTACTCAAAAAGAAAAAAAAACCCCACTATTTATTACCTTCAAATAGCAAGAAAACCATAGAAATGAAATTAAAAAATCAATCCTTAACACAATATAGGACAACAGATACAATGTCATGCAACATACAAGTTACATTTAGAACTGACAGAAAAACTGGTCTGCACATAAATTATTTGTTGGATATCAGCAGTTACTCCTGTCTCTTAGATACTGGTTTTGAAATTCCCTTTTGCAGATACTGATCTCCCATTTCTCAGGGAGGTGCTTACATGAAGTTTCTCTTACAGGACTATTTCAGTTTTGAGGTTTTCACTGCTCCAGTAAGTCCTGGGAGATACGGGAAACCTGCCCCCTCTCTTCTCAAAGGTTGTTGTACACAGGTGCAGGATGCAAAACTACACATAAAAGACCTGTCATCATCCAAGTTAGCTGGGGAAAACATGGAAATAGAAGATTAAGTTGATCTTTTTAATTTCTTTCTGGGAAAGAAAAAGAAAGGTCCACATAGAAATATAAATGACCTCTCTGACAATGCTCGGGAGGTCTGTAGTTCCACATATTTGAGAGCTATATCTGCTTTCTTTAACTCTGTGATGATGTGCTGTCTGAACATGCCTACACAGGAATAATTGCTCTAGTGCTCTTCCAGCATAAATGGGGACAAGGATCCAAACCAGCTGCCCTGTGCTACATCATGGCATTTATCTCCTCACTTCCTCTGAAGATGCATAGCTGTGGAAGTCTTTGATGGAAACAAATAAAGATTGTTAATTACCTCACTGCCTCAGTGCTAAACCTGAATGGTTAAAGTCAGATGTCAGTTTTTGGGAATTCCTATTTCCTCTATGGATTAAACAGAACTTGTGTGATCTCATAATTCTCTTCGTAAATAAAATTTTTTGGTTTTTTTTCAGTCTTTCAGACATGCACAAGTATTGTTAAAAACTGTCAATGGTTTATTTGTAACTCTGCTGTTAGAGCCTCTTACTTACAGCATGTCTGTGGAATTTCTTGAACTGGAAAAGGGAAGTTCTCGATGTCCCAGTTTCTGGCTATGACACCTGGACAGGTCTCCCTTCCGCCACTCTCACACACATCCTGTTAGGAGATGAGAGGCAGCAAAGCTGCATTGGAGGGGTTTTCAGCTCCAGTTTACTCTGTGTCTCAATCATTCGAGCTTCTTCAGCACCATGAGTGAAGCTGGACTGAAACCTCAACACAGGCCTGAAGTTTCAGCTGCCTTCAAGAGGGATAGTCCTTAATGCAGAGTTCTGTGCTTTCCCAAATTGGACCCCTACTGATTAAAAGGCATTTTTGAAAAGCCAGTCATGGTCGATGATGTTTTACAATGGAAGCTGTTTAAAAAGATAATTTTAAAAATAATTGCTATAATGAAAATTTAATATGTCTAAAAATGACCAAAATTATCACAGCTGTCTTCCATGACTTTGAGTTTCTTCTTTCTTAAAAGCCAAGACTTTAAAGGTTTTGTAGCTTTACGACACTGTGCTGCATTTTTAGATTTGTGGACAGACCGAGTGATCTTCAGCCAGCATCCGAACCCACGGCCTCCCATCTTGGTTTCTCTTCATTACCACTGCATCACATCTTCTACAAAGTCAGATTTTTCCAGTCAGTGCTGCCTGGCCCTTTCTGAAATGCACGTTTACAGCAGCAGCAATGCACAAGGACAAGTAAATTGCCATGTCACATGAGGGCATGGCACAGGGTTACGTAAGGGGGCTCCCTCTGAGTTATTAGTTTTATGTCACTTTTGGCATAGGCTCAAGTGGAATGTGAAAAAGACTAGATAAGGAGTGAAGAATGAATTGCCCTCATGAATATTCCACCACGGTTTTTAGCTTCATTATGACCTACTCTTGTGAAGAGCTGAGCAGAGCCAAAGCCAGTGGCTGTGTCCACTGTGCTGTGACAACTTACGTGGCTCCGATTAATGGGCCTGGAAAATCCTTTTGGTGACACACAAGGTCTCTGCTCTGAGCCAAGGTGCCTCAAGGAGAGCTGGGAACAAACATAACTTGTTCTCACTGAATAACACACTCGCTGCCACTATGAGAGTGAACAGAGAATTAATTTTGCTGAGTTTGGGGCACACAAGAGCAGTGCATGTACAGCAGTATTTCAGACTGGAAAACGGGATAAACATTGTTAGATCAAACAAGACTGTTTATAAATTTAAAAAGTGGATTTTATAAATCTCTTTCAAGCAAAACGATTTGACATAAACAAGCGCAAGCCTTAACTATTAGATTTTAAATATTAGTATCATTTGAGGGTTAAAATTTAGATAACATTAATTCTACTCTTTAAACAGACTATTGCATAAGTTTAACTATCAGTGAATACACATCTTAAAGTAGATGTAGATTAACTACAGTAGAACTGCATTAATTTTCAACCATTCAGGTTTGAGTTTTATTACCTTTCTCACAGGTCAAGACCATTATATGACGTAAGAGAACCATGAAACAATGTGTTTCATTAAGAACCTTTTATAAAACCTATTTCTCTCAGCGTCATCACAAAACTACGTACTCATTTTTTCAAATTGTGGTCAGAGTAAAGGTGATATACAAGGAATTGCGATATTTTGGCCTTAAAACCTCAGGCATACTGACTGGAGCATAGGAGCTGGATGTCAGTGGAAGGCTAATGAATTTAGAAATGCTGAGAGGTGTGCTCTAATTTGCCTAAATCCCTTAAAACTATAACTGACATCAATGAGATGGATTCTAGCAAATATTCCGTATCTCGTCCCATGTTAGCTGTATGGTTCTGCATAGGATAAATCTCTATTTCTCATATGACAGCTTGTGACAGGAAATTTAAATTCTACTCCTTCGTATATTTTACATGAACAACCCTTGCCCCAGCGCCAAATTAAAATGATGCCTTCAGAAGGAAAGCAGAGAGAAAGACACTCGTTACAATGAGGATTGGGGTTTGCACCTTTCTAAACACTAACAAAATATTTTGAGAGGACAAGTAAGTCAGTTTCAGTAATACCAGTGCTGAGAACTTCATTTTCAGAATTACTGCTTTTTTAAAAATTTGCCTAAGGAGGTTCATGAGAAATTTGTATTATTTTTTAACACTGGAGGATTTTCTTGAGAGTAATCCAAAGACAAACATAAGAAGACTTCATCATCTTTCCAGTTTCCTGGCCTGTTTCAGTGACAGCTGTCAACTGCCATGAAACAGACATGTTTAGTTTTAAGTTAGCAAAATATCTGTGTTAACAAGATACAAAATCTGCCAGTCTAAGTTACAGGTTGTGTAAGACTGAAGAAAAGCAATTACCTGAATTGAGGTATATATGCACAATAAAAATATGGTGAACTGCTCTGAATTTCTGGACGTTTTGCTGCAGAGGACTCCAATAGAAATGGGCATTCAAGGAATAATCCCTTCATTTCGGTCAAGGAAAGGCTTTTTGTTATCTCTGATAGGATAAAAGTGGTCTGTGTTGAAAGTAGATCTTTGATGTCTGACAAAGGAATTGTAAACTCAGGAATCACAGAAACTTTCTCTTTGTTCCCTCCACAGTCTTAGGAAATGACACGGAACTGGCTTTTCCCATTGTGGGCAAGCCTGCACAGCCAATGGCACTGGAGGTGGGTTCCACAGCCAGGGCCTCTAAGGAACATCGGCAGCAGCAGTAAAACCTTTCTAAGCCAGTTCCTACTGCCACCTAAGTGTCACCTTCAATACTGAACATCTCAACAGAAGGCATTGACAACACTGAAATAGATGGGTTTATAAAAGCAGTAGTTGTGATGTGGCAGTGCATGTTTTATGTTCTCAGTTGAGTTTATATATTATGATCATTGCTTTGTACTATTGAAGTCCTTTGTACCCCAGTTATCCCCTAATGGTTTGGTCTGCATTCCCCCCTCTGTGTTTTCCCGCCCTTCAGTTAGTTTCTCCCATCAATCAAAGTTGTTTACCCCGACTCTCCCCACAGAGCTCCCTGCCAATCATCTGTATCCCTGCCTCCGGGACCTGTCCATCACCACGAGGCCTGTCCCCACGTCTGGAAAGTTCCAGGGAGATTGTCGTGTGGTTGGTCAGGATCGTGCGGGGTTCCCTCCTCCCTCCAGGGAGTGGATCCCTGGAATGTCTGTTCCCCAAGAGCCATGCCCCTGTCCTTCCCCATTGGTCCTTTCCTTGACCCTGCCTCTCCTCCCCTCCTTATAAGCTGCTGCACAGGCATGCTCCTTGCTTTCTGGGGCAGACCCTCGCTGGGTGAAGAGGTGCTGTTGTGCCCTGTGAGAGTCTGCTCTCTTTAGTCGTGCATTGCCACTGAGCTATAGAGGGAGTCAAAGGATCCACAAGGGAAGGCGATGTCCATCCATGGGCCAAACTGTACCCCAAGAGGTGTTGGTGCTGCCACGGCTAGCCAGGCCAGCAGGGTTGTGGCACACCACGACATTGCATGGTGTTGGAAAAGGGATTTTTTTTTTCTTTTATCTTACTAAAATGCATAGTGTCCACATTTTTCTTACATGCTGTTATGGGAAGATAGCACTTGACTGTCCTAAGAGTCAAACATGCCTTTGCAGAACAGAAAAATATTAACAACTGAAAATAGTGATTATGAAGAAGAGTTTTTAGAATATTTCAAAAAATTAACTTTTTGTGGTATGTATTTTTATACTGGTTTAATATCTCAGGTAATAGAAGAATCATTCTAAGCTAACACAACCAATTGGAAATCCACTGCAAGTAGTTCTATTTTAATTCAGCAATTCACACCGAATTCTTTCACCACACTGAGAATGAATTCAGGAAAATAAATATCCAAGGAGAAATATGGATTTAATTGTTATTGCTGTTACGTTGCTAAAATAAAACAGCTGTGATCACACACTCAGATAAAGCCATTGTTGAACAAATATTTTTATTAAACATCTCCACAGTGGAGATGAGTCCAGCTCCCCAGGAGCAGAGCAGGCTGCTCCCCGGACCACCCATTGCTCCCGAGGTGAAACGTCGCATCCAGTTGTTGGGGGTGGTGAACAGGATCAGACACTGCACAGCATGGCAGGCATGGGGCAGCTCCTGTTGGCTCCCAGACACGTCAGACTGCTACACCTCAAGCTTCACATGCAGGGAAACAGGTCAGAGTCTCATCAAATCAGCATTTGCCCACCAGTGATGACATCAATGGGGCTTCTTTCAAGGCACATCCCCAGAACTGACAAGAACCCCCTCAGCCCAGGGCAGAGAAGACTCCA
>VZSR01000393.1:15541507-15572237 GCA_013398615.1 Brachypodius melanocephalos | reverse complement strand
TAGCATTCTAGATCTGCTTTTAGTAGA
Source organism: Brachypodius melanocephalos (assembly GCA_013398615.1). Taxonomy (NCBI): domain Eukaryota; kingdom Metazoa; phylum Chordata; class Aves; order Passeriformes; family Pycnonotidae; genus Brachypodius; species Brachypodius melanocephalos. The sequence goes on along the minus strand of VZSR01000393.1, from coordinate 15,572,210 downwards.
CCTCTAAAAGGAAATTTTGTGGAACGTCCCTGTGCCTGTCAAGTAACCACAGTGCTTTATAAAAACAGTTGCATCATGCACCAGTTATGCTTTATGCACTATTCAGACAGTCCTTCTGGTGACTGGGCAGGAGGTTCTCAGTTTCTTCTGAAGTGCACAAGCAAATCAAGAATAAATATGAATTTGCACAAGAAATTGTCCTTTTCTCCCTCCTTCCCTCCCCACTAAAATCATTACCAGCCACTTGGCTGAGTGAAGCTAGATGGGTAACTTCAGTTGCTGTGGTGCCTATTTCTAAATGAGCATGCATTGCCAAAACCTGCCGATCTCAAGACGACTCAGGCTGCCTGTCATATCTGATTGTCCAAGATCTTTGTATAAAACCACATTTTACGGGCAAGCCGATCTGCGAGTTTTTATCTACAAACTCTCATTTAATTAGAGCAGAGCTAGCACACAATTCCTGAAAGGTGACGTCAAAGCGAGAATGGGGAGGAGTGAGAGGAAGATGATAATGACTTGATCTGGATTTCTGCATTGCCAAAAGCAGCTACACAAGTGCCAGATCCCAGCTGAGAGTGGGCAGTACTGCCTCGTACCCCATCTTCCCTGGCTGGGAGGAGGAGAGGCAAAGGGCTGAGAGGTGGACTGACTGGCACATACACTCAAAATGATCTGTATGGAAGGAAAGGTGATGCAGAGCACATGAGCTGCAGCTGCTTACAAATATGTTTATTGAGTTAATTGAGTTGTCATGACAACTACTTGAGCTAAACTGCTACAGCATATACATTGTCATTGGCACCTTATGACTCTACACAAACAATTCAACTTTACACAAAGAAAAAGTCGAACTCTGTTCAGTCAACTTAGAGCTGGTGTTCAATAATGTAGTTTTAAGGGGATGAGGGGATAGACACTTGCTAATAGTGGGCCACCACACTTTAAATAATGAGTTCAGCTTCAGGCTGGAAGCACTCTTCTGGCTAACCCAGAAGAGCTGGCATTTCAATTTGTAACCCACCAAATACAGAACAATGGAGAGGAGTTCAGAACCTACAAGCCACTGAAGAATTTTAAGAGATTGACCATACACAGGAAGAGCCTCTGAGCATTTAATGACTGAATGCTCAATATTAAATACACTGTAATCTGAAGACAAGGCAGAGCAGTATAAATTTGAGCCAAGAAATCAATTTCCATGATAGCAACAATCAGGCAAGTACGTGATCACAGCTCGAAATCCCCATTCCTTGGCACAGCTGGCACGTGTGCAGTCAGTGTGGAGCCAGAGAGCTGCAAAAATGGATGCTTGTGGGGAGGCTCATCTTGTAAAACTCAAAAGCAAAGTGGCACAAGTTAGAGCAGTGATTTTTCACTTGAGAATACCTTGGCCTTTGGGACTGCACCTGACGGAGGCTGCTGTCCTGGAGTTTGAAATCCCATTGTTGATGGGAAGGTGTCCAGAAGGTAGAGGAAGAGGTGCAGCATCAAGCTGAGTCTTGCAGCGTTCCCTTGCACCTGGCAAGGAGCAAGTGCTGAAAAGCTCGTGCCACCCTCCCCATGTGTCACTTCAGCTCCTTGCATGCCCCAGCTGGCTTCCTGGTGCCTCTGACTGCAGATCCAACTAAGATCCAGTCATGTCCGGAGATAAAATCCTGAAGTAGCTCTATAGTTGCTTTGTTGCTGTGTGTTCTGCAATACAGTTAAAGACTGTAAACCTGTGGGTTTCTAGCCAAACCTGCTTCTTTAATAGTCCTTTAGATCTGCTCGTATTTTATATTGCATTGACAATATTTGATACTGTATTAGCAGTTAGTTTAGCCATAATGATCCATATAATCAGTGTCCTACATCTCACACCAGACCAAGAGTCTTCTCTCTATGAGTCTGCCACAATCCCCAGTGTTATCTGGGCCAAAGAACCACCAAGGCAAAGTATTTGCTATCAGACTGTCATCCACGTTCATCATAAGGGTGTCACTGGCTTAATGGTATTGGTTTAGAATTTAGCTCTCCAATTCCAGTGGCAAGGGACGTGACGGGACTTCGGGTAGTGCTTAAGGCTGGCTATAAAAGCTCCAGGTGCTTCACAGGGGTGGACAGAATCCAGTTCTCTGTCCTGAAAAGCTTCATCTGGGAAAAGAGGAAGACTGCGCAGGATCTCATGGAATTTGCACCATGCCTGGGTAGATAGCCCAGCATTCACAAATGTCTTCACATAAGACATTATTTTCCCTGCTTTATTGGTAAACGAGGAGTGCCAATGCCAATTCTCGAGGTTCTTATCTGTCAGCATCTCTGGAGTTTTGTCTTCTGAAGAATATATTGATGATTCCTTTATCCTCAGCTGTATTCGCAAGGTCGGCAGTACCACTGCAGAAGAAACCGCGTCATTCCCGTCATACAGCTACCAGAAAGAGGCAAAGTTGGTTTTTTTTCTTAAATAACAATTGTTTCTGCTAATGTCTGTATTCCAGAACAGGAGAGAAATGCTTAATGGAATCATACACCAATAAGAAAAGGAAATGAGGGCTATCAGGAATAAGGCCATTTGGAAATCATCAAGTTCACCAGTTCAGTTGCCCTTCTTGCCATTTACACTGCAAGAGAAGAAGAGTTCGCTGATGCTTGGCCCTTCACTGACTCTGAATTTTCTTCTCACTTGATAGGTATAAAGACTTAAATACAAATGTCTCTTTCAGTCACAAAAGAGAACACACCATAAGCTCTCCAAATTCAGCTAGTGGCCCAGAAATTTTATCATCTGTTGTTGGCAGTATCTGTCTGAGAGCTCAAAGTCTCGAGGATGGGCTGGCCACAAGCAAAGGCAACTTTGAGAGGGAGCACAGCTGCTACTCCTCCAGTTTCCCAAGTGGGAATAACCCTTCCACCTCTTCCACCAGACCCAGCATGCTGCTGGGGGACCCCCTCAGCTGAAGAGGCCCTGGAGATGTTGGACACTAGCCTGTTGTTCAGCCATGACAATCAGTGACTCCATCAGTGACTCCACGACCACAGATTCCTTTCTTTTTCCTTCTGTTTTTTTTCTTCCTCTTGCACTATCTCCTCGTTTTCTGAAGGAAAAAATTATCCATAAATAGAAGACTAGGCACATTGCCAATCCCATTTAAGCTGGCAAGTCCCACTTCCCCACCACCGGCCTCTCCCAGACACTGTGGATGCTGCTGCTCCTCCTCTGAATCCTCAGGTTCATTCTCACTTCTCTTCCTCCTCACAGGGGATCATGTCATCCCCTGCAATGTCATGCAAATCCAACCCCGCCAAAAGCCCTGCCAGCCTCTCTTAGAGCTTTCCCAAGCTTTTCTGCCTAGCTATCGCCTTTCCAGGTCTCCAGCGATGTGCTGGCAAGATCTGCAAGATGATTCCTGGGAGAAAGCCTAAATGAGCTCAACTGCTCAAAACGCAGGAAGCAACCAGGGAGGCCGGAGTGTTGGTGTGGCAGCCCTGCAACTTCCAGACTTGGTGGAGATGGGTGTGAGCTGCCCGGTGCACTGTGGAAGGGGAACAAACAGGGGATCTTCCTGGGAGATGACAGCTCGTGCTCACCTTTCATCATAATGCGTTGGCCTTTGGTAGTCGTAGGCAAGGTACCCTCTCCTGTCAGGACAATTTCTACTGCATCCAGATAAGCCACTTGGACCTGGAAAGTCCTGAAGAAGAGTCCTAGCTTTCCTGGCAGATAATAGATTTTCAACACTTGCTCTTTGCCAGGTGCAACGGAACCCTGCAGGCAGAGGAGGGGAGGAAGGGAGAAGGGATGAGGGATGAGGGATGGCTTGGGGACAGACAGGCTGAGAAGACAGTTCTAATCTAGAAGAAAACATCAGACCATGTCACTTTCTACCTTCCTTGTGCCCAAAAGCTTGTGCCTCCAGCCCTCCTGGGGTGCAGAGTCCTCCTGAGGTCTCACAAGGCTGCAACCCCAGCACAGCCTGATGTGAGCACAGCTCTGCTGCTCCTGGCATCTGCCCTCTGCCAGCAAGGGCCATGCTCAACAAATAGAAGCTCTTTTGCCAGGCTCTGGGGAAAAGGAGTGAAGTGCCTGCACTCTCAGGAGGGCCAGCAGCCCGTCACAGCACATCAGCAATTCCACGCTGGTGTCAGAGGGCCTGATCCCTTATTAATGATCCCAACACAAACACCTTTGCCTGTGCGGTTACACCACTGTGGCTCTTGGTTTCTGGCAAACATCCATCTCTGGAAATGCAGGAGCAGAGACTAGGATGAGATCTGGGGATGAGAGTGATGGCAGGAAGGGCCATCCTCCTCTTTGGGCTTTCAGAAATGCTGTCCAAAGCCCAGGCTGGGCTCACCCCAGTGAGGCTGAAGGAAAACATGGCTCTGAGTGACAGGACACAGCTGCAGCTTTCCTTGGCTCGCCCCTGCACATCGGGCTGCACCTTGGGCTCCCCATTGCTGTTCCCAGTGCAGGGAGAAGTAGCTGAGCAGGACAAACCCTGCCCCTCGGTCTCCTGAGTTACTCTGGCACACAACAGGGCTGCAGCCAAAGGGAGCCTGGCCAAGCTGCCAGCACCAAGATGCTGCTGCAGCACCAGCCTGAAGGGCCCAGGCAGAGCTGTGCCTGCAGATGCCCGCAGCAGGAGGCCACCAGCACGTCAGACACGTGAAATCCTCAGAAAGCCAGTTGGCTTCCGCTTCCCATTCCAAAGAGGGCCAAAGACAGGCATACTGCTAAAGCTCCAAGACACCCAGGCAGGACTGAGAAGCTAGGAGGGTGGGATGCTGCAAACTCTTCTCCTTGCTCTTGCAGCCCTGCTCCTCCCTGCTCCCCTCACTGCCCCACAAAGCTCCTGCAGAGAAGCAAAGCTGGAGGAGGGAGGAACCAGCACAGAGGCTGTGCAATTTCTGGCAAAGGAGCTTCAAGCCCAAGCAAGCAGTATGTAAATGCTGCTTAGTGCCGGCAGCGGGGAGGCAGGGACAAGGAATAAAGTGACCCTCAGAAGAGCCAGCAGCACCCAACTCCAGGATCAGCACAGCCAGAGAGAGCTCAGCACTTGTGCCTCTGGCCAGTGGTACTTGCCAGCCAAGGCATGGGGGAAGTCTAGTAGGTGAGCACTTGCTTGGCCTCTCTGACCCTAGCAGCAAGTGCCTACAGCCCTGTTTCTCAGGGCTGGCTTTGGGGTTCCCTCCCTACTTTTTTCCCTCTTTTTTTGCCTTTAACACTCCCTTGGGCCACCTGACACAAGGCCAGAGCCAATGACTTGTGCTACTCACTTTGGTGGGCACGATCACGGGCACACCGGGCAGAGGCTTCGCTGCAGTGCCAGTGCTGGAGTTTGGCACTACGTAGGGGAATTCCATAAACCCGGTGTTCTTCAGGGTGACCTCTGCCTCCAGGACTCTGTCAAACGCCTGCAGAGAGGATAGAGGAGTGGGAAGTTACAGATACAGGCCTGATGCTGCCAATCTCCTTCCTCTTCCATGGGGTTAAAAGCAAAGAGCCACAATTCAACCACGCAACTACAGAGAGGTGGCAAAACCATGTAAAAGGGCTAGGGTGGAGATGGCCATTCTAAACCAGCTTGGATGCTGGACATACTCTCCAAGGTTGTATTCTAAGCCCCAGGGCCAACAAAGGAGCTGAGAAGGGGAGAGAGCCTGGGATCGAGGTGGGCAGGAAGCCAGTGGCCACGATTCCGAGACCAGGAGCTATGCCAGGAGAAGCCTGTGGTACCTGCAGCCCCCAGTCAATCTCCTGCACGTCCAGTTGGTAGGTGGGGCACGAAGCCTCCCCGGTCACCACCACGTTGTAGGTGGGACCTCCCTGCACGTGGCAGCGCGCCTTGACACGGGCGACAATGTTGGCGTGGCCAAAGAAGGTGAAGGTGACCATGTCGCTCTCTCCCGGTGCCAGGTCACCCCATGCTGGCCGGACATCAAACACCTGGAGGGAGGGAGGGAGGGCAGGGGAGGTCAAGGTGTTGCGGGTGGAAATGGATGGACGAGAGCAGCTGTGTCTGGGAGCAAAGTGCAGCTGTAGCTGGAGGGGCCTATTCCCCAAACACAGCCAGAATCACCCAAATCTCATCCTGCATCCATGCCACTGACCAGTGGAGAGACCATGGGGAAAATCTCCCAGAATCACTAATCCATGAGTATACACTACATTAATGTCTCTTGGCAGCAAGAAATTCTCTCTGCTGCAGAACTTGCCTTTGGAAAGACTTCTCCCTGCCTTCAGCAAAACAGGAGAGTTGGAGGTGCAAGCCGTTGGAGCTTGAGGGAAGGCTCATCTGACTTGTGAGGCTTTTCCCTCTCTCTCTCATTTCCGTGCTGCTCTCTCAAGAGGTACACCCAAAGTTCCCCCTAAAATTTCCTGACAACCACCTGATGAGGTAAATGGGAGCAATGCCCTCCACAGGTGCCACACAGGGAGCATCCTGGGACAGCCCTATAAAATGTCCCACATGGCCTCTCCAGTGGCTTCAGCAGAGCTTTGTGATGGGCTTGGAGGAATGTGGGGCCCCTCGGTGGGCAATGCTGAGGGCCACCAGTGGGACTGGGGCTACAGAACTGCTTTCCACACTGGGGACATGGAAATGGAACAAATTCCCACTTACCTCCTGCACTGTCAAATTTTTAATCTCCGTCTCCGAGGACCAACTCAATCCCCTCATCTTCGCTAGGCTCTTAAGCTCCACAGGAGTGGATGGCAGCTCCTGGAAAACAAGCACCAGGGGCTGCAGTGAGCAGCAGGCTGGTGTGAGCAAGATCACTCTCCTGCAGGCTCCACCACCTCACCACACCACGAGCAGCTGAAAAGGGGCCTGGGCACAAATCAAGTGTAAAACTGCCCAGGCCACCAGTCAGGTGTGGGTCCAAGCCTTCCCACAGATGAGACCTGGGCTCCATCTGCACTTCCTACATCCAACCTGCACGAGGGAACTGGGTACCCCCAGCACACAGGGAGGCAGGGTTGAAACTACATAATGTCTGAAAGTGCCTTCCAAGCCAAACCATTCTAGGATTCTAGGATGGCTGCTTTAATTTCCCTGGTTTCCTTGTGCATACATGGCAACAGCTAAGGAATGAAGATGATCTTGTGCTTCTATCTGAAAACATTCAGCCAACACTGTTCATTGCATCTATAGGGCTTTGTTTCTCCTCATTCAGAAAAACTGTGCAGAGTTAAAACAAATAGTATTTGTGTGTGAGCAGGTACAGCCACTCTCTTAATGCCAACACTGGGGCTTTTGAGTGAAACTCTTCCACTTCCTTACATCTTCTTTTTTTTTTTTTTTTTTTTTTTTTTTAAATCGCCCCATGAGCAGCCTCTGTTCCATGACGCAGAACAAGGGGCCACTTCCCACTCCAAAGTACTAATGTTCAACAGGTTGGCAGATCAAAGGCCTTTTTCCTTGTTTGGAGGAAGAGGCAGTGACTTTGCAAAGTCTTGCTTTATAAAAGACAGCTCTAGAGCTGTCACTGCAATACCAGCTTTTGGGTGAAGGCAGAGATGTGAGTGCTCTAGCTGGGTTGGGAAGGGGCTGCATGGAGATCAGGGCTCTTCATGGCTTGACACACAAAGGAAGTTGGCAGCCTTCTCACCATGATGCAGATAAAGACCTCATTTTACATTGTAAAGAAAAGAAGCCAAAAAAATCCCAAACTCAGCACAGGTCTGTGGGATCTGAGTGAGCTTCTCTGAGCAAAAATTCCTTATTTGTCCCTCCCGAGACACCCGATGTCCAGCTGCCACTCTCAGGGCACAGGACAGAAGGGCGGCAAAAAGGCAGATTGGCACAAGCATGACTTTTTGGTGGCAAGCTGAAGAGGCAATGCCAAGTGGTAGGTGCACCAGAAGATGTACCTCTGCTTCCAGGGAATCCTCTGCATCTGCTGGCTGCTGGGCAGTATCCTCCTGGTCAGAATTCTTCTGGTGGGCAGTATCGTCCTCGGTGGGATCCTCCTGGGCAGTATCCTTTCGGCCAGAATCTTCCTGGGTAGACTCCTCCTGGACAAGATTGTCCTGGGCAGAATCCTCCTGGGAAGAATCCTCCTGGTCAGAATCCTGTGTTTTTGCTGGGGTTTCCGTTGGCTCCTCCACACTTTCAATCTTGGGAGTGTATCTCCTTGGAAACACTCTCTTCTTTGATGACTGGCATTTGTATTTAGGTGGTGAAGGCCTGAACCTGGAAAATAACGTAACTGTGATCATGGACCTGCAGTGGGAGAGAGAGAGATGCCTGCAAGAGCAGCTCCTCACCAGGATGTGATCCCTGGCTTGGTGCTGGTGTGCTGAGCTCAGTAACAGCCCCTCCAAAACCAGGCTGGAGCAGGTCCATGCTCAGAGCAGCACAGGGATGATGCACCTACCTTATGGTTTTCACCCCGCGGTCCATCAGGAATGCCCAGTGGTACTGGACAGGAACTTGGCTGCAGTTGGTCATCTCCATGTACAGCTGTTGCTCTGTGTCGTTTACGATGCAGCCAAAGTCCACGATATTGGCCTCGAGATGGAGATTTGGGAAGTAGACTTCTCCCCGAACAGCGACCTGCTCCTTGTGAGGATGCTCCATGAAACGCATCCTGAGAACCCTCTCCACCTCCCAGCTGTACAGAGTGTTCTTAGAAGCTGAGTTAAACTGGATGCAGAGGTGAAGTTCCTCCCCTACACCCAGCGTCATGGGCTGCAAGGAGATGAAAAGCATTAATCACCTTTGTGATCAAGTCCCAAGGCTTGACAGCAGGAAACAGTGTAAATGTTCAAAGTGTGACCCCAGCGTGGGCTCCTCAGTTCACCCTCATTTCTTTGCAGTGAGCATCTGTCTGCAGACACCATGCTCTGGTCCGAGATTCTCTCAGGCCCATGTTTCTGTGCTTGGCAGCAATACAAGGGGGTGGCTGCTGAAGAGCTGGGATGTTTCCAGGAGACACCTTTACTGCATGGCTGGCCCCAGTCTGCTTTCCTGCTCCCCTCTCCTCATGTTTTAGAGCCAGCATGGATGTTATCAGTTCAAATAAGATTTTGATTCCTTCAGCATCTCTGCTGCTGCAGCTCAGGCCAATCCACTGCTGACACTACAGAATAAACTTCTCAACTCGAGTACCTCCCAGGAGAAGTGCACCACCACATCCCTTCTCTTGAGACACCACCGAAGAAGCCCCCAGAGGCTCACCTTGGAATCTGCAGGGAGGGGCTGCTGGTCCACACTGCAGATTTGGAACGGCTGCTCCAAGTCCAGCACAACACTCAGTGGCAGTGAGCAGGTGTTTTTTATAGAAAAAGGCTGGTAATGCAGTGTCACGACATCAGTGGATTTCTACAAAAACAGGAGACAAGGGAACACAACCTCAAGTGGCCATAGCCCTCCTTCCCCTTCCGATGCATTTCACATTTTTCAACCAGAAGCGCATATATTTCTATTTACTGCCAGCCAATTTAAGAGTTACACCTTTAAAGGCCAGGATGCAATCCGGAGCCTTACCTTTGCCACACGGAAAGTGATTGCTCTGGAAGACATTTGCACAGCAGGGCGAATGAACTTGCAGGTGACATCCACTTGCATTACCTCTCTCTTTTCTCTCTCTTTCCCCACCATAGCATAACACAGCAGCCGCTCCTTCACCTCCTGTATGCAAGATTCACTCGTCACCCAGTGTGTGCTGGCAGGCCAAACACCTCACACTGGCTTGCCATCCACCCATGGGCCCTATTCCTGTCACTTATTATTTGGGACTTTAATTAGTTTCTGCTCTCCTCAACAGCTCTCTTTTCTTTCTGTACTGCTGCCTGTTTCAGGGGTCCTGGAGCCAGGGAAGGCATACCAGACTCAGCTGGCAGCATCTCTGTAGAGTTTCATTTCCTCTGGAAAGAAAGGTCCAGCTAGGAGAAGACCCCAAGACTCTACTAAAAATCTCTCCCTCTGAATTGTTCTCCAAGGGTGCTGCAAAACCTGGCTGCCCCTGGGATACCAGAGGTGGCTGAGAGACTGGGGAAGGCAGTAATAGAAAAGCTGACAAAAGTCAATTTGTCGATTAGAATGATCCCTGAGAACAGTTTCCCTCCTGGCTGGACATGGCACTGTTCATTAGAACTGGCACACTGTGTTTTCCCCCCCCAGGACTCAGGGCTAGACCAGCCCTCTGCCGTTGTTTGTCTTCAGAGGAAAAGCAATGCTGCTCCCAGACACTCCTGCCATTCACAGGGCTTTTGTTTTACTCCCTGCTTCCCCCAGAAAAACCACTTGACAGTAGTAGTTTAATTTACAGCAGTGTAATTTACTTCCTGCCTGGGCTTCCAATCTAAGTGCAACGTATTTTCTCTGCCCTTCCTTTCTGCTCAGCTCATGACACTGGTAACCCCCGTTTGCCCAAAGGAGCAATACTTCCTTCACCTTGTATTTTGGGATCAGCAAATTGGGGTTATGGTAGCTATGGAAACACAAAAGAGCCTTAGCAACTGATGGTGGCCAGCAGGGAAGGCAAGTGGCCTAAAAACAGTTTTGTGGAGTCACTTGGTCCTTCCCTCAGGCAAACGTCAAGGGGCTGCAGAAGAAGCCGCAGCGGAGGGGATCCGATAGGGAAGGCGCAGCCCTCGGCAGGGCCCTCACCCGGACAGTGTTGGAGCAGCCTTCCAGCACCACGTCCACCGTCTGGCCCGGCCTCAGCTCCGTCTGCAGCGGCCGCAGCTTAAACAGGGGGCTGCCAGGCCTGGAGCTCCGGGAAGCACCTTTGCTCTTCGCTCCACCACCCGGGGCAGGGCGACGAGAGCTCTGCTGAGCGATGCGGAAGCCTTCGGTGAACCAGTAAATCTGATGGATGCGCCGTCCTTTGTTTGTCAGCTGGAACTCGTAACGGCAGGGACTGAAGCTACAAGGGAAGCAGAGATGGAAAATGTGATGGGAGCTGCTCTTTGCCTGTGGTCACTCAGCTGCGGCTTCACCCTGACGGCATTCCCTGACTGCACACTCTGCAAGAAAACCTCTGCCCAAAAGGCTGCCCAGGCTCAAAGCTTCAGCCCTGCCAGGTCTTCCAGCTTTTCCATTTCTGTGGCTTTCCAGGATATCTAGAGACTTTCAGATGACATATTTCTAAAGGCATTCCTGTGGCTTCAGGTAAGCACAGCTTGGGCCTTGATTACTGGGGAAGAGCTAGCCTGAAGGACCATGGAAAAATTGTTCCTTGCTGAACCCACAGGAGAAGTGCAAGCTGAGAGTCTCCTACCTGAATTGGGACCCCAAGTTGAGCTCTGGACCGAGAGGTTTATTGCTGACAATGGTGGTGCCGGTACCCACAGCCTGGATAGGGATGATGGTCATAGGGCTGTTCTCTATGAACACCTTCACCTTGTCCTGGAATTTCTTGGTGTCATTAAGATTGGCTGTGATAGTCACAGGCAGGTTATAATTAGGAGGGATCACTCCTTGACGGGGTTCAATCCTCCAGTGTGACCATTTCCCAGCCTGTAAGATAAGCCAAACACAAAGTTAGGATGGAAACCATGGACCCTGCTCTACTGTGAGGTGCAGGAATCAGGAAGCCTAAGGAGAGGAATGTAAAACTCATAAAAGTTTAATTTCCATAAATGTAAGCTATGGGGTCTGGCAGCAGCAACTCTCCAAGAGCTTATACAAGGTATATTTTACCATCATTCAGCACACTGAGGTCATTAGCCCCTTTTTGCTCAACCCAAGGGATACTCCTCCTCAGAAGAAGGTTATTCCCCCTCCTGGCTCTCTTTGGAGTGCTTGCTAAGGGAAGCTATCGACTCTCTCCTGGCTTCCCAACAGCCGAGCTGGGTCTGCACAAAGGCTCAAGGCTGGAGGAAGCCAGGACTGCTCAAATCTCAGCCAGGCAGCCACACAGCTGGAGGACACTGCTGAAAGCCTCAAGAATAACTCTGCAAAGCCAGCTGAGCAAAACCCCAAAGTCTCCTTTCCCGAGGGGCCATCAGTGCTTCTCAGCAGCCCCTGAAGGACTGAGGCCCTCACTTCCCACTGATCATCAGCTGTAGAGAGGTGCCCCAGTGCCCTCTGCTTTGGAAAAGTCAGCTCTACATCGTTACAGCAGGGCAGGAAAGCAGGACGAAGGAAAAAAACGCGCAAGATGTGTCCTCTCGGCATGGCATGGCCTTCCTAAGTGTTCTCATCCTCTGGTTTGATGATGGAACCTCCTCAAACAGGTTCCATCCTCAAACCTCCCCCTACAGATGGGGCAAGAGAGCTGGAAGCTGCCCAAAGGAGGGAGGAAAGGCCCTGCACCCGCACAGCTGTACAGACACAGCTCTGCAGCTCCAGCCTTGGTACAAGCATGTGAAGCCCATCCTTTACACACCAGGCCCACCCAGCCAAGGTGCCTTGCTCCCTGCAGAGGCTGAAAGTAGAACTTCCTTGTGGAGTCAGGGAAAGCTGTCCTGGCAATCCCCTGCTTTAGGGTTGTATTTGTCCCCTGAATAGCTGGAAAAACAGCAAGAGGAAAATTCACCCCACTCCTCCTTGGCCCAGGAGGCCGAGCCTGGACTCACACGACACCCAATGCTTTGTCCACAAATACAAACAAGTCCACAGTGTCGGGCTTGGCTTTAAGCAGCTTGAGAAGTTGAACCCACCCAATACAGAGAAGATCAAATCTCTTTTCAAAGCTGTTTTCGAGCCTCTCCCAGATGCCCCCTCCAGCAGGGAGCACATCCCACTCAGCCCCAAGCCACGTACCCGTCCTGGCTGCTCCTCCTGCCAGAGGAGCAGCTCCAACTCCAGCTCTGTGGCTTTTCCCCCTGTGTAGCTTCCACAAATGAAACAACCCTTCTCTGCAGGTGATTTCCGGAGATATGCTGCAATGCTACACAGACCACAGACACACTGGGGGTGCACAGCCCTCGCACGTGCATTTGTGTGCAACAGCCCTACTGGTTTGACCCACAGCAGTGGTGAAACTTGCCTTCCCACCAGCAGTCTGAGGGCAGATCTCACACCCTGGTTTCTGCCATTACTGGAAGTTTGGCACAAAGCAAATGGGGAATGGGGAATGGGGAATCCATGGGGAAATCCATGCCCTCCCAGGAGCAAAGGGCCACAGGCTTCTCCTGATCTCAGAGTTCCAAAAACATGACTTGCACAGCTAAATATCTTCAACAAAATAGAGAACTTGCAAACATGATCCAGACTCATTTCTGCTCCAACCTCTCTGCACACTATTTCACAGAGGTGTGCCTGGCATCCTGGCTGCTCTTGCTTGCACTCGGATGGGATCACTTGCTTCCACTCACACAGAACAATACAGAAACATTGCATACAAAAACAAGTCAAGGGCTGCTACTAAGCAGCACTTTTCCCTGGAAGACGGCCCCACAGACACTTACCATCTCTACCCAGAAGGTTGCAGAAATGTCGCTCTGATTGGAGAGGTTGAGAATTTTGGAACAATCTTTTAAGACTGGGATACTGCCAAAGTTGATCTCCCTCGGATAGACGTAGACAACGGGTCCGTGGCCAATGCAATCTAACTGGATTTCCTGTGCCAGAAAGAAGGTAGGAAAGAACAAGAAAGAGACTCAACAAGGAGAGTTTTAAAAACTCAGCTAGCTCTAAGAGCATTCCTAGACTGGGATAATTATGGCCATTTGAAGTTGCAAGTGATGTAGACCGAAACAGAAGGCCTGGAGCAAGTGTAGGGTCTGCAGCGATCCCACCTGAAAGCCACAAGCTCCCATTATCAGGGGACAAAGAACTGGTGTTTGCCATGCTTGCTTCTTCACACCTCCTTTTTCCTCCATAGGAAATTGCTATTTCCTCTGCCTCCTGCCTGCTTCAGTCACTGCTCCATCTTGGCCCAAACCACCTTCCCAACCCGCCTTCCCAACTTTTGCTGCTGCACAGCCATCCTGAGTTCTTTAACATCCACCAAGCTACACTGGTGAAAGCAGCACAAGTTGGGAGAAAAGCAGGCTCTTCAGAGTAGAGATGAGGCAAGTTAGCTACCTTCAGTTTGTGCTTCTGTGTATTGTTCATATATAGGAGTATGAGGCATTAATTAGTAATTGCATCATTCAAGCTGTATTTTTTTTCGTAAAAAAGAAGTCTGAACTGACGCCAGCATTGCAGGCAAGGTGACACACAGGAACAAGAATAAAAACAGAGGGCAACTTTGTCCTTGGTGTTACTGCTACATACACACACCCACATCCTGCAGCACTGCTGGCTTTGGTCGGATGGTAATGTCACAAAGACTGTTGAGGGACGAAGAAGATCCATGCCTGGGAGACAGGGCTGATAGTTTGTAGTCACTCGTGCTGTTAAGACATATGCCTCATTTAGGAGCTCTTTTAGAATCTTCTTTAGAATCCTTACAATCATCTTTAGAATCTTCAGAATCCTCTCTTAGGAGGCTTTAGTTCAGGAACTGCTTGCATCATCCATTTCCAAACTTGGTGGAAAAAACAAGCCAAGTCTGTGCTCCAGATGCAAGTTGTGTGGACATTCATGTAATTCTGGCTGGGCTTTTACTGAGGAAATATGATGGGTGTTTCTCAGATGTGAGGGCCCTGACTTTTAGAAAGCCTCAATCCAGCTCTGCACAAAACATTCCTTCAAGTGTGGTCTTGTACACAGGGCTTGCTTTAGCAGCATTCAGGGGTGTCCCATGTGATCCTGAGCAGCTGTAATGAAGCAGCCCTTGTGTTCATCTGATAACAGGCAGAGTGTGAGACCCAGGGACTGGTCTGGGTTTCAGGCTAGGGCTGTTGTCCCATCTGCCAGATTTGTTTCTGTATGCTGGGCTAAGCATTGAGATTGCCACCCACGGGGCTTCTACCTTTCCTCTTGTCCAGGCATAAGCTGCTTCTTGTGCCACCAATGCTTTCTATCCTTGTCCACACCAGGCAGATATGACAGGTTCCTGGAAGAATCCCTGTACACTTTCCACGCCCCTGGGATGAGTGGCTCAAGGCACACATCTCCCCTTGCTCTCACCAGTGGGGATCTTTCTCTCCCAAACACGGCGACCTCAGCAGTGATGTTGCACTCTCCCACCAACTGGGCCTCCAGGGTAATTGGGAGCTCCACTGAGCTGTGAGCCTGGATAATCCCAGAGGGCACAGAGCTGGAATACCATGCAGCAGCCTCCTCCTTGTGTTCCTAGAAGGGACAGAATCAAAAGCAACCTCAGAACTGGGGAAACTTTAAACTCCTTAACATATACCACAAGAGCAACTCACACACACTTGTAAAAATTATCAGGAGAAAGCAAAAGGCAAAAAACAAGATGCAAGGTGTAGGTGCTGAGCATTCCCAGGGGCTCCAAAAGTCGCTGCATCCACAGACACCCACTTCTGTGCTGACAGCCTCCTTGCATCAGATTTTCACTGCCCTCTAAGCTCTTTTGACTTGAAAACAAGTCAAAGACTAGAATAGAAACATCTTCCTCAAGAGGTTAAACTGCTTCCTAAAGTTTGTGTTCAGGTTCCCATTCTCACAAAACCTTTAGGTTTGAATAGAAACCAGCAAGGTCTTAGCCAAACCCTTTTATTCCCCCAATAATCCCCTCAGTAACATTTGAGGGGAGAAGGTGGATGCAAGGCCAAACCTGAGGGAGAATACAGTAGCAGCCAGGAAAGTCGCTGTCATTCACAAGGGTCACCTTCTCCTCGTAGGGGACCTTTATACAGCAGTGCTCGAATGTCACGACAGGGTTGAGCACTCGCAGGAGAGGAACGATGCATCTGGGCAAAGAAATGATCTCAAGGCAATTAGAGATACTGAGAGCATTGAGAACTTTTGTCCTCAAAGAGCATGGAATGGAGCAAAAGACATTTGTCAAATCAAATAGAGATTTCATAGTCCTACAGTGAGAAATCTCCTTTAACTTCTTTGCACACAAACACCTCTTGTCAAGGAGGGGCAAACCCTGGGGCTTTGCTCTGCAGAGGCTCCAAATGCCCAGGCAGAGCACGTGCTCTGTTCCAGAGCTGTCTTAGCAGTTTTGCCCCTTGTTTGCCCAAGGACACTTGCAAGGACTCCTCCAACAGTCCCAGTGGTCCACGAGCTAGAAAAAGGCCTAGGGCCATGCCTGGCTGTCAGCAGGGGGGCATCTCAGCATGGGCTGCTTTCCTAACACTGTTGTCATGTCTAAATGGGCAGATACAGCTCACTCAGCAACACTTCTCCTTTGGAGCTGCAGCCAGGCAGTGTGCTGGTGCTGGATGCACGAGGAAAGACAAGCAGCTGCAAGAAAAGCCTTGGTACCTGGCTGTGAGGGGCAGTGCCAGTGCCTTCTCGCCAACACCATCCACGTCCACCACCAGCTCCAGGTTGTAGTCTCTGACGGTGTTGGAACACAGGGTGACCTGGTAGAAGAGAAGAGAAGTGCAGCAAGCGTTTGCTCACTTCCAAAATCTCATCACCCGTGTGTGGTGTCCTCCATTTCTTGTTCCATGGTACAGAAAGGAAGGATTTGGCCTTAATTCTTCTCCTGGTCCGTAAGTAGAGCACGGTCTTTGGGAGTAACAAAAGCTTTCTGGCAATATCAGGTTTGTTAAAGGGACTAATTTTTCACCTGACTACAAGATCATAAATGCAGAAACAGTCTGTTGTCTTGAACAGAATGAGTCCAGCTTTACAGCAGGAAGCTGAGGGCAAAGTGTGGCACAACACATGCTGGGCAGTTCATGACTGCAGAGTATTTTCTGTCCCCACTGAAGATCTCTGCAGTGAATACAGCTCATCTGCTCCCCAGCAGATAAGAAACGAGACAAGGAAGAAAAGAAAACTGCTTTATACAATGTTATCTCTCTAACAGCAACCTTCTGTTTTCATCCTTCCTCTGCCCACTTGCAATCAGAGAAATCTCTCTCAAAAACACCAGAATGGCTTCAGTACTTGATCATCTGGTACATGATTTCAGCTTGTGATTTTGGCCACAAAGCAGTGCTTGTTCAGGAACATCCCCAGTAACCCAGCTCGCAGAGGCCCCACGCCAGTGCAGGTCCTCACTCACACGATGATCAAAGCCGGCATCAGAGCTAAAGCCCTCCCACACTCCAGTGAAGCTTCAGCCCCACCTGCCGGACTCTTCCCATACTTTGATATCCTGGGATCCCAGGCCACGGATGATCTCTCTGCAGGGAGTTATGGTAAATTCCCTTGGCTTCACAAGACCGTGAGCTTCCTTCCTCCAGGACTGGCGAGTGCATTTGAGTTTCTGATCCGCGCTGTCAACGCTGGGCTCTCCGGAGCCATCCCCAGGAATGCGGAGCTTGACGGCCATGGATACCAGGGAGGTGTTAAACAGGCAACACTTCAAGGTGCGAGGAAAACCTGAGAAAAATGACATAATTATCCATTTAGGCATCAATAGCTCAAGATTCCTGGTGTGAATATCCCGGTAGGATAAAACTGTGCTTGCATTTTACTTCTTTGTTACCCGAACTACAGCTCATTGCAGTGGATAAATGGCTTGGCTGGCCAGCTATGTGTGGAGGAGACATCTCCCACAGCCTGCCTATCAAGAGTCATTTGAACACCGATGAGGAGGAAAAACTACTGCAGGCACAGCACAAGGCTTCTCCGTGCCCACCAACGGTGATCACTGCCAGCTCCAGCAGTGACTCCAGCAGGGAGGCAAGAGAGGCACAGAAAGGACAAACAGCACAAAACAGGCACGAGAGGCACAAAAAGGCTGTCACAATCCCAAATGCCACCAAGGTGACCATCCATCTGCATGCAGACAACAGTCAGCAGCATAGTTAAAGCAAGATAAACCAGCTGCCCCCAGCTGAAGAAGCCTTAGGAATGAAATCAGATTAAGCAGGATGGATCTGCTCTTACAGAACCATCTTCCCACCTGGTGCCATTTTTTATTGTGCCACTTATTCAAGAGGAAACCAGAAGTGGCCAAGCAGTGATATTGACTTTCTATTCCTTTGGTCCTGTTTGATCTCATGATGGCAAAAGGCTACCTGAGGCCCCAGCAGCCCTGAAATGAACACCCTGAAGAGGCTGTGCTGGAGGAACACGAGCGATGAATGCTCTTATGTTCGAGTGCTCCATTTCAGCAACACACCAACCTCTCACACTCTGGTGGAGACCAGGGCACACTCACCAAAGGAGACGTCACCGAAGTGGAGGGCGGGCACATCAAAATGGAAAGTCGGTGCCATCACAAAGCCCCTGCAAGGACAAAGGCAGGCAGGCAGTGGCTTTGTTAAAGGGAATTTGAAAGGGTGCAGGATGTCCTTGGGGAGGGGCTGGATAAAAGCTGCTGTCAGAGCCAGCCTGGGTTTCAAACCAACCCAGCACCGTGCGCTCAGCACAGCACCCACATGGACAGGAGGCAGCCAAAGCAAAGTGGTCAGCAGCTGACAGACTATCTGGGACAGGCCCTCAAGCTGCTGTGGTCCTGAGAGGTGAGTTTTACTTCTCCTACTTCTCCACTTTCCTTCTTTTTTTCCCACCTCCACCCTTTGCTAAGTGAGGATTTTATCCTTTGCAATGGCATCAGCCCATCTCCTTGGGACAGTTCCTGCTGCACAGTTCCCAGTCTCCCACATCAGCCCCTTCCTGACTGTGGAAAGGAGATACCAGAGCACTCTGCACAGGAGTTGGGAGCACAGCTTGTCCCCCACAGCATGGCCATGAGAGGTGAGCTGAGACTGCTGCTGCCCATTTAGGATGGATTATCAGCAGCAGTTTTTAAAAACCAGGCTAGCCCATCTCCAAAGCCCTGGGGGCCTTGCTGGGTGTTGAGGTGTGACATCCCAGAGCAGCTACTGCCCAAAGCTGATCCTTCCCACTGCCTGCCATAGTCCAAGGCAGAGGGAGATCCCTGCACGGAGGAGGAGACACTCCAACTCCCAGGTACCACACATGGCAGCAGGCACCCCCACACTAAGGCAATGCCAGGAGCAGAGCAGAGCTTAAGACCTCAGAACACCTTTTTTCTCTGTTCAGCCCCAAAATGAGGTAGGTGGGGGATGTCTCAGAGACAGCTACAGACAGATGTGCCCACCAAGCTCCCAGAGTCCTTACTTGATGGTCAGGATGGCAGGCGTAGGAGATCCAGCCACCCTGAACTGGAATTGTTCCTCAAAC
Organism: Brachypodius melanocephalos; assembly: GCA_013398615.1. Classification (NCBI taxonomy): domain Eukaryota; kingdom Metazoa; phylum Chordata; class Aves; order Passeriformes; family Pycnonotidae; genus Brachypodius; species Brachypodius melanocephalos. The sequence continues at coordinate 15,553,140 of VZSR01000393.1, read as the reverse complement.
TCCCCCAAGATGGTGGGACAGAAGGAGATCTGGATGGCCTCGGACCTGCCCGGTGCCACGACGCCCTCCTGGGGCAGGAAGGTGAAGCAGGAGCCCATGGATGTGGTTGGAGGGACAAGGCTGAAGGGAGCCTCAATAAGCCCTCTGTTCAACAGGATCGCCTTCAGCAGCAGAAAAGTAAAATGGAAATACATGAGCAATCTTCCTTTCCTACAGAAGTCTGAGTTACTTTGGAATTAAACAATTAACACCTGTACAAGGCAGAAGATGCCCTGTACTGCTGCATGGCACAAGCCAGAAAGTACAACTTTGAAATACAACTTTGCATGGCTTTGGGTTTTCCATGGAAAGCAGTGGTAACTTCACATAAGCAGAGACACTCTGGGGCTTTCCACATTGACCTGCAGCACAGAGGAGCTGCTCAGCATCACCAAGCTCATCCACACCCAGCCCTAAGAGCAACACTGGACATGGCAGCATTACCAGTGAAATCACCATAAGAGCTGCTGCTGCTGCTCTTATGTGTGCCCAGCCCCACCATGGGCAGGGCACGTTCAGCTTCCATTGCAGCCAACCTGTTCACTGCATGTGGGAGAAAGCAGAAGCAAAGATGTAAAAAGTTTCTTTGCTTCCTTCCCAGAAACACTTTGCTCTTTCTAGAGCCAGAGGTACACCATGGCTGAAGTGTGGTGAGGGACTGCTCAGCAAGGGAAAGCACTGCCAAGCACTTTGAGCAGTGCTGAGCCAGGAGGATGGATGGCTTTCCTCTGACTTGCAGGAATAGGCAGGAGGGGCTTAACTGAAAACTGTCTGCAATGGACTCAAATGCAGCCAGTTTGTTCCAGCTGCTTTTGGACAGCCTGAGCACAAAGGTGATTTGTGTCTGGGACTGGAACAAAAGCCTCTGAACACGCAGCTTTTTGGCCCAGTGGTGCTTTCATGTGCCAAGCGGTTTTGAAGGAAGCCTTCCAGCTGATGTCCAAGGAAGACTGCCCAAAAGAAGGGATAGGGCTTTCATGAACAACAGACACACTTTCCTGAGCCCATCGAAAAGATCCAGATTCCAAGAAACTCCCAAACTTGACTGGTACCACAACTGCCCACGATACCCAGAATTCCACAGGCCCACAAGGCTCACTGCTACCCCAGGAGCAAGCAGGATCCACCCCAAGCCTGCTGCTCACCTCATAGCTGTTGGTTCCTGTGACAAAAACCTTCCCGATGTTCAGTTCCTCAAAGTTGAAGCGCAGCCGGGGCCCGAGGCCTTCCCCTATGAGGCGCAGGGGCAGCCTGTTCTCACGGCCTGGGAAGAGAGTTCTATTTCAGTACAGTAATTCCTTCTGCTACCCTGCACTTCCCAGGCCGCCTTAGTGCTAGCCCCTGACTCTGAGTTGCTTGGGACCAGCTCCTGATGTTCCAGGAGAAGATGCAGACCCTTCTCCTTCCTCAGGAGATATGGTACCTCCAGAAAGACCATGCTTTCTTCTCCCCCTATGTTGATAGTGAATCTTTAGGAAATAGCAGAAATTTTGTTCTTCCTCCTTCTGGGTATGCCTCAGAGAGTGTTTTTCCCAAGGGAGGAGGAGCACACTAACTACAGGCAGCATTCAGTTCAGCTGAGAGGGAAAAAGTCAAACTAGAGGAGATCCCCTGGCAGCTGCAGGGACAAGTGGGGATGTGCCAGCACTGCCCTGCTGACCACGGAGCCTTCCCAGCAATTCCACAGGAGCCCAGGGATGTGGGGGAGTGTTTGCACCTCTCCTTCCCTGCGGTGGGAGAGGCAGGAGAAGGAGCCGTACCTGAGATCTCGCAGTAAACGGTTTGCTCATAGACCCGGGCTTCCCGGGGCTCAAAGAACACCATGATTTCAGCCGAGCTATTCGGCCTGATCTCGCCCTCCTAAAGCAGAAGGAGACAGCAAAACATTTATCTTCAGACATCACAGTTCTTGTTTTCAACCACAGTCCCGTAAGCTGTTATTTAGAGTTCCAGTGACAAGCAAGGAGTGAGTAATGCCCATCGATAACACTGATAACAGAGTTTGGAAGCTTTAGTCAGGCTCCTGCTGCATGCCAGGAGCCCACAGGGCAGAAACACTTTTTGCAACCAGCTCTCTGACCTCACCAGAATCCCTACGACTTCTCTCTTGGTACACAAAGCCAGCTGAAGCAGGGATCGGTCAGGTGACCTTATTCAGGGATGAGGAGGAAGAGGAAGAAGAGAAGCAGGAAGGGAGATTCTCAGCCATCACTTACCTTCGGCACAAGGGAGAAAATGTCATCTTTGAACAGCATGGGATCTTCTCTCACCTTTGCTCTCTCACTCCGGAGGCTGCGGGTGAGAAGAGCAAAGCGTTCTCGGAAAGTGGTGTCCATTCTGCGCTCCTTCAGAACGTCATCCAACTTGTCCCTTTGCTGCTGACACAGCCGGTAAGACTGCCTGTAGCCACAGGAGAGACAAACCCAGCAGGTTGTTTAATAAGCCACAGATTTGAGAGAGAAGTGCAAGTGCAGGAGCAGCTCCTCAGCAAAGGCTGACTCTGAGCCATGGGTCCCAAATGGAGCAGAGGATCACTTGTTGTTCACTCCACACTCCACACTTGCAAGCTCAGGAGAGCTGGCTTCCAAAGCCAGCAGCCCTCAAGAGAACCTCCTGGCTCAAAGCCTCTGCCACAGCTGAGGGAGAATCCACCCCCCACCACAGGTGGCTTTTCCTGACACCCAACTGCTTGGGGGAGGCAGGTAGAGATGGCATGGTTTACTTAACTTAAGCTGTTCAAAAGCACCAATATCTCCTGAAGCCATAGGTTAGTTTACCCTGGGGCAAGGTATGTCACTGAAATGGATCTTTCAAACCTACCTCAGCTTCAGCTCCTCCTCTCTCTGACTATCAACGGCCTTCCACTGGAAGCGGGCTGTGATATCACTCAGGTTGCGGATGCGCACAGTTGTCACGTTTGACATTGTGATGTACGTCTTCCCAACCATCACAGGATTCCTATCCAGCCCGATCTGGACATCCACAGCTCTTCCATGAAGGCTTGTATAGGTGTCTTCACCTGGAACAAAGCAAAAGGGACTCTCTGCTCAGCTCACTGGCTGATGGAAGGACAAGGAACAGAGCAAACCACAAGGAGCAGAAGAAAGTGTCGCAGCTTTTAGCTGAATGAGCAGTTCCATGGATCAGTACGTTTATCACAACCTGAGAGCTGCATGTGCACAGCACGAGGATGTCCCGGACAACTTGCCAGGATTTCGCTTTCTAGAACAGACCCCTACCAAAGGCTTCCTCATTTCCAGAACTTTCAAACTTTCATTATTCCCAACCAGCTCCTGGGATCCATCTGAGCTCAGATGTCAGTACCAAGCTCACCATTCCTGTTGCAGGTGAGTGTTTCCCAGGCAAAATGGAAACAAGAAATATCAGACATGCTCTCTAGAAATGGCATTTAGTTTGAGCTCTACAAGGATCAAGATGACAAACTCCATGACTACAAACTAGATGACTACAAAATGAACACCATGAAAACGATCATCATCTCCCTCTTTAAAGCCGTGGCCACATCAGCCTTTCTGCTTAGAAAGGGCTCTGCTCTGAGGGATGCACAGAGTGCCCTGTGCAGTGCCCAGCACTCACCTGTGTCATAGTGCACGACAAGGGACATGGAATGGTCACCCGTCTTCAGGGGCTCATAGCCCACTGTCACCTGCGCGGCGTCACCGACATCCAGAGCTCCCATGGTCGGAATGACAGAGAAAGGGCTGCAACACAGAGACAGCAGAACTCTTGGGGGGCATTTGGGGATGTTATCCCTTTTGCAGTCCAGTTGGCTTCTGCTTACTTGTGCAAGCAAAGAGCAAACCAACCACAGTCAGCAGAAGACAGAACAGACAGGGTCAGAAACAGCTACTGGCTCTAGTGTGAGGAGATCCAGCCCTCACAAGATCCTGTGGGATACAGTGACTTCACGTCTCCCATACTCTGCATCCTGCTCTCTGCAATGATGCTCAAGAGTCATTTGCATTTTGCTTACTTTCATCAGGTATCAGCTCCCCTTATTGACAGAGCTGGGCAAAAGTTACGGCCATGAGGATACCAAGGACCAAGCACTCCTGACATTATTTAGAAACAGAGCTGACAAGCAAGCAAAGCTGGCAGTTTTGTGACCAAGGCTCTCAAAGCACCATTCAACTGCACTTTTGCTAAATGCTGTGTGCAAGGAGGCTGCAATCTACTTCAAGTCCCATGGTATAGTTATCTGCTAGAGCCAAATGTTCTTTTGTCCACTGGTGCCTTAACTGCTATTACTAAATTCTTTGGTTTTGGGAGAATCGATCTCACTAAAAGCTGCCTCCCATCCCAAAGGAAGACAGAAAATTTACTACTAATTGAATTGCCGCATCAGTCCACTAACACCTACTGCAGGAAGAAACCCAAATATCACCTAATCTTAACATCTGTAACTTTTTATTGACGGTGTAACAGCTGAAGTCAAACAGCATTTACTATTCTAATAAATCCAGTCTGTGAAGTTAAAGCAGCTCCATCTCTGTGCTGAAGAATCCTGTAGAGTCAGCAGATCACAGGCTCCATCTTTCCCTCTGTCACTGCGCCCCGGCTCTGTTCCATCTACTTCAATATTTCACTCTTGAAATTCAGAAACTCTTTAAATCCCTATCAAGTAGGATCCAACATGCTCTGCAGCACTCATTAGAACAGCTGGCAAGCACATTGCAAAAGGATGCCCGACTTTATTGGGTATTTATCTTGGTGGTGACAAAACAAGATCTGGAAATCCCAGAGAAAAACTGTGCATGGATTTACAAGTTCCTGCCTACATATTTGCACCGTCAAAAGCAGCAGCCTGTTGGAACAGCATCTGAGGAGCCTGCTTAAAGAGCTTTAGTAGGCTTTGGTGGAAGCTCCTCTCAGAGCCTCACATTTCACAGCAGAAAAGTCAATTTGCTTTCTGACCTCTGTTTTGCCAGGGAAAAAAATCACAGCCACTCAGCTGCCCCAGGTTAGACAGTAGGTCTGTGCTGCACTCCTGACCTCAGCTCGTAGGACCAAGATCTCTGGGATCAAGTAACCCTCAACTCACCACCAGCCAACTGAACTGGTTTCCTTGCAGATACGGTGTCAAAAATGCCTTACCCTCTCCAGTTCAGTCAACAAGAGAAACAGAGATTGTCTTCTGAGATTGACAGGAACAGTACAGGCTGTCCACAACACAGCTCACATGGGGCATCTCGTGAGATGAACGCTGGAAAGCCACCTGCCAGTGGCCTCCCAGAGAATGGGTCTATTTGACAGTGGCAAATAACCATTTCAGAAGCTGCCTGTCCTCAGGAGAGTGCAAGCCAGCTAACATGTTCCAGCACCCTCCAAGAATCCTGAGACAGAGAAAGCTCAAAGGCTGAATTCCTGCCTGAAAACATGAGAAGCAACAGCAAACCCCCCACATCCTGCCCATTTCCAGCCGGGGCTGCAGGGCAGCAGCTCTGATGCTCTGGTTCCTTTTGTTGTTCCTTCCCAACTCTGTTATCACCCAAAGGTGTTTTGCACAGGCACAGATGACCTGCCTCACCTCTGGGTGCTCAGGTGGTAACGAGCTTCACGATTCCCGACATTCCGAACCAGCAGAGTCTTCTGGGTGCTGCACTTGACCGGACACTCCGAGAAGTCCAGCTGGTCAGGGAAGTCCAGGATGCCTCGGGCACCAATGGCCCGAATTGGCACAATGAACTCTTCCCTTCCACTGACGCACATGAGCTGGTGGAAATAATCCTGCAGGAAACAAAACGGTTTGTTTTTGCACAGGGCATTTATCCCTATCTCCAGCATGGCCACGGAGTATCACCCAGTTCTAGATCCAGTGCAACTCCACTGACACCAGCAGAGGTCCTCGAAACCCAGGCCAGATGTCCTGAATGCAGCCTTGCAGGTTCACTTTGCACTGAAGACACCAATCTCTTGGGACCCGCAGACTCACCTTGTTCTCTGCAGGGGTGAAGAGGATGCGGACAGGGACAGAGAGGCCCGGTGGCACCTTGCGGTGCACGTCATTGGGGCCCACCAGCTGGAAATAAGGTGAGCTCTCCAAGGTGACCTTCACCAGACGAGGAATCTGTGGGAAAAACATGCAATGATGGTTTTGCCACTTGTGGAGACAGGTGGACATGCCCTGGTGCCATCCTTAACCACTCTTCTCCGCTCTCCTCTTCCAGCATAGTGTTAAACGTCCGTGTCCCAGCACTTACCTTGTCCCTGTTCCTCAGGAGCACTTGCATTTCACAGAGCTGACCAGGGGTGTAGTTCTGAAACACCAGCTCTGGTGGGCAAGGCTGAAATGAGTTCCACTCTGGGTCAGCTGCTGAGGACTGCAAGGAGAGCCAAGAGAGGGCAGGCAGAGGTTCAGCTGCTGGCAGGGAGATTCTGCACTGATCCCCAGAGTAGTACAGACTCTGGGTGAGTACATCTGCCCAGCTCACACTGGGCAAACAGTGGCTCTTCCACCTCTGCCCTGGGCTGGTCAAACGCTCCTGGACCACCCTGAGCAGGCTCAAGCAAGCTGCTTTTTTGGCACCCTCTGCAAATATCACATCAAACACCAAGGGCAGAGAGAGGGTACCTTGTGATGGGAGGTCTCACACTTGGCTTGAGGCTGGACAATCGGAGGCAGAGTCAGTTTCTTAGCTCTGGCCAGCCTCTGCTTGATGCTGAGAGACATCTCCTTCCAGAAGGCAGAGGGAGTCAGCTGAAAGGCAAAGAAACCAGCAAGAGCCTCAGAAATGCCCTTGTTCATAGAGGCTTTTGTTGTTCACTTGCTATTGATGACTAATTTGTGATCACAGCATCTAGGACAGTCCCGGAAGCCTTGGAAGTTACCTGCTGGATTACTTAGCATCAGTTAATTAATAATAGAGTGTAATATAGATACTCCAACCACATGGCTCTGTCCCATTAGCTCCTCCGTAATTTGATGGGACATATTTGGGGATTTCTGCTCTCTGGGCATTTGTTTCCTCTTTAGTTTCACTGGATTGAGGCAGTGACCTTTTCAGAGGATGGGGAGGGACTCTCAGCACTCCCCTAACTCCATTGCCGCACAACACTCAAAACTCACAGCGAGGAGATGCAGCACTGCTGGGTGAGTCCAATAGAGCAAGAAAGCAAAGCTGAACCAAGAGTGAGGTGCACAGGAATGTGTCCAACTTTTAGTTCTGTTAATTAGCATTTGTTTTCTCTGTCTGGCCTCACAGAGCCCTCCACAGAAGAAAACAGAGGGATCTCCTTGACAGAGCCTCAGCAGTGGGGCATCTTCAGTCAGGTGAGCTCCCAGGGACAGCCAAGGGACCTTCGTGGCCCTGACTCCACTGCTGTCTGCAGGGCTGGATCTGTGCCCCACACAGGGGATGAGAGAAAACAGCTGGTTTGGAACCTCTCCTAGCTGAGATCAGCCACGTCTCTGAAGGCTTTGGGCAGAGTTTGAGTTTCCCCTTGCCCCCACATGCCCAAAGGGCAGGTTGGTCAGAGCAGCACAGCTGAGTGTCCAGCCTGACAGAAGGAATGACTGTGACAAAGGGGAAGGAAAGAAGCACACGCTCAGGGCTTCAGCTGTATGTTGGTTTAACTTGGCTCTGGTGGCACAGCCAGGCAAGCTGCACTGTCCCTGAAATAGGGACATACAGTGTTCCCTATTGCACCAAGACAGCCCCCACCAAGAGGAGCGCGGCACAAAGAGGTGGGGACAGGGTCTGTAGCTGGACAGTGCTGCTGGACAACGGGCAGGGCAGGGAGAGGAGGGACGTGAAGGGAGTTTCCAGCCTTAACACAGCCCCAGTGGGTACTCACAGTAGAAGGACTCGGTCTTTCTCTGGACAAAAGACGAGGTGTTGGTGTCTTTTTTGAGGATCCAGAAGCCATTTGGAAGGGAGGATGCCTCAACAAAACTGGAAGGAGCAACAATGGAACTTTGAAAATCCAGAACCTAATTCATGGCAGACTCAAGGATATACTGGTGCTAAAAATTTCACATTATTTGAAACTGCTGGTTTGGCATAAGTAGCTAGTATTGCTAGGCCTCTAGCTGGACTTTATTTGAACTTTATGGCTATGTTGTGCAATTCAAAGATGCATCATACTGAAACCTGGAGCTAAAAATCTGAACATTAATAAGAAAACACACAAAGCTGTAGCTTAAATATTGCTTAAAAATCGCTAGAGTGGATCTCGTCTTCTTTAGGCTAAACAACCCCTGTTCTCAGCTGCTCCTCACAGAACTTGTGAGAGACTGGAATGTTATGGCAAATGGCTTCAATCTTGTTATAAAGGACTTTTTGCCCATTGTGACAAAACTGTATAAAAAAGATGAGATCACAGAAGCCCACCCTTCCCTGAAAATGCCTCCTGACTAGAACTTTGGACTCTTGAGTCAAGCTGCCTAAGGGAACTTGAGACAAGATAAAGGTGACACTCTTGTCTTATTATCTCAGCTCTGGCGTGAAGTAAACAGGGCTGAGGGAGAAAAATGTATCCACACCAAAGCCAAACGCAGCAGCTGTCCTGAAAATCAGCTCTGTCTGAGTTCAGGGTGGGGAAGTCAGAGCCACAGACTCATCTACTGAGGCCAGGTTTGCATACAAATCTCCCATCAACAGAGGGGAAAGGAGGAAATTTTGGGGGTGTGGTGTAACCTCTCGTAAGAGGCAGCAGCACTCATCCTCCCCCACACAAATTGGCTCAGCTCTAAAACCCCCACCACCAGAATGCCACATCCAGGGGACAATGAGGGGCAGCTGAGGGGGTGTCATAACCCATCAAAGACCTCCAAAGTGCCCCCAGAGCCATTCCTGAGGCCTTGCACCAGATGACTGCATGGCATGCAAAGTAACACAACAGATCTGAAAATCCAGAACCCAATTCATGGCAGACTCCAAGGATATACTGGTGCTAAAGGTTTTACAGGATTTGAAAGTAGCAAGAGACAGTCAAACTTGCCCTGCCTCAGGGAGCTATCTGAGCAGTCCTGCCTTGCCCAAATCTGTATGAATTCAATGGAGTCTTATGTTTTGCGAGACCTCTGCACAGAGAAGACCAGAAGAGGATTTAATTGTATGTCGATGGGATCCATGGAATGGATATTTTCTACTTAATCTGTCTCTGTCAATCTCTTTCTCCCCCCTTCCCAACCCCACCTACCCCTTTCCCTTTATCTTTTTCGCTCTCTCTCCCTCACATTTACTGTTACATAAAATCCAGACTTCTTGACTTTGGCATACGGTCTTGTTTGCACTTTAATTCAGAGGCATCTCCATAATAATTTTAATAACCATATCATAACAACCCACTGAAACTTGAACAGAACTCATTCACCTTTAAGCAGTTTAAATGATCACTATAGGAAAAAAACGTGTTGACTAGTATGGTTAGAAAATGTTGCATTTGTTCAGGGAAAAAAAAAGGCACAATCTGTAGACCATATATTGTTCATCCGCTTAGCTGTACATGCCACTGAACTGCTGCACCAGAAGACTGGCATTATCACATCCAGTATTTCCTTTTGGCATTCTCTTTCAGAGTACAGATGTGACAAAACCAAAAAGTTCAACTTTAGTTAGTCTTTACCTTCAAAGGCAATTCAGGATTCCCTCGCAGATACCAACGTTCTGCGAATTCAGGACTCCTTCAAAGACACCAGTGTCCTGTGAGTTCAGGACCCTCGCATTCTGCGAGTTCACAGGACGCCCTCGCAGCAACCAATGTTCTACGAGTTCACAGGACTCGCTGGCAGAAACCAATGGTTCTACGAACAACTCACTCACAATTCACTCGGCGAATCGCCCAGTGTAGCCGCCGGCAAGCGCCCAGGCTCGAACAGCCAGCCCGGATCGCACTCTCAGGCAACTGAGGCCGCAGCAGCGCCACAGGCGTTGTGGGCGCGTTCGCGGTTACCGGGCAACCGCGGCACCCGATGGTGACGGACGGGCCCAGGGCCAGGCCCAGGCCCTGGAGCAGGGGCGGGCCGGGGGCCGAGCCGAGCCGGGCGAGCCTTGGTCTTCCCTCGTTTCCCCCTCAATCCATCTTCGTTACCTCCTCGATCGGCCTCGGTCCCCCCTCGGTCCCGCCTCGTTTCCCCCTCGATCCCGCCTTGTTCTCCCTCGTTCTCCACCCCTGCATCAGGCTCGGTCCCCGCCTGCTGCAGCCTTGGTGCCCCCTCGGTCCCCAAGCGGAGCGGCAGGAATCCGCTCCGGGGCCCGGAACGTGACGGGCACGGGGGCAGCGCTCGATGTCGCCAGAGCCGGCACCCAGCTCCGAGCTGCTCCCTCCCGACGGGAAAAACCCAGGGTCCCAACACTTCGTGTTCAGCGCAGAGTACAAGTGGGAATCAGCGAGGTCCTGGGCACTAACGTTTAGCTTCTCGTTCTTCTTAGGGACACACAAGTAGCATAAGTAATTTCCTGGTGTAATGGTTTATCACCTAATCAGCAGCCAGGAATCAGTGCTCCGGAAGATTGACATTATCACATCCCGTATTTCCCTCTGGCATTCTCTTTCAGAGCACTGATGTGACAAAACAAAAAAGAACAACTTTAGTCAGTCTTTACCTTCAAACGAAATTCAAGACTCCCTAGCAGGGACCAATGTTCTGCGAGTTCACAAGACTCCCTCGCAGAAACCAACGTTCTGCGAGTTCACAGACTTGCTCGCAGAAACCAGTGTTCTGGGAGTTCAGGACTCGCTCGCAGAAACCAGTGTTCTACGAACAGTTCACTTGGCGAATCGCCCAGTGTAGCCGCCTGCAAGCGCCCAGGCTCGAACAACCAGCTCGGGTCGCACTCTCAGGCAACTGAGGCCACACCAGCACCACAGACGCTGTGGGTGCGTTCGCGGTTACCGGGCAACCGCGGCACCCGATTGTGACGGACGGGCCCAGGGTCAGGCCCTGGAGCAGGGGCGGGCCGGGGGCCGAGCCGAGCCCGCTCGGTCCCCGCCTGCTGCAGCCTTGGTGCCCCCTCAGTCCCCGGGCGGAGCGGGAGGAATCCGCTCCGGGGCCCGGAACGTGACGGGCACGGCGGCAGCGCTCGATATCGCCAGAGCCGGCAGCCAGCTCCGAGCTGCTCCCTCACGACGGGAAAAAACCCAGGGTCCCAACACTTCGTGTTCAGCGCAGAGTACAAGTGGGAATATTTATCAACCTCTATCTTCGCATGAAATGCAAGACTGATTTTGAGTTGTATTCCTAGCACTGTAATAAAAACATAATTGTTGCAAGTTTCCTACTTGCAGTAAACTCGAGATTTTAATATTCTTTCCAAGTTTATCTGTAATATATAGCTTTATATATTCTAAAGAACTTAGGTTTGGTAAATTGCATACTCTTTCATGCTGTTGAGCAATAGCACAGAATATTCGTGTCTTCAGCAGAACTGGTTTATCTTAGTAAAAAGACCTAGAAGTGAAAAACCTTCTGAATTAACCAGAATTAAGAAAATACTTTTGAAAACAAGGGAGGGAAAAAAATATCAACCCTATTAGTTTATGGTGTTTCCAAGTCTACTACTCTCTGCAGCCTAAGGAGGCTGTACTGGAATAAGGGAAGAGAGATCTTACAGATGTGTTATCTGTAAGTG
>VZSR01000393.1:15492734-15535314 GCA_013398615.1 Brachypodius melanocephalos | reverse complement strand
AAAATATCAGTTTCCCTAGAAACCTCTGTTTCCTTTGTCCTGACTTCAATTCCCATGTCACTTATTTCTGACTTTTATTTGTGACTGTAGATGTAAACTGCATTTTGAATTATTTCTTCAAAGCCTAAGGCAAATGCCAGCACTTGTACTGTGATTTTACAAAGACACTAGTGCTGAATTCCAAACTCTTGCCTAAAATGGTTTCTAATTTTAATTTAAATCATCTGATAAATGACCAGCTAGACTTTAGAATTACCTCAAGGTAAGGAGAAATCCAACTGCATGCTCAGGAAGTAGTTATGGCCCTTCCATTTTACTCTGAAAGAAAAAAGAGTTATCCAGAGTGCCCAAGTTTTCTTGCAGGTTTTCTTACACTGGATAAAAAAGATCAAGCAAATGACAGTTTACATGGGAGTATGTTGTGTCATAGAGGGAGATTAGCAGGTAGAATCTAAACTTCCACAGAGGAAGATCATTTCATGAGGACTTTAAAGTCCTCTACTGATGTCTTAAAAGGACAGAAATTCTTAAAACTTGCAAAGATCACAATCAGGCAATGCCAGGACGTTGTGGCAGTAAGCAAGTCCCCATTTTCACCCCTTAACTGGGACTTCAAAAGTCTCATGTGGCCAAGTTCCACCATTCATCTTTAAATACCTTCTCTGATCACTTGTTCATGATAGTTCACAACTTAGCAACATTCTAATCCATCTGCACAATTTCTAGAGTGAGAAGAATAAGAAAGCTGCCCTTACACAACAAGATGTGTTGTCAGTCTTGCATCTGCAGCCACATCCTACCTTGCTAGCAAGGTTTTCTGTTGGAACGTGAACTTTGCCACAGTGAAGGAAGTCTGAGAATGCTCTACGGGCTCTCATCTCCTGACCTTTTCCCCTCAGAATTTCCAAACACACTGACAAACCCTGGAGTTTATTGGACCACATCTGATTTCTGAAAAGACTGGAGTGATGAAGAATCATTTGTCGTGGTTGCAGCCTGGAAGGTCTGCTATGCAGCGTTTACATGAATTTTGTCTCCAGAAATCACCTTTATCTAACATTTAGTTGATTACTATTGAAAAGCACATCTAAAATTGTGCCGATACTTCTTCAAAGCCCCTAAATGATGTCCAGGTGTTAGAAACATAAATTACTTGTTGGTAGAATTCCTTTGTTAAGTCTAGGGCTTGACAAGCTTCAGTGATCTCAGATCTGGGGGAGGTTATCAAAGCTTGGGAAGAAGGATGCGCTTCTGATAGCGGGCACAGAGAATGCAGAATTTACAGGCCACAAGGACACTTGGCAGAACTCCCAAGATAAGGAAGAAACTAACAAAGTCAACTCAGCAACCGTGCTAAAATTAACTCCAACTGCGTAGAAGGCAATTCAGCCAGGGGAGTATTGCAACTACCATCTCACAGCCACTGACCCAAGAAACCCAGTGACTGAAAAGAGAAAGACTGAGCATAGGACTAATTAGCATGGGAAGCCAAAGAATCATTTAACCAGTCGAAGGCAGAATACCAGTTAATAGGAGAACCAGCTAGCTTTTGTGAATACCGATGCCTTTGTTTCCTAAAACGGTGTGAAGTTTTGATGGTCAGAGAGCCAGCTTCCTGTGGCTTAACTCCAGCTCCCTACTTTGCACAAACTAGAGCAGAAAATAGAAATACCTCGCCTTGGTGTGTGCATTGGCACTGTGCAGTGGGCAGCCAGCCCACACTGGGGTGAGAGAAGAAACGGAATGGCACAGTCAGTCCTCTTATGTAGTTACGCTGCTGTCAGCAAATGGTCCAATTTCAGAGTACAATGTTTTTTTTTCCATTATCTTCCATTACAGTGACCTACAGCTACAGATGGAATAAGTACATAAAATCACAGAATCATGGAATGGTTTGGCTTGGAAGGGGCTTTGAAGGTTACATCATTCCAACCCCCTGCCATGGGCAGAGACATCTTCCACTATCTCAGAATGCTCCAAGCCCTGTCCAGCCTGACCTTGGAAACTTCCACAGGTGGGGCAGCCTCAGCTTCTCTGGGCAACCTGTGCCAGGGCCTCACACTCACAGTGAAGGATTTATTCCTAATATGCATTCTGAATCCACTCTCTGTCAGTTTGAAGCCATTCTGCCTTGTCTTGTCACTCCAGGCCCTTGTAAACAGTCTCTCTCCATTTTTGTTGGAGCTCCTTCAGGCACTGGAAAGATCCACTTAGGTAGCCCTGAAGCTTCTCTTCCCTGGACTGAACAATGCTAATTCTCTCAAAGCCTTCCCAAAGTCATAAAACTAGAACACATCCTAGTGCTGTTATAAACATTTAGTGCCATTATCAGTAGTTAATTGATAAGTTAAATTTACCCAAAGAACTTAACTAGTACACTTAACTATAAAATAAGGAACTACTTCTCTAAGTGAACATGAAGATTTTTTGGGCCCATTTCCTAATTTATGAGTTTATGCATTAAAATCAGTATGAAAAGAAGACAGCTGTGGTTTTGATTTTGCTGTGGGTTAACTCTTATAGGCAGATAAACCCCACACACTTTCTCATCTGTCCTCTGCCGTGGTGGGGTTGCAGAGAGGCAGAAGGGCAACACTGAGAAAACTTGTGGGTTCAGATAAAGACAGATTAGTAAGTGAGGCAAAACTTTATGTGCAAGCAAAGCAAAACAAGGACTTATTCCCTGCTTCTTAGGCAGGCAAGTGTTTGGCCCTTTCCAGTAAAGTAGGCCCTCAGCCATAACCCCAAATGTCCCCCTTTCCTCCTCCTTTCCCCCTGCAGTGATTGCTCAGCAGGATGCCATGTGGAATAGGATTCCCCTTCCATCTGGTGGGATGTCCCAGCTTGTGTCCCCTCCCAGCTCCCCGTGCACCTCCTTGCTGCTGGGCTGGTGGGAGAAGCAGAAAAGGCCTTGACACTGTGTAAACACTGCTCAGCAATAACAAAAACACTGGTGTGTTATCAGCACCGTTGAGGCTGTAAATCCAAAACATGGCATCACACCGGCCACTGTGAAGAAAAATAACTCCATTGCAGCAAAACAGAATACAGGTTCTGAACCTTGCCTGCAAACTCTAATGCATTTATTCAGTGAAAATCCCTGTTTCTAGCAGCCCAAGTGAGATCCAACCTAGAAGCTATGTAATGAACAGTTCCATTAGCATCTTAAGAGTGCTCAGAGGAAACCAATCTCCTAATAAGCTGGTGTTTATGTTTGGTTTTATGGGTAATTTTTTTTCCTCCATAGGGAGAGTAGAAAAGAATACAGGGAGAGTAGAAGAGAATACAGCAGCATGCTCAATTGGTTTATTAAAATCAATGAGTTAGAAAGCAATAAGTAGCTATGGAACTGAGGAAAAGAGAATATTAATAGACCATGATAAAACACTCCATAGAAAACACAGTTATACTAGAGTATCCTTTTCCTTTCTGCAAAAGGCCCATCACAGAGGGCACAACCACCACGGCAGTACAGAAAGCTGCATCAAGAGCTTGTGGGGGAACAAAGAGTTCTTTGTATTGTAATGCCTATGGAAATTTTATGCAGTGGCAGAGCTCTTGTAAGAGCTGTAAATTAGTACAATGCCTTCAGATTTAAATCCAAACTAGAAGCATCCATGCTCCCAGAGCAGCAACCTTTCTGTCACTGTTTTGGACTGCAGCTTCAGAAACAGGCCAAACAGAAAACCTAAAACCTCATCTTAGAAAACCTAAAAGTGCACTTTGGTTTCCTCGAGCAAATTCAGGAGATACCTGTATTATACATGTAAATACCTAAGAAAAGAACAAGACCCTCAAAAAGGCAAAAGAGCTTGGTAATTTGTAAAAAGTAACTTTGGTCAAAAATACAATGTGCTATTAGATCGGTCTGAAGATGACATTCACAATGTTCCCTGGTGATATTGTGCACTGTACTGTAACAGTGGGTAACAATTGGACATAGCCAGTAGGATAACTGGATATGCTTTTCAAGCTTATTCTTAGTATTCATTGAATTATGCATTGAATTCTCATTCCTCTGTACACTTCAGCTCTACTGTAAACTTCAGAGACATTTTTTCACAAGCTTCTAACAAGTTATTCTGGATGCATAATTACTGAGACCAAATGGAGTCAAAATGCCTAGTGGGACTACTCTTTCTCAAAGCCTGGAGTCACACAGAATGAAGCAGTACAGAAATCATGATGTGCATGCCATACACATAACAGTCCAGTTACTGACCACAGTACTTCTTACAAAGGGAGATTCAAGATGTGCAATCATTTTTTACTTTTGCCTCAAATTACCTGAAAGAATAAGCTACAATAGTATCTTGAAGTTGTTTAAATTCAGGGCTGGCATTGCAATACCCTAGAAGTTTTAAGGGTACCTAGTGCTGGTGCCGTAACACAAGAGAACTGTAAGTGTGGATTACTAGTTGTTATTCATATTAGGTAAAAATGGGTCAACTCAGCTTTACAAAGCAGGGAGCAAGTCATGGAGAGGTTTTTTCCCTTCATTTCTTCAGTTGAGTACTGAAAGGAAACACAGAACTTCAATGTTACTACCAAAATAATATATATATATTTCATAGTAAAAAAATACTCAGAACTTTTAGAAAACACAACAGAACTGTTGGAATGTATAAAGAGTAGAAGATATTGAACAGTATTTTTACATTACACTACATCAGCCAAACAAATGGATAGTAGGGCTTGAGGAAGAATGATATAAATTAAGTTTTGTTAAAATGGCTTATTTTGGTCTCTGTCTGATAACTGTCATCACCATGATGTAAATACTTCACAATCCATTTAAATTTTCCTAAGTTGTGTTATTTCGTGATCAGCTGTGATTTGTTTAATTCCTGTTGTACCCATCACTGAAGTATCTGAGCACAATCTCTGAACAAGACAAATGGTAAAGTAGCAAAGGGCTGCAATAAGTGAACAGGCAACAGAATAAGTCATATTGGCATATATTGGCTTTGCCAAATCCTCTGCGAGTGCTTTCATTTCTTTTCCTCTTTGGTTTAAAATGCAGCACATTCTCATTACTTCTGATGATGCCAAGGAGCTCTAAACTGCATCTGCTGAAGGGAACTGTAAAGTTCTTTTTAGTGCCTATGATCAGAGAATTGCTTCATTGCTGCTATGATTCATACACAGCTTCACCAGCATTTCTTTCAGATTTCTTTTTGGCACTAGACAGAATTTGGTGACAATAGACTGTAAAAAGCCCAATGTTTTGGAACTCAATGTATTAAAAACTGCCTTGATTATGCATTAAAGCCACCAGAACATACATCACTATGATTTTCTAATTTCATTTATGAGTACTAGAAACATAAATAATATAACCTAACAAAAATGTTTATAATACTTTATTCTAAAGACAAAACGTGACTTATGCCCCAGAGAAAATTACTGAGATAAAAATTGCATTCTAACTGAGGATTTGTTTTTGCCATTTATGTGTTAATTCCTTTGAGCAAGGTGATTAGCCCTTATTCAGATGTTCTTGTTCCTGTTAAGAAGGGAAACTGATACAATGACATCAAGTCTTTCTTGAGCACAATCCTCATTGTTCTTCCAAAAATAAGTAGTGTCAAGTATGAAATGAGTATCTAGTGGGGGATATTTCTTTTGCACAATGGTCCAAGGGTTGTTTGGTTTGGTTTCATTTGGTTTGGTTTTATCTCCACACAGCATCAAACCTTGCATTTAACTCATCTACTTCAGTTTCTGATCAGTCTTATACTGGGTCCCTGTTTCCAGCAGCAACTTCAAATTCGTCCTCTAACTTCCTCCAGAAGTATGGCAATACTGCAGTCAGATTTATCCTGAATGGCTGCTCCCCTCCACGAAATTTTGAGGCCTGAACCCTCAAAACAGTATCTGATGTTGTCATATATAAGTTGGTTTGCTGAACAAAGGAACGCTATGTTCTGGAAAGATCTGAATCAGGAGGAAATGTTGACTGTGACTGCCAGCATTTATCCATAAGTGCAGTGTTCCATTTCCCTTCCTTTCTGCACAGCATTTTAAACATCACTGTCTCAAAGAAAAGGTATCCCCAGCTTGACCAGCAGGTACAGATGGTGATGAAAGAACTCTTTAATTTCCTTTTTCTCAGGTTCTCACAGTATGTTCATTAATGTTGTCACTGCTTGTCTATACTCATCAGCTTGAGTTCTGTGTTTTCATTTTCATGGGTTCAGTCCACCAGCTGCTGAACTCAGTGGAAAGCCACCATTGGAATGCTTTTAGTGAAGCCTTGAGTGATATGAATGGCTATCCCACAGACTGTTTCTAGAGTGGTTAAATTTACAGTCAACTGGCAGGATAAATCCTGCTTTTACATCAGTGTATGCTTCTGTTCTGCATCATCAAATATTTTTTTAAAGAAGTGCTCAGAAATTAAATCAAACTAATGGAATCACGATTATGCAAAAATATCTGCTACATGTTATTTTAGTTGCCAAAACTGACCTGTGCAATTACTGGTTCTGCCATACAAATGTTTCTACAAAATGGCCATCTTTCAACATTTTGACCTGCAAACAGTACACGGGTAAGGCATTTAGGATAAATTACTTTTGGTTCTGGACCAAGGGGCAATAGAGATAGCTTTAAATCAATAGGGGGAGGCCTAATTAGAAGACTCACAAACCATTGCAAAACAAATGCAGTTTGAAGGCCCAGATTCACTTTGGCTGTTGCAGACTGCTGGAGTGATGCGAGTGAGCTGTGCCCTAGTCTCTTCATCATTCTGGATGTCTCTTAGTTGCCATATGTTATCTGCTTTACTTTCCCCAGTCACTCTACACTTCACCATTCATTTGAGTTAGAACTGTAACAAGATGCCAGCAGAGTGAATCATTTGGAGACAAGTGCATGTTATTCTTTATTCAGCTGCTGCCCGCCTGGTCATGCATTCAAATGGCCAGATCTAAAGTGACAGAACCTTGTATTCCCCATTACAGCCCTGAATTAGCCAAGTGTAGGGAACAGGGAGGGGATATACATGGTATTGCCAGGGGAACAAGGGAGGAAAAAAGGTTCCTGATCTTTAAAACTGCTAGACCTCTCCAAACACTAATACTTGGAATGAAGTGATTTGCATTGCTTTAATAAGTGATACATAAAATTCATGATGGTGTTAATGAGCTGGTTCTGAGTCTTTGTCAAAACATATCTTAAGGACAACTTCAGTGGTGTTTGAGGCATCAGACTTCACTTTTGATAAAATCTGTTTGAACTTCTTGAGGTAATGAACCTAGTGAAGCTTCCCTGAAGGAAGTACTATTTCTCCTTTGCTCCTAAAATTTATTTATTTACTGCTTCATTTATGGCAGGCTTAGATGACAAATTCTCAGAAATGGCCTTTAAAAATACTTTGTCTAAAAGTTTTCGCAGATTAGAGAGAAAAAAATCCCCAAAATTGCAAAGGAATATGAAAATTCTCTCCATTCCTCCACTGTCTCACTGTTAATGAAAATGCTTTTACCCCCATTACTTGTTATAGCTAAGATATTTCCAACATTTTTTGCATCCTTCAAATACTTGAACACTGAGTACATGACCCAAGATGAAATAAATGCACATTGTGAAATTAAAGGAGTATTGATGAACTCGGACCACTACAACTCCACAGCCTAAAGAGAGGGTGGTCAATCCCCAACAGATGACAGAGAGGTGCTGAAGCTTCTCAAGAGCTCATTTGCTGCAGGTGGGGGTGATTTGATGGAAGAACTGTACCCACAGGGAAGTCTGCAGGACCACTCGCCATACACACAGCATGCTGCAATGAATTTTGGAACTCCATAAATACACGCATCATTTTAGGCTGATTTACTCCAACTGTGGGGCCATCCACAAATTGGTGCAGGGATCTAATGCTGAACTCAACAGATGCTCCATCAACATCCATGGAACCACAACTAGTGATCCCCCAAAATCCATGCTCAGCTGCCCCAGGGGAGGCTGCAGGCGCTGACCCTCGTTAACACAGGGCTAAGTGGCCGATGCCTGAGCCTCCTTAGCCTCCTCCTCCTCCTTAGCCTCCTCGTCCTGACCCAAACCAAGACAGTCCCAGGGAGCTCTGGTGGGTGGGTGCCTTGCAGCACACCCTGAGCTCATATCAAAGGATTTAGCTCCCCACAGGAACCAGCAAAGACCAGCACTGATCACAGCAGGTAAAGATCTGTTGCATAAAGGCTTGAAAGTGTTCTACAGCAGAGTCTCAAGCTTGTGTTTCTCACTGCAAAGGTGTGTGTCAGTCGTGAGGCAGCTGCCCGCCTGCATGGTTCTTCTGGATGCTAAGAGTGCTCAGCGAGCTGGCCCCAAGGAGAGCTTCAGGACAAGGAAACAGGGAAGGTGCAGCTCTGCACACTGGGTTCCCCAGTGAGGATCGAGAGCCGGGCATCTCCAGTGGAGATTTAATCCACGATGCCGTGAGCTCTGGGGCACAGAGGGTGGCTGGTCCCATCAGACAGCCTGGCCTCACTCTGCTCAGCGGGCTTCGGGTGCTACACTGGCCTAAGGAGGTGGTGGGGCTGTTCAGCCTGGAGAAGAAGGGACTCAGGGGTGACCTTATCCCTCTACAACTACCTGGAAGGAGGGTGGAGCCGGGTGGGGATGGGGCTCTTCTCCCAGGTAACAAGTGACAGGACTTACTATGGCTGCACTCAAGGGAAGTTGAGGTTGGACATTGGGAAGAATTTTTTCCCAGAAAGATGATTAGACATCGGAATGGACTGACCGGAGAGGTAGTGGAGTCCCCACCCCCGGAGGTGTTTAAGGACTGGACGTGGCTCTCAGTGCCATGGTCTGGGTGACAAGGAGGGGATGGGGCACAAGGTTGGACTGTGTGATCTCAGAGGTCCTGTCAAGCGGCCTGGTTCTGTGACTCCGTGCCGGGGGCTGCTGCGGGCGCTGCCCGGGCCGGCGGGCACGGGGCGCCGCGGGGGCGGTGCGGGGCGGAGGGCGCTGCGCAGCCGGTGCAGTGCGGCGGGCGGGCCCCGGCGGCTCCGCGGCCATTCCACACGGCGGCACCGGCCTCGCACGGCGGCACCGCGGGAGCCGCCGCAGCCCCGCCATGGCCAAGGAGGGAGCGCAGCGAGCCGAGGAGACGGAGCAGATGATCGAGAAGGAGGGCGGCAGGGAGGCGGCCGAGGGCGGCGCGGGGGGCAGCCTGCGCGCCGGGGACGCCAAGGAGATGCGAGCCGTGGTGCTGTCCGCCTTCGGGGGACTCAACAAGCTCCGCGTGTCCAAGAAAGCCATGCCGGAGCCGCAGGAGGGCGAGCTGAAGATCCGCGTCAAAGCCTGGTCCAGTATCGCCCCTCGCCCTGTCCTTCCCCGGGGGCGCGGGCGGGTGCGGGACCCCGCGGGGCCGGGCGGGGTGCGGGGTCCCGCGGGTGCCCGCGCTGGCGGCCGGGCATCCCTGCGGCCGGGCATCCCTGCGGCCGGGCATCCCTGCGCTCGGAGCGGGCCGAAGAAGCCCCGCAGCCCTCGGCTCTGGCGCCGACTTCCCTCACCTGTGGCTTCCCCGCGGGGGAGCCCCGCTCCCGGCAGCCGCTGCCGCCCCGTGCCTTCCCCGGCGGCGCCGGGAGCCTCGGCCCAGCGCTCGGCTCTGGGCTCCCCAGTCCAGGGCGGGCAGCGGGGTTTGTGTGCGCTCGGAGACAAGAAAATTGTCAGCGGCATTTCACGCTACGAGCTTGGGGGGAAAGGGGGGGAAAGAATGGCCAAGTGCGTTCAGGGTTTGGGTTTCTGTGAGAAATGTGCATGCCAGATTGTGCGTGTGTTGCTCAGCACCTGTCTCTCTCCCTTCTGACGCTGTTTTTCTCCTGGGAATCACTTACTTAAGTCAGCATCCTTTTTCATCGGAGCTGCTGTGGCAGCATGGCCAGAGCTCGGGATAACTTCCCAGTGTTAGTCCCTGTGTCCAGGTGACAAAGTGGCTACGGTCTGGCAGCCTCCTGAAATGAGCTTTCCTGGATGGCTTTTTTTTTTTTTTTAAATTTTTTTTTTTATTCCCAGACAGTCGGAGCCGACTGTTCTTCCTAGATTGCTGCTTCTTAGTGCTCATGTTCCTTCGTGAAAATAGGATTAATTTTTTTGAGTAACAGAAGCCATATTAGGATCTTACTACACAACTTGATGTTTACCAAAGACTGAATTAATTTTGCCTAGGCAAGGATTTATCTTCTGTTGTCCTTTTCTGCTATGTGAAAACGTGGTGCTTCTGGAAGATAAATTCCAAGGTGAAGGCCAAGTTGTTTACTTTAGAAGTAATTTGTGTTAGAAATGTTACTGGTATGGAGGAGTGATCTTGTTTTGAATCATGTATCAGTGGATCTGCTTAGATTTCAAAATATCCTGGTAGCTGAGTGTCTTGACCTGTACAGATGCTGTGCTTTCCATCCAGTTCTTAATGGGGCACATAAAGTTTGTGACTCCTGTGAGTATTCCCCCTTACCAAACTGTTGCCTATGAAAAGTAGTGATATCCATCAGTCTGCATGAGTACTAATAAATAATGGGCCTGGATTTTTTGCATTCACACTTGGTATTGGGGGTTTTTTTTCTCTCTTCTAGTCGCAATGGGAAATGCAAGAGATCCTGTTCTAAGTGAATAGAACGAATGGTAGCATCATAGGTGTTGGGCAGCTCATTTTGGTATCAAGAAGGGCTATATTTTCATTTGAGAACAGTTTGTCTTGTTTCCTGAGGGATTTTTTCCCCAGCCGTTGGATTAACAAAAGGTAACATGCAAAACTCAAAATGTTATTAGCACATGGATATATTCCTCTAAATGTGCCAGGGGTTTACAGCATTTTCCAGTACCTGTAAGAATTCCACTTCCACGAGACCAATAGCTGGGTTAGTATCACAAATAGCAAGGTACCTGCACAAGAACACTTGGCTGTAAAATAGAATTGTGCAGCCACAGCTGCGGCTGCTCTCCAGCACTGACTGCGGTGTCAGTAGAGTTGTGTGAGTTGCACACGTGCTGTTTGACATCAGCAGATCTGCTCACCTGCTCCACAGGTTACTGCCAGGTTGTGCACAAAGCCCCGTGTGTTCTGGGAGCTTCCCTTTGTGCTGGAGGAGCCTGCAGGGTGGATAGCATCTGCTTGTCACTCCTGACTGGAAAACGGCCATGGGGCTGAAATGTCACCAGGTCACCAAAGTGTGCTTCCAGGCAAGGCAAAATGGCTTTGCTGATCCTCTTGACCCAAGCCTGTAAATGCAGAGGATTGACTGGGATGATGATGGATTTGGGAGAGCGAGTGAGAAGGGGCTTGGCTTTGCCCAGGGCAGCACGCATGTTGATGCAGGCAGTGCTGCACACACCCAAGATGGGTTGCTCCAGTCATCAATATTTCTTACAAATCACGTTTTCTGTTGAATCAGTTTTGTAGTTCACCACCACTAGAGATGATGATTATTATTATTTGACTCGACAAATTGATGGAGAAAAAGGAGCTTTATTTTAAGAAGAACACACACATGCTTGATAAATAGTATACACCAGTGGAACAGCAAGTTCTGTGTGGTCTCTGAATTCCCTGTGGATAGAACAATTAAATCATGTGTCTAGACCCTTAAGTTGTATGTATACACTTCGTAGTATGGTACTAGAAATGTTGCTATTAGCACTAAGCCAGATGAATAATTCTTTTGCAAGTCTGGAGTATCAGTAATACAATTGAAAATGTGTCAGCTGAGATGCGTCATGTGTTAGCCTCATTCAGTGACTAAGAAATGGAACAGCCATCAATGTCCAAGCTGAGTCACAGCTTCTGCATATTTCCTGAAATAATTTTTGATTGATAATGATGAAGCAGTTGAAACTCCTGTATTTGTTTGTATTGTAATTTGCAGGCAGCAGAACATTGGGATACAGACTGTTTAAAAGATGAGACAAGTAGCTGGAATGAATGGAAGCTGTATTTCAGATAGGTTGTGTGAATAAGCAGCGGTGTCCTATAATTACCTCCCTCTGTTGTTCTTTTTTCCCTTATAATTATTTCTTCCTTGTGCTGCTCTACATGTGCATCATGAGGAATGAGGCAGAAGTGACTCTTCTGACTCTGTCACTGTGAGATAACAGCACTTTAAAAAAACTGGAGCAGATAAATAAATCCTAAGTGTAACAGAGTAGCAGACTGCCAATAAGTGTTGCTCCTAAAGGCAGTCTTGTTCATATGGTGTTGGTTTCTGCATAAAAAGCATGAAACCTGATAGTTTTAAACCTTTCCTTTATATATAGATATGGTTGGTTTTGTTGTGGGGGTTTTTGTTGTTGTTTTTGTTGTCGTTTACTTTAAAGATTGGGTGGTTTGCTGGCTGGGGTTAAGAGGAAGGATTTTAAGAATGCAAAACTCAGTAGTGCTCTTGTTTGCTCTGTGACATTTCATTCATTTCAGTAGTTAATTTCAGTGAAGTTTTACAGTGAAATAACGCAGATCAAAACCAGCACCTCTCCAAACCAAAGTGTCATGAAGTGATCTGCATGATTTGGGATTTTGCAATGGAAGTTATTGGGCATCCTCGAGTGTGTGGGATGGAACAAGGAGAAGTGAGTTGACTGTTGCTTTCCACAGTTAAGAAAAGGGAAATAAAATTGCAGCAAAACTAAACCACAAGTATAGAGAATAATATTCAAGGCTCTCAAAAAGACCTAGTGTTAAGGTAGAGCATTGCAGACTGAGAAAGTGAGATTCAGATTCGAGGATAATTCCATATTTGACAAACTCTGCCTCCACTAATGCACAGTTAATCTAGTCTGTGCAGGTCACAGAGACATCCCTGCTTTGTCACAGGGAGGTTCTTGCAGAACCCCAACGGCAATGTAATTCGTCTTCCTCTCTATTTTCATTTGCATCCAGCTCTTGATGCTGTGTACTGTTTGTCACTGGATTGCTTTGCATTTACACTTCTCCCTCTGCATATTCCCTTTCTTAAAGTTCAAGTATCACTTTTTCTGGCTGCACACCAGAACAGGCTATGCTTGTTTGCACTGTTACAAGAAACAAATTGTGCTTAATCTCTAAATCCACCACTCTTCACGAGACATATTTTCTTGTGATGTTCTGTGCAGCCAAAGAGTCTGCTGTTGATTGAAACCCGGTGAAAGAGCTGGGTGTCTTGGGTGCAGTTACAAAACTTGCCCTCCATCTTTAGGCCCTCCTGGTTATAAGAAAAAACAAAAACAAAACAAAAACAAAACAAAACAAACAAAAAAAAAGATAAAAAAGAAAAAAAGGAAAAAAAAAAAAAGAAAAAAAAGGAAAAAAAAAAAAAGGGGAAAAAAAAAAAAAGGCTGAGTTGACCAATACACCGTGATCATGTTTTCAGATCTACTGGTCTTCAAATTTCGTAGCTAAAATAAAACTTCTGTCCTTCCTCAAAAGTGGAGAAGAATAGGAATAAATGCATGTATGAGAGTAGCAGGGATGCCACAACAAATAAGAATATAAAAGAGAGAAGTGAATGAAGAAGAAACTCTCTATAAAGTGACTAGAAATTATTAGAAAGCCTGATCAACATTCCATGTTTCAACTAGTAATTAAAACTATACGAACACGTGACGTATTATTTATCTTGTGTAGTGTTTATTTGTCCCTTATCACATCTGTTCTAATGTGAGGCCTCATAAGTTCATTGTAATAGAGGTGAACTCTCAGTATAATTTTGCTGCCCTGTCGCGGTGCGCATCCAACTACCGGCCTGGCTAGCCTCGGCACACCGGCAACACGACGGGTAAAGCTCGATCCTCGGAAGGATCTCACCTATCCCTCTGAGTTCTTGGCTCCCTGTAGTAACGAGGTGTGGCGACGGTGGAGAGAAAGGAGGACTCTCAGAGGGGACAACTGAAAAGGTTTATTAGAGATCCAAGCAGGAGCCTCCTCACCTTTGGAGTGTCAGCCTCGGAGAGCAAGGGACACTCGGTTACAGTAACTTATATTTGGGGGAGGAGAAGAGGGGTAGACTCAGGAGAAGACCAATCAGAGGAGAAAGGGGATGGACTCAGGAGAAGACCAATCAGAGGAGAAAGGGGATGGCTCTCAACTTGAGATACAATAAGGCTGACAAATGATAAGGGGCAGGAGGGGATTTCTCCAGAGCTCTGTCCAATCATCTAGAGCCTTCCCTGGAACTTTCTAGAGGTAGGGAGCGGCCCCAGAATGACAGGCAGGCCCTGGGGGCAGGGATCAAGGAGATTGACAAGGGAGTCTGAGGGGAAAGTAACTTTGACTGATGGGGAAAACCAACTTAAGAGCGGGAAAGTACAAAGGGGGAAGCGGACAAACCAGAGAGACAACTGGGGTACATAGAACTGTAAGAATACAGAGAACTGAATTACAAAAACATAATATAAAGCTGAAAAGCACCACCACACTGCCCCTTATCCCCCTTTGGGGAAAAAAATATGTAGAAAAGGAATGGAATTAGGACAGAACTGAACTGCCAGTATTATGTCATTAGAATGACATAATATGCAGAACTGAACATGTGCCTTCTCAAAAACTGTCTGACAATTTACTTCATGAGAAGGAATCTGTGATCATTGTCATTAGCAAGAAGCAATGGCCTTTGCTTATCCACTTGTCTCCTTCCTGCCTGCTTGTTATGACACCCTGGGGTGTGTTCCTGCCCAGGTTCCCTCATCACTGTCCTGCCTCCAGCTGCCTTTTTCTGCAGGAATGTAGGGAAAAGTTGACTTCTTGTAAATCAATTGCAGTGTGGAAAGATGCATTTAAAAGATGGTTGCTGAAGTTAATGTACACAGTGGTTGCCACCGTCAGTGCTGTGGGGTTTCTGGGTTTGTGGTTTGTTTTGGAGCTTTTGTCTGTTTGTTTGTTCCTCTTCCCCAAACAAAGGCTGCCTTGCAGACCTTTTGCCATTTGGAATTTCTCTTTCATTATCAACATCACAGTGGCGACGGAGGAGGTGGTCTTACCCGCTGGATAAGAAGTGACCTTTCCAAAATAATTTCAAATTTTCCAACTTAACTGTGTGAAAACCCCTCCTAACTTTCCATATGATTGACATTATAAGCTTTGTGTATGAGCATGGTGAAAGTTGTGAGTTCAGGTTGCTCTTAAACCCTCCACCACAATTATGAATGCATACATTTGGTGGGATTTCCTTCCCCCTCCCCAGTGACCTACATCCCATGAATGTCATGCTGTCTTCATGCTAGGGCTGTGTGTCTACTCTGTTAATTTGTTGGGTCTGTTCAGTCAGCCTGTGCCTTGATTAGTATCTGACTAAGGCTGTATCTAATAAATCCTTGTGCCCATCAGTAATGTGACGTATCCAGGCAGTTGCTGGTATCACATGTGTGAGTAGGACTGGCTGTGTGCTTGGCTGACAATGGCTAAAAATAGGGCTGTGTTTTGGAACAATGGATTCATGCTGAAGGATATTTCAACTAGTTAGGAGTTCTAAAGTTTTTATTGTGGCATTAAGGTCAGTAATCAATATATGCGCATAGCAGATGAGTGGTGCCCTTTTTTTTTTTTTTTTTTTTTTTGTGTGTGTGTGTGTGTGTGTCTGCCTAGAGAACCACCAAATTTTCCTTAATAAAATTGGATAGCATACCAAAGACAATGCAAAAGTGCTTTAGGATTTTTGCAAAGCCAAGACTATGGGGAAAGACCTGTATTTTTTTCTGAGCAGCAAACCTGAGGACTTCAAAGACCTAGTAACTTCTGAAAAAATGTACAGACATGATCTAGGAAGGAACAGTTTTAAAACAAAAGCCTATCTGGTACTTAGTAAGTTCATGCCAGAGTTTGGACTCCTGCCTGATACAAACACAAGATGCATTCCTGAGGTCACATCAAAGGTTAGGACAGTTAGATCATGTAGCTCCTAGCCCAAAATAACTATATTGTGTGAGGTTTGGCATTTTCTTCTTAAGTTGACCTGGCTTTACTTGCCGCCTAGTAATGCATTTGTCAAAATTACAGTGTTTCACTGTTCTGAATTCTGAAATGCCCTGTGTGACTGCTGAGCAGTCTGGTCAGCTCAGGGCTGCTGGCAGCTGTGGTGTCCTGGCACATGCAGCCTCTGCCCAAGGCTCAGCATCCCAGGAGTGGGAATGTCTGCTGGGTCCCTCTTACCCTACAAAGCCCAGCTTTTTAATGCTGCCCTGGAGTTTTCTGGCTGTCCCATCATTCAGGTTAGGTCTTCCTCCTCTGCTTTGATCTGTGGTAATAGTCTTAATTTTATTTTTTCCTGTGTTTTACAGTGGTTTGAACTTTATTGATTTGATGGTGCGACAGGGGAATATTGACAACCCTCCTAAGACGCCGCTTGTTCCTGGGTTTGAATGTTCCGGAATTGTAGAAGCTCTTGGAGACAGCGTGAAAGGATTTGAGGTAATATTTTTTTTATTTTCAAAATGAGAGTTATAAGTCTCATATAAATAATAACAAGTTCCTAATCCCTTCTGCTCTGCCAGTGACAGCAGCCTTCACCACCCTGTTGAGATTTAAAAGGTCAATTTTTCCTTGCTGCTTCCCAAGCGTGAGAATGACCTCTTGAATTAGTTTCTGAATCCGCTACTGTCATCTCCTTCAAATCCTTCCTGAAAAGTCACTTGTGCCATGTGCACATCCTGATGGCTAAATAGGAACTGGAAAGCATGAGAGATGTCCTTTAATAAAATAAAAGAAATTAAGTTAACTTGTTAAGTTTCTTTTCTTGGCCACGTTTCCTGCCATCACTGCTCTTTTTCTCAAAGCCCAGGTGCTGCTGACTCTGGTTCCAGCTTTTGATCTTGAGTTAACAGAGCCCTGTTTACAGTAAGCATTGCTTCTTAAAACTCTGTGCATTAATGAGGTGCAGATTAAATTAGGATCCTGATTCTGGATATAGGACTTAGTCTGATTGCTCAGGAAAAACATCTGTTTCACCTGACAGGTTGTGATAAATGACAAATAGTTGATGTATATAATAAAGCTTTCATAAGTGGTTACGGACTCTTTGGTATCTCTTATTGCATTTAAGCAGCATTTTGTCCTGGTTCCTATTCCATTATTGGTAATAAACATCCATATTCACTGCAAACTTGCATTTTACTGCCTAAGTACATTGAAAATTTTGGAAATAAATCCTGAGTTAATACATGTTAATCCTCTCTTAGTTATTTGCAGAGTCAGTCATGTCAAAAGGTAATCAAATTTTCTGAATTCTTATTATATCTGGATCTTCTTGATACAAATATTTTTATCTAAAGACAATTTTTCTTCTCAAACAGCTAAAATTTGTCAGTTGAATTAAGAGAGTGGCCAGTTTAGTTTCAACTGTTTCACCATTTTCAGTGAGGAGAGCATCGTAGGGGATTTGCCTCAATTTCCTCCCTACGCCATCTCTGGCTTGAAACAAGTTGAAATCTTTCAATGTATTTTGTTATAGACAACAACTGAATGATAATTTTGCTGTTTGAAAACCTTTGTTACGTCAGTAGTTCTGCTCTAGCATCTGTACTTCATAGCTGTGCTCCATATCAGAATATTCTCTGAAAGGAGTCTAGAAAGCCTCTGCTCCAGATCAGCACTCTCATTTTTAAAGTTCTTGCTATTTTTAAAGGGTATCATGAGGCTACAACATATGGTGCTTGTTTGAATAACACTGCACCTGACTGAATATTCTGTGTCTCTTTTTAAAGTGACGCTTTTGTTCTGACTGTGGAGCACGTTTGTGCACTGGTTGTACTCCCTGTAATTGAAACAAGCCATAGTATTTCATTTTTTGCACATAACCTTCGTAGCCATGGTGGTGGTTGAGTGATCTAGAAAAGGGTCCACAGAGAGACAGCTGTGCATGGGTGTGAATCCATCAGCAAGAGGACATGCCCTGAGGATGATGGAAGAACGTTCAGTTGGTTTCTTTATGGAATTCTTGCACAGAGTAGGGGCACACCAGATGTTTGATGTCTCCTCAGCATGTGTTGTTTCCTCTGTCCACAGTAACAGCAAAGATTGCATGCACCCTGTATCTTCTGACCTTCTTCCCCTGGGTACATCTCTCTTCCAGTTCAAGCCCTACTGAAATAGATGTAATGCCTGTTCCCTCTGCCATTAAAAGCAAAAGCTGTTTTCTGATGATGACAGCTGTATGAGGGCTGATGTCCCTCCAGTTTTGGGGGTGATTCTCAGGAAGTGACCTCTCATCTGGTTAGGCTCTCAGTAGTGTCTCTGATAAAATGTGGTATTTAATGCTTCCAAGAAATCCCTTGGGAATCACCAAGAGGGACTTCTCTGCATTCTTTTTGGTAATCATTTATGATTTATGGCAAAGATATAGGGCATACTGACATCTGCACTAATTAATCCTAGCAGACTTTCTATTTTAGATCCTTCTCTAAGTGTAAAAGGGAACCACAGAGTGATTACCAGTGAGGCATTGTTAATTTGAATGTTTTTCAAAAGGAGGAGGCATTTCAGTGAAATTGGAATGACAGCTCTGTTTCAGCATTGTCATTCTAAAAGAGACAAACCCTTCAGAACTGTCAGCAGCACCTTAGCTTTGAGCAAACCTGCAATATCCCAAAGCAAAAGTGGTGACTCAGGAGACCAAAATGTGCTTGTGCTGTAAACATTTGCCTGAAGGCAAAAGTGTTGTGCTTTACTCCATACCTGTAGTTTCTAAAGCATTAGAGGGCATTGGTAGAATGTAAGAGAGTATCAGGCAGATAAGCAAAGTTATTTTAGAGGGACAGCTGCTGTTAGTTTTAGTTAAAACACAAGGGCCTGGAGTTTGATGCTGTTCCTGTCTGATCCTGTGGCTCCATTGCAGAGCTCCTTTCATGGTTCAGGATGTTGTTTTGGTTGGTGTATTCTAGAAAGGCAAAGGTCTGAGGCAAGGTAAAAGATGCCATGGGGTTGCTGGTGACAAGCAATTATTGACAGTTTTTAAGAGCTGTGTCTGTGAAGATTTTGATACACACTGGCCAAACATTTGCTCAGTGTGGCTGTCCCTTGTAGACCCAGCAGCCCAATTCCTGCTCTAAGCCCAATTTCTTGCTTTCCAAGTCTGTTGTGCCTTGTTGTTACTCTTGTCCATCTGAGAGGAGTCAGTATGTCTGATTTAAAAACCTGAAGCTGCAATGAAGGCCATATACAAACATATGAGCTTGATGTGCCTGGACCTCTGAAAGGTTCCTAGGAGCAGCCAAATGTATCTAATATTTACAGAAAGCCTTTTTTTCTTCATACTGAGTTACCCTTCTACTTCCATATATTCTCAAAAGAATCTGAGGAGAAAAATGTTGCATTGAAAGATAATACTTCATTGCTCCTTTAAATCCTGTCAAATTCACTTTCTAGGTTTAACAGTGCCCTTAAAATCCAGAGGTATATTTTTGATGTTTAAGGTGGCTTATTTGAAGCTGTAGAACAAAATTCTACTCTGACACATGGCTGTGGAGATTACAATCATGGATATATCTTGGTAGAATCAGTTAATAAGGTGATAAAAATAGAGAGTGGGTACAGATGGTGTTATCTTCTGAATGAGAGTTTTGCAACCCTTTCATGTGCTCCATCTACCAGAACACAAGGCCTTTCCTTCTCAATCCACAGAGAGGAAAAGTAGCTCTAAATTAGTGTGAGAACTGAGCAAACAAAGTGAAAATTATCCCAGGTATAATTTTCTTTATTCCATGTTTCTCATCAATATATTTATAACCTTTTCCCCTCATTTCTTTCTCTTTAGCAAAATTCCTGGTTATTAGTAAAAATGCTGTTCTCATTGCTTATGTTTGTTATTTGGGAGCTCTGCTTGCAAAAGATGATCTGTATTAGTGATGGTAAAAGACTGCTCTATCAGAGAAGAGTGGAGCAAAAAAAAAAGGGTGGGGGCAAGAAGTGGCTTTAACTTTTTTTGGTTATTTTTTTTAACATTAAAAATAGTCAAAGCCCAAAGCTGAGCAGCTTAATTGCTGTTTTGCCAAAGATGTGGAGCCCCATTTTCCTCACAGTCAGCCAGTGACCCCCACACCATGAACAGGAGACTTGCAGGTCTCACAGGTTGCTCTCTACGCTCTCAGTTGCAATCAGATCTTCAACATGGTTTTCTTCCTTGTTCGTAGATTGGAGACAGAGTCATGGCTTTTGTAAACTACAATGCCTGGGCTGAAGTAGTGTGTACCCCAGTAGAATTTGTCTACAAGATCCCAGATGACATGAATTTTTCCGAAGCTGCTGCATTTCCTATGAACTTTGTAACTGCCTACATGATGCTCTTTGAGGTGGCTAACCTGAGAGAAGGCATGTCTGTGCTGGTTCACTCAGCAGGAGGTGGGGTGGTAAGTTGGAACTTTTCTTCCTTTCCTGTCACTGAGTAACTGTGATTCTGGTGTGTCTTGATTCCTGAAATGAGCCAGAACCTGCAGTTTGATGTGATATTCCTCTGTGTGAGGGGTTGCACTGGGAAGAACTGCGTCTGTTTTCCCTTCAAAATGCTGGTGTGAATGGTTGGCAGGAGCTCTTGGTGAAATAGAAACATTATGGCTCTAAACTTTATGAAAAAACCCTGATTGGTTGTCAGCAGATCAAGGGTCAAGTGTTGTCCCAGATACTGCATTCCTGAACTTACACATGTTGTACTTCTGTGTTAAAGAAGGGTGTAGTGAAAGGAATAAATAAGCTCCTTGCAAAAGGGCAAAAGGTATTTGTAGGTAACCATAATCCTCTTTATAGTAAATATCCCTCTTGGAATACTGCACATACAATGTTGTGAGTGTGTGTGATGCTTTCACTGTGAAAGATTTTCTTTCCCCCTTCGTTGTAGAGGGATTGAAAGCAGTGCAGAGAAAAGGTACAAATTGGAAATTGTAGCCAGTGGTGGCTGCTGCATGTTGTAGTTTGGCTCAGTCCCGAGGAGGCATTGTTTGGCACAGGCAAAGGATGAATTCGTGGAAATACCAGGCCACAGAGTGAAATAAAGAGTTGGTATTTTGTGTTACCAGTTCCTTGAAGTATCTTTAGGAAAATCTCTATCCTTTGGAAAGTATTAAAGTTTTGTGCAAAATATTACAATATTGACTGGGGAGTTCGTTTACCTTTGAAATTTTCCAGTTCTTTTTCATAAGACAGATCTTGTGAGCTGGGACCATTAGCAAATAGCAGCCTTTGAAACTGGAGTACCTTTTCTGTGGTCTTGTTATGCCTTATTTATGGTAAATTAATGTTCTGTTTTCTACTGAGGTCTGGTGGGCACCCCCAAACACGCTGTCTTTAATTCTGTGCCTTTAGCCCTCCTTTCAGGTTCTCATATAAATGAAGGCAGTAATCAAAGGAATAAATTCATGAGTTCCCTGTACAAGGTATTTTTAGCTAACCATAATCCCAGTGGCAGTGAAGGGTCAGTCCTGTTGGAATACTCGTGTAAATGAATGGAATTTATAATCGTATTATGCTCTGGCACAGTATGGCCCAGAGTGTTATGGCTGACTATTGTTCTGTAGGGTTAAATCTCTTCCTGTGGAATTCAGGGCTGCTAAAGCAACATGAGGCCACACATCCAGGGGAATATTTTACAGGAATCAAAGTCTCAGCTGTAGCTCCAAGGCCATTTGCCCACCTGGCACTGTACAGACCCTGTGTAGGCTGAGCATACAGAACTAGCCCCAAAGCAATCCTTGCATCTACCTGTGTATCTAGAGAAGATGAACTCCTCCTTCTTTTAAGGATTTCTGTGTTTCTTCCTCTTCCTGACCTCACTTGCCTCTGTTATTTCCTCCTCCTTCTCCCGAAGGACTGGTAATGCTCTGTTAATGTCAGCTTTCACAGATCTTCTGCCCTAGTTCCCAGCCTCTGTGCTGGGCTGTTCCTGGAAGGAGCTGCTGGCTTCCTCTCTCATCCCAGCTGTTCAGTGGGCAGCTTTTGGCTGGTCCTCTGCTGTGACTGCTCCAAACCTTCTCTGAGAAGCTAAAGGAAGGATGGATCCTGCTTGGCTGCCAGGAGAACAAGGAGAAATCGGATCCATCACTTGCTAAGTAGTTCAACAAAGCAGAGTTTCCAAGGGAAAGCCCAGACATGCAGGAAGAGCAGCCAGGCTGGCCAGTAAGGGATGGAGGGCTGTGTAGGATCTGGGGGCACTGTAGGTAAGAGGGGGACAGGGCTGGCCAGCCTGCAAGCCAGGGTGCTGATCACTGTCCCAGCAGAGAGGCCCTCACACAGCCTCTTGTTTCTTGTAAGGGAAGAGCATGGAGAGCTAGAATTGGAAATTTTCCCATTGTTTGAGAGGTTTTCCAGGTAAAATATCACTCTGAAGATGCGTGGATGTTTTTCTTTCTGCTAAGCAGACATAAAGATTTCAGAGGGGTCTGTGTAACTCTGATAATCTGTTTGTTAATCCTTTGAAAAATGTGACAGTTTCAATTGAACACATCATTCTCACAAAGATTCTCAAAGATCTTTGTTAATGAACAGAAAACTGGCACTGAAGCTGCTATAGAAAGAGTTATTTTTGTGCTGTTGCTTTAATAGATAGAATGCCCTTCCCCACTTTCAGCAAGTGGGAAATCTGTCCAGTTTGTTTCTAAATGTCAGAGAAATTCCAGAACGCTTTAATGAGACAATAGGCTCCCTGTGGGACTAGAAGTTTCTAATTGTTCATTTCTCATTATGCAAGATCATTATTTTAGCTGCTTCAGGCACTTTATGAAAAAGAACTTGTTGCTTCAAAAATGTTTGTGAGGTTCTTTGTTCTGGCCACTCAGTCCTCTTTAGGAGCATCCTGCAGCTTTTTCAATAAATGGAGTCAGGGAAAATTCTCTAGGACCTTTACTCTTGTGTATTATCTCAGTTTATTTATGTGGTCTGCTTTTGTTGATGGATATTTTTGGTAGTGAGGTAACTATAGCAATTGTCTTCCCATCTGTGCCTGGAGTGTGATTAGTAGGGAACAGGGTCCTTTAGTGTCTGACAGGATGCTTTAGATAAGTCAGTTTATTTATTCCAGGAGTTCCTGGGGACATCAGAAGGTTAGGGAGAGAAAAAGGAAACATACCAAGAGAACTTGTCTTGAAAAAGGTCTCACACACCTGTCTGTGTGTTACAGTCTGCAGTCATGCTCCATATTCCAAAGGAGTGCCTTCCCTGCCACCCACTCCCTGCAGATGGCATCATGCCATCTTCCCTGCTCATGGAGGGAGACCTGGTGTCCCTGAACCAGGGGACAAGAGGACACCCACAAACTCTGACCCTTGGTATGCTGTACCCTTCCCCCAGAGGAGGAGGAGCTGCTGCAATGCTTACGAGGGGGATTGAAAGGAGAGGTGACACTTGGTTTCCACAGCCCAGCTTGTTGATTTTGATTGCTTGGAAAGGCGCTGCTTTGGCTTTCCTGTCTGTTTTTTCCTCCCTGGGACAGGGGCAGTTCAGAGAGAATGACTCTCAGCTCTCAGCCTGGGCAGGGAAGGAGGCTGAAGATATTTCAGGAGCCTTCTCAGAAAGCACAGAACAGCTTCACAGCTGCATTCCCTGATTCCCTCAGGCTTGGACCAAAGATGAATACTTTTCAAATCCTGCTGCTGGCTAAGATCTAACAAAGTTGCCATTTGCTCTCCTTTCAGGCCTCTGCTTGGCAGGACTCTTAGAACTTCTGATTAAACTGTTAAATTGAGTAGCAGGGCAGTTCAATAATTAACAAAAAATAGAATTGTCTAATACAAATAGAGTTTAAATGCTTAAAGCTAAAGAAATGTTCAAGTGTCCTTCTGAACTGATTTCTAAATCAGGGAGAAAGCTAACACTAATCATCATAAATAGACATTAATGCTCAAAATAATGACTTTGCAAGAACATATGAGTTATAGTAAGACATATATTGGTCTTTCTTAACTATAAAACACTGTAATTAATGTTTGAGGTGACTGTAAGACAATGGAAGAGTAGCTCCCTTCACAAATACACTCCCACATTTCTTTAAAGTGAAGCAAAGTGATGACTGGATAAAATACCCTGAGAAAACTGAGCAGTAGTGTGCACCCTGCTGGGACTGGTCTGCTCTAAGAGGCAATTGGTTCTTTAAAACAAAGACTCTCTAAGTCAGTGCATTCAGTGCAAGTCAGAGCACAGGCTTGTATAAGATTATAATAAAGTTTTGCTTAAAATTATTAATGTAAATTGTTGTATTAGTATAAATATAGGACTGTTATAGTTAGTAAAAAAAATATGCTTTTCTCCTTGAGCTTCAATAAATCCAGTCCCTATTTCTGTGATATCTACCTGGAAAATTAATTCCTCCAGGGCTTTTTATTTGTGAGAGAGCCATTATAACCATTTGCTTATTTGTTCTTCATGTACTTCCTATTCTGAATATTTAGAGCACAAAGCTTTGGTTATTTACCAAGATTTTGTAAACACCAATATCATCCTTAACCCCTCAGACTCAAGGCAGAATTACAAGCCAATTCTTTAGCATTGTGATCTTGCAGATGCTAAAAATAAGGTGCCTTGCATGCAGGAGCATTGATTGCTTCTCCTGAGGCCGTTGTCTGACCTTCCCTTTCAGGCTCAGCAGCAAAGGAAGTGCAAGCAGAGTAAGTTACAGATGCACTTCTTATGTTTGAATTTGAAGGGTAAATCTGACTTGGCAGCAGATTTAGGGCATCGTGGCAGGATTTGTTACTGCTTGGCAGGAACCCTCCTTTTTATTGTGTCTCCCCTGCATACATTGCAAATGTTTGAGGATGTGTTCCCAGCTGAATCACTGAAGTGGTGATATTTTATCTGACAAAGAACTGGCATTTCTTAGTGAGTCTAGTCACCTGCTATCACAGACAGCATATAGGAACCCTTTCAAGATGATCTAATTTCTTCCTGAAAAAATACCTAAGTGTTTATCCCTTCAGATTCTCTCCACTCTATCTTACTCAATGAGAAAACTTTCCAGACTTTATTCACAGCCAGTAAATGTACCTTTGTTCTTCTACAGTTAATGTGTCTTTTATTTAATGGTGTTGTCCATTGATTAAAATTAGGTCCTCTTTCTTCTTTTAGATCTTTTTGGTAGGATGTATATGTTTACAGCTACAAGCAGCTCACCATGAAATCTCTCCTTGGCCTGTATTTTTCAGGCTGAAGGCAGGTTTGTTTGCTCATCTAACCCGTTTTTGGAAGGTTAGGTATCTGTTTCTTGAGTCATCCTCCAGGCAGGTCCTGCTCCAGGCAGATGTGGATGTGTTTCCTGAGCCGGTTGGGAGCACAGCAGCAGTAAAATGGTAGGAAAGCCAGATCCCGTTAAAATAGGTCTCACAGCATTCCTGATCCTTTTAAATATTGCATGGGTAGGCTGCTCTGTCTGCACTTAGCAGGGAGGAGCGCATTAAACAGCGCTCCTGCTTTTGAGTCAGAACTCCTTGAATGTGAGTAATTGGAATTGACTCTTCCCTGTGCTGGTGCTGGCCAGCACACTGTGCCAGGGCATTAATCCAGCCCACTTTGCTGACACCTCCACTCCGTGCCAGGGCTGCACTTGCTATTTTCATATTAGCAGTTCAGAGCAGTTCTGCACTTGATGAAGTGCTTTCCTCTTGTTTCATCTCCAGCAGCCAAGGAGGGGGATAAATCAGCTCCCACACTGTGGAACCAAGTCTGGGCTGCTGTAAGTCCCCAGCTGTGGAAGGCAGGCAGGGCAGTGGAGGCTGAGCTGCTGCTAAATGCTTCAGAAGCGATGGATGTGCTCCCTCAGCAGCACCAGAGAGTCCTGGTGCCATGGCCAAGCCCATTCCCAGACACTGCCTCAGAGCATAAGCTGTTAATCAAACACAAAAGCCCAGCGAGCCATGCACAGAAAACAATTTCCCTGACCAAAGGGAGCTGCAGCCTTTGAAGGCTTTTCCTTTTGCCTCTCGCAGCCCTGCACTCCCCAGAGGACAGGTCCTGTCCCCAGGTCACCTGCAGACAGGTCACAGGCAGTGCTCCACTCTCCCCTGGCTGCTCTGCCTCTCCAGGTGGAGTTTGCTTCCCCTGGATGAGTTCCCCACTGAGCTGCAGAGGAGCTGCAGGTGGAGATTCAGCCTTGGGTTTTTGATCCAGCACAGCTAGACGATTTTGCAAAGGGCAAGAAAAACACACGCTGCTAATTGTTGCAGAAGATGTTTTGAGGGTGAGAGAGATCATTATCTCAGGGTCACTTTCCCCCTCCCTCCCCTCCAAAACTCATTTGTGGTCCACTGAGTGTAGCAGATGCTGCCTAATGCTTCTCCAATAATCACATTTTAGTTTGTCCACTCTGCAATGTTCACCCAGGGTTTGGTTTCCAATTTCCTTTGCTGTAATTGGGAAAATGACACCTTCAGGAGATGATATGTTGCGTATCAGACTCCACCTAACACCAGAGAAGAGTTTTCCTGGCGCCATGAGATCAGTAGATGATGCCCCTTGCATATTTCTTTCTTTGGGTACTTCACAGCACCCTCAGGTATGGTTATGTGGAATCAAAGCATTTTGGAATTCAGATTCTTCTCACGTTTGGTTCCAGACAAGTTTCTTGTGCAAGATTAAGTCTGAATGCTATTTTTAAAAACGCTGTAGCACCTTTGGGCTTCAGAAATATATCAGAGAAATGGTAATTCTTACTCTGTCTTACTCAGTGATGTCTTACTCTATTGATGCACTTTTGCAGGGTGGTATCTTCTCCATGGTTTATTCTCTCCTGCTGTCAGGCTGCCCTCAGTTTACAGAACAGCAAAAAAGACGCTTTCTTGAGAGGATTCTGCCCCATGCCTGCTGTAATTCAGTGTGCAGCTGGCAAGTCAGGCTGGTGGCATTAGGTCAGACCCTTGTGGAAAGCCACTCACTTGTACACCTTATTTATATTTCATCCAGCATTGCGTTTGTGTTAACAAGCTAATTAGATTAGTAAGTTTCATTCTATTCATGCTTCCTATATTGGCTTTTAAATGTCAATGACTTTTATTTTCTTTGAAGTTGTTGAAATGCACAAAACAGTCTACTGCATTGTTCCTTCCTAGAAAACTACCTTTCCATTCTTTTAGGTGATTATCTCGGTATGAGAAGTTTCCAATCCTGCAGGCTTAGACTTGGGTTTTAAAGCAATGGAATGTGAAGAAATCTCTCTTATTTTTTTCCCTGGATCTAAAACTACTGTAAGGTTATAATTTTATATTAATTTCTGTAATAATATGTGTAGATTAAGTTCAACACACTGGTTTCATTAATTTATAGAATGAACAGGAATCCATGAAGCAGACTGTGAAGCTGGAGAGACATATCCAGCATTAGCAGTCATCCATCATTCCACAAGCTATTAATTTCATTAATCTAATCTATTCAATCCAAGCTATTAATTTCTCTAAGGTTTCACCACATGAGGTTCTGCCTCACTGGAAGTGTTCAAAAAATGTGTGGATGTAGCACTTGAGGACGACCTAGTGATAAAACAGTGATGGTGCTGAGTTGGTGGCTGGACTTGGTCTTAGAGGTCTTTTCCATCCAGAATGACTCTATGCTTCTGCAATAAGTACTATATAAAATATATGAATATATTAAAGGAGTTTAATTCTGCTTTAAGAGAATATTCTGTAATCATGTCTATCCCTTCAGTGAATTACCTGATTTATTTTCTATTCCCAGAGACTGCTAAAGTCTGTTAAGTGTAACATTAATTGTCCAAGTGATAATTATTTTTTGCCATTAAAACTTACTAGTTTTCCTAGGTCCAGAAAGCAAGAATCTGACCAGTACTTAAATGTAGAAATTGGCATTGTATGTGAAAAAATTAGTCGTGTGAAGACTATATTTCAACCCATGCTTGTGTAACTTAGCACCCTCTTGGAAGGTTTAGGAGTTCATACACTATTTCTGCTAACAGTTCTTGCTTCCAAAGCCAGTGAGGCTGGTAGCAGAGTTGATGTGGTTTTGCCTGGGCAGGGAGGAGACAGGAAACCCTCTTGTCCCCGTTCACCACGGATTTTTCAGGATCCAAGTGACAGGACAGGGCTGGTGTGCCCGTGGTGGGAGCGTGGAGGGGCACAGGAGGCAGCACAGACACCTTGGCTGCCCTGGGAAGAGGATGCTCCTCCTTCAGCAGCAGAACCCTTTGTGAACCATTCTGAACACTGGTCTCAGTATTTGCCATTAAAATGTGTCACCTGCTAAACAGTGGCAGCTAATCCAGAGGCAGCTA
Source organism: Brachypodius melanocephalos (assembly GCA_013398615.1). NCBI lineage: Eukaryota > Metazoa > Chordata > Aves > Passeriformes > Pycnonotidae > Brachypodius > Brachypodius melanocephalos. The sequence continues at coordinate 15,507,154 of VZSR01000393.1, read as the reverse complement.
CATGATTTGAAGGATTAGAAAGGAGATTTAGGAGTGACTTGCATAGGCACGGTGCTGTTTTGGAGCTTAGCTGAATTCCACAGAAATGAGGGAAGTGGTTGAGTTCATTGGTTGAGTTCAGTTCTCCTGTTTTGAGGGGGAAAGCGTGGAAAGTCCAATCTCAGCCTTTATTCCTAGATTTCTCATAGAGCTACTAAAAATACTTTGCACAGAAATAAGTAAGAGCCAACTTCAAATTAAGATTTCAGGAAACTGTAGAAGAGTATTTTGTGGAATTGCTTCAAAGTACTTCATCCAATTATAAAAGTACTGGTCACATGAGTCAGTTTTAGGCTTCAAATATCTACAGAAAGCTGGGAAGTATTCCCAGCTGATCTGGGATTTTAAATAAGCTTATCTCTGGGGGGAGGGAGATGTGTACTAACGAGTTTGAGTCAGGAGGAAAATGGGTTATTCACATGCTGATGTTTTTTGTGCATTTCTCCTATTCATCTGACTGTCAGTTTGTTAAATGTTAATCGTCTTCTGCAGGATAAAAATCAACATGCTTTCTTCTTGAATATTTGACCTTTTAAACATTCAGTGGTTTTGATTCAGGATATATTCATTAGCCCTCATCTTCCCAAGTTAGATTGCAAATGCAGAAAACTAATTAGAGAATAGATCAATAATGTCAGAATTTCATTCAACTGCCACGCATTATAAAATACTGATTTATCTAAATCACTGTGGGTGTTGGGTTTCTGCGTGACACAGAAAGTGAGAAAAGAGGATTGCTTGTGAAAATTACTAGGAGAAGAACAGATACAAAATCCCAAATTTTTTTTCTTTTAATTTTATATTATATTATTTGTGGAGGCTAAAATCTGGGAAGGGTTTAGAATGGGATGGTAAGTAATACAGAAATGAAATATGAGAATAGTGAAACATTTTCTGCTCCCTGAAGACATTACATCTTGTAAGATGAGGCCCCTCAGGAATGGATTTTCCTATGATTTTTGAGAGATTAGGGATTCCAACCCAGGAAAATGATGGATAATTTTAAAAGGAAGGGTAATTTTTAATTTGGAGTAGGATTCACCATGCCAGAAGTAAGCATTGATATCTGTGAGCTTCTCTGAGCTGCTGGACAAGCTGTCCAATTTGCCGTGGTGCTCCATCCCTCATCTGCAAGGCAGAGATGAGAATGATCCCTTCTCTTGCTCTCTTTTCTGTCTCTGTGTGCCTGTCTGAAGGATCTCCTAAGCTGTGCCTTGCTGTGCAGGCATTTACTGATAACCCAGTAGGAAACCAGTCTGAAATTCCTGGGTGCCACCATAGAGAAATAATAACCTTGCCCTCTCTGGTGATGCTCAGCTTGGAGCTGCATTCAGCAGAATACATGAGGATGCCAAGACCTCCAGGGTATGCTGGGTTAGCTAATTATCATGCTCTAAATAAAACCCAAGTGCTAATTACTGGGATGTACAACTAATAATCGGTGTTTCTGGTTGGAGTGAACAGAAATGTGTTTATCTCTGGGTGATTTTACTAGTCATGCATGCAGTTTACAAATAACAGTCTTTAGGCTGTAGATGTAAGTAAGAGTCTGCTGAATTCCATCTGACAGGTTTTTAGAATAAAAAACCTGGGTTCTGGGTATGTCCATGGGACTGTGCTGGCTCCAGTGCAATAATGTGGTTGCAAGAGGAGGTAGGGTGTGGCTACCAAAAGTCAGTTTTCCTTTTTTTGGTGTGTTTCTACCACCTAGGGTGGTAGAAAGATGACCGGTTGGGATCAGAAGGATGACCTGTCAGCCTCATGAAAATAGAGATTAAAATTCAATTAATGCCTTCTGGGGCCTAAAACTGGAAACTCAAAGTACAGACATCTGATTGCACAAATTCTTCAATGCCCCAAGTCCTACCTAAAGGCTGGCATAGCATCTGATGGACCCCACTGGGTTCCTGCCCAGACCAGGAGGAAGAATAATTTCCCTGGACATGCTCTAGGCTGTTTTATCCCCTTTGCTGTTGATCAGTTTTGAGTCTGGGGCCCTGCCTAAGCAGAGCTCTCTTATAGTGGCTGGGGGCTATTCCTGCATTTTGAATAATCAGTAATAACTGTCATTATCAATAAGGTAAAGCAGATTTTTTTTTATTATGCATAATAATAAAATGCATTTGTTATAGCAGCTTGCTGTCTCTCACTGAAACCATAAGAGGACATGATCCCTTAGGAATGGCAAACTAGACCTGCTGTATTGGGAGTGCTTTGTCTTCAGAATATCCTTGTGATTTGAGTGTCTTTTCCTGTGGCTGAACTGCATTTCAGTGGACATAAACGAGTTTGGGAAGTGCTTGCACATGTTTGGTCTCGGATTTTGCTGCGTCAGGAGTGAATTTGCAGCTGCAAACTCTGTCAACCAATTTCCATGTCAGTGAACTAACATAATAATGTGTTTGCAGGGTCAAGCTGTTGCTCAGCTCTGTTCAACCATTCCCAATGTTACTGTTTTTGGAACAGCTTCATCTTTCAAACATGAAGCAATCAAAAACTCGGTAACTCACCTGTTTGACAGGAATGCAGACTATGTCCAAGAAGTAAAAAGGTAATCTTGTATTTTCCTGAGTCAGGTCTGTATGGTATCTGGCAAAATACTATGAAAGGCACCAGGCTGATCATATTAATGGGAAGATACTACATTTGTGAGTTTGGGAGCTGTAGTTTATTCCAGTTATTCCATCTGTCCACTAGGGACAGGATAGCAAGCATCTCCCTATGCCTTGATAAGCAACATAAAATTTTTCAATCCATGTCCCTATTTGGACATCTGTGGTGAGCAAAGTAAATTAGGTGAAAGAAAGTAAAGGTCTTAACAGAAAGATGTACTTTGCCTCCATTTGCATATGTACTTGCTCACTGTTATGCACCAAACAGGAGGTTTTCAGTGGATTTGTAAGGTATCCAGGTTTTGGAATTCTCTGGTGTGCTTTTATCTGCCTGGGTTTTTAGTCCTCTGCCAGGGATTGATATCAGAGCACATGATGTCTGCTTTAATTTCAGATCCTTAGATTTTGTTTGTTTGCATTCAGATTAAAATCATCCTGTTGCCTTTTGAAGTCATCCTGTGTATTTCTGTTTATGTGCTTTCAAACACTTTGCTTTTTCTGTTTTTCCAATTGTTGATACTGGTGTTGATGCAGGTGGCAGAACTTCTCCCTGGGCTGTTAGCAGTGCAGGCTGGTATTGCAGGAGAAACCAGAGAGGGTACAAGAGATAAAACATGGGTGTAACAAGCTAGTTTGTGCTTCTTTCCTGGCACTATAATATCATTTAAATATTGAGTTGAGGTGTTTAGTATCAGCTCAATGAATTGTCCTGATTGCAAGACAGAAGTGGCACCTCGTAGAATGTGCCAGTCCTCTGACTTGTTACTCAGATCCTTCCATTTTCACTTTGCATTGAAAAGATTTTTAATAAACCTACAGCAGTAATTCTGAGGATGCTGTTCTGACAAATTGTCTTTTGGCAGCAGCAGCGAGGGGAATGGTGTAGTTGTTTGGTTTGATGGATATTAGCTGGGTACTGTGTTCTGCCTGAAGTGTTCATTTCTTAAAATCTGTGAACAGAAAAGGGTGGAGCTGTGATGGAGGAAGGATAATGGTAGGAACCTGCTTTATTGCAGGTCACTGGGGCATTCATCAGGGAGAAAACTCAAAAAATGGAACAAAACCAAAGCAACCGCCAATAACTCCATGCAAATGAAAAAAAAAAAAAAAACAAACCCAAAAATCATAAGACATGTTATGAATGTGGACATTTCATAGGGGTGAGGAATTGGTACCACCAAGGAAGCCACCAAAAGCTGTTTCATCGTGAAATTTTTATTCCTTTATTCCTTACAGCTGAATAGAAACAATTCATTGCCCCGAATGTGGCAGCAGTACCAAGGAGTTGCCTGGTTTTGCTGCTTTTTGTAACCAATGGATGTCTGGGTCTCACCTTTGTTTTGTGAGGAAGCAGAAAGGTGTATTGCATGCCATAAATCTCTGCCTCTTCCCTAAATCAGGATATTCAGCGTATCTTTCTTCTTCTTCAGCATCATATTGACATTGCATTGACAGAGCTGTTGGACAGTTATAAATATGCAAACTATTTATTGAAACAGTATTAAATGGCCTGATTGTAACCCTTGTGCTGGAGTTCTAGCTCTTGATGACTTCTCTTCATGCTTGATTTGAGTCTTTGCTGATATCTAGTTGATAAAATAGCTGAAGAAGAAGACTCTGTAAATAACCTTAAGTTATTTTGTCCAAAAAAAATTAGGATAAGAGGATGTTTCCTTACAAAATCAGAAAAATAGTATTAGATGTGAATAAGAAAAATACCCTTGTTCTCTATAATATTCACAGAACAAGCATTCTCTGACATTCCTATTCAGTCAGTGAAGAATTTTGTATCTGTTGCCAGTCTTTTGATAATATAATTTTACTGAAAGCCCTAAAAAGGGGGGAACAAGACGGTTTCCCCCCCTTTAAAGCCTAATAGGCATGGGTTGGCTGAAAAACTTGGCATTGTGCCACTGAATGAGTCTGAAATGTCTTTTGATGAAGGTAAAATTTTCACATAGTCAAAGTCTCAGCCTTAGAGTCCTTTCTAAAGTACCTGAAAAATGTTAGTTTTGTTAACTAACTAAATGTTAATTTTGTTAACAACCAGCCTGACCAGCCCTGTGTATATTACTGCAAAGTAAGAGTCTTTTCCTTGCTTTTTAGAATCTCAGCAGATGGAGTAGATATTGTTTTGGATTGTCTTTGTGGAGAAAATACTGGGAAAGGCCTCAGTCTTCTCAAACCACTTGGGACTTATATTTTATATGGTGAGTGGGAGAAAGCAGGCACATATTTCAAAACTAAAGCTTTGCAGAGCCTCAAAGCATCCATGCCCCTTCTTCCAGAACTGGTGATTGTCATGTTATGCTCTCTCAGTTTGATTCTTTCCAATCAAGGGTTTTAGTGAAGCTGACCACAAACTAAATTATTGATAAATAAATGGTAATAGAAAAAAAAAAAAAGCTTTTAAAAAATTTAGAAATGTAAATCCAGAATTGAAACTGGACATACAGATTGCTAAACATCATTGGGTGGTACAGGAGAAATGCAGGAGAAACTTTGGATCTCTCATTCTGGGAATCATTGTGTGGCCAAGGAAACTGCAATGTAGTTTTGTGAGAGGGAAAGCTTGAAGGACAATTTCAGGAAGAATGTTGTTGATTTTATTTGACATGACTTTGAGGAATCCAACCCAGGCTTCTGTTCACAAATTTCCGCTCCTGTTTGTGGACTGCTCCTCACACCGAGCAGACACATCTCCCCTGCAGTTCTGCCAGGCTGCCCTGCTGGGTGGGGAAGCCCCTGATGGAGGGGACAGCTGAAGGGATTGCTGTTTTTAGGGGAAGGTACCCAACAGAACCTAACCTGTGCCTGGCTTTGGGAGATCTGATAGATTGTCAGTGTCATCTCACAATTCCTGTAAGCCTGGAGGGCTTGGTCACCTTGGCCCCTTGTTGATTATTCTCAAAGTATAAGTATTTCTACTGATCTCTTTAAACCCAGGCATGTTTTTTTCTTGATTATGAATCATAGAGAAGATTTTACATGTACTAAATGGTCTGCTGTAGCTTGTAATAATAAGTTTGTGTGTGAATGTGTTCCTCTTTCACAGGTTCATCTAACATGGTTACTGGGGAGACAAAAAGCTTCTTCAGTTTTGCAAAATCAGTAAGTGTCTCTGTGATTATGCTCTTTCCTCTGACTTCATTCTTTTCTGTAGCATTTTCATCTTCATCATTTTCATTTGTCTCTACTGAGTTGTTAATTCTGATGTTGTGTTTTTGTGCCATGTTTTCTTCTGGCAGCACAGCTAGACCAGAATTGGATCTGTGTGCATTTCATATTGCCACTGAAGTTGTCTGTGAGACATAGATCTCTTACACAGCTAAGCTTAGACTGCATTATTTATTTACTTGAGGCAGAATATCACATCCACAGATATGATGAACTGGACCCTCTAGGTTCTTTGTATCTGAAAACACTGTCAGGACCATGCAGTGAATTAAAGAAGATCTATCTCTTAAATGGGGCCTGTGTCCAGTCATTTCCAGCTTTTCAGAAGTTTGTCTCATACAGAAAAGCATTTTCAGTTCTCCATGTTCAAGTGACATCAAAGAGATGATGATGTGACATTTGTTTCCTAATTGATGATGTCAACAAATTCAAAGCTCAAATGTTAATTTTTTTTAGTCTTCAGCTTACTACAACAACAGAAATCTGTGCAGTAATCTTGGAGATAAAAATAGCACAAATACATCACATAAACTGCCAGCAAGAAATAAGTTAACCAGTAGTGAAAGCGATTCCTTCATACAGGAAAAACATAAGAAAAAGTCTTTTCTGAACATCTGCCATATGATCTTTTTTTGCCAAAAGCTCATTTACAGCTTCCAGCAACAACCCTTTCCCAGGAGGAATTGGCTTCAAAAGTCTCTCTCTGTGTAGCTGAAAACAAGATAAATCAGAGACTGTAGTGAGGAGCTGTTCTTTGCCTCCTACATTTTCTTAATGGTGGTAGTGGGAGGATCGTTGTTATTGTCACACACTTGTGAAGTAAAACAAGATAATCTTTGCTATGCAGCCTTTTTACTGGTAATGTCAGAATCTCCAGATGCATATAATGTGTAGGGTAGGTTGGCCAAATGAAATAAATTTCAACTGAAGTCTTTTTCAGATAGTATTGGTATTTATTGGTGGAATAAATATGAATAAATTGAATTAATTAAAAAAATTTGCATACAAGTATAACTAGTTTCTTTATGTAATTATGCTGCAAAATTAACTCATCAAAATTGTATGAAAATTATAATTTAAAATTTACCCATTCAAATGAAATTTGCAGGGAAGTGTCATCTCTCAGTCTTGATGATGCTCTTGGGCTAAATGAAATAAAATCCTTTCATTAGATCCTATGAGGTAGGCTGGAGTGTCATGAACATAATAATGGATGTAAAGCAACTGGCAGCTGATAGGCAGTGCCTGGTTCCCTTGGCTTGGAGAAGAGTCATAGCCAGGAGCTGCCAGTGAACATCTGGACACTTCAGTGGCTGGCTGGAGATAGCAGGAGAGCAGAAGGGGGAAGGAAATCCAAACTCCCAAACCCAGATGTGTTCACCATCTTCTCACACCCTGACCTCCTCCAGCACGAGTTTGTGTTTTATTTCTGCCTGTCAGTCAGCTGCACACTTTCTCTCCTCATGCTTAAATCACATCCTTGCTGCTTCTTCTCTTGGCTGTTGCTTCAGAGCTGACAGATGAGTCATTTATCACATCTGCACAGACAGTTTGCTTGTGAACTTTCCTGAAGGTTTCTTGAAAAATGTTTTTCTAACCACGCTGTTGTTTATTGGTTTCCAGTGGTGGCAGGTTGAGAAAGTAAATCCTATCAAGCTGTATGAGGAGAACAAAGTCATTGCTGGATTTTCCCTGTTGAATCTACTTTTCAAACAGAATCGAGGTGGCCTGATCAAGGGTGTGATGGACAAACTCCTAAATCTATATAACAGTAAGAAGATCAAGCCTGTGGTTGATTCCTTATGGGCTTTGGAAGAGGTAGGAGCAAAATCTCTTTCCTCATTTTGAAATTTCTGAAAAATATGCACTTTTAGGGGTAAAAACATATTTAAACATGTTTTCTGGTTATTAATGTGTTCTGCTTTTTAGTTTATGCCTAAGTTGTCTCTAGAGCCCCTGCTATTTGGAAAATCTAGGATCCAGAGTTATCCACATATCTGCTAAATATATATTTATTGAAAATGCCAATACTAAATGTGTTTTTTTAATCTTAGTGGACTGTTTCTGTTTCCTAAGTGCAAGAAACACGAGATTAACAAGTGCAGAGTGAAATGCAAACAATGGAATTGAAAGCAAGTTCAATTTTTTTTCTTCAGAATGCATTTTAATACACAAGCTTTAGTTTCAGTGCCATAGTTGTGCTAGCAAATCTTGAAGCTTGTATGTTTTCTGGCAGTTACTGAAAATGTGTCAAAGAAATCAGAACTCACTTTTAGTGTAAGTTGCAGTTGTGGACTGTGGATTTCTTATTGTTCATTTTTTAATTCCTCTAATTGCTCAGCTCTCCTTCAAGACTTGTAAAGAAACTAACCTGCTCACAGCCTGGGCAGATATAAACCCCTTGTTCAAAGTGCTCTTTGAGACATTTGTATTTCAGATGCTGATGAAGGAAGAGAAGTATTTTTAGAGGTGTGAACAGACATTACCATATGAAGAAACAACACGATTCTAGAGCACCAGCAGATGAATACTCTGGGTTTATGTGTTCGTGGAGTGATGTGTGTGAGCCTGACACATCACTTGGCATGCGTGGTGTGTGACAGCTCTGCTGAGTGGGGTTGTGTCTGTAGTGCTGTATTTTGCTGTTCAGAGGGTGCTGCAACACAATCCTGTCTGTGTTTGAATGCAGTAGGTGGTGCTGCCATGAGGGAATAGTAATTTCCACGAGCAGTGCTGTATTTTATTAAGATTGTGGCTGGCCTGTGAGGTGTTTTTTGAGCCCGAGGTGTTCTGTCCCTACAAATGCCCCAGTGCATCCCAAGGTGCTGCTTCATGTTGTGAAGGGTCCAGCCCCTGTGGGCTCCTCTGTAGTGACAACTTCCCCAGGAACCTCCTTCTTTTCCTCTGAAAGGTCTGCCTGAGGCCACTCTGTCACCAACAGCACCCGGCGACACCTGGGGCTGTCCCAGCTGGGGACACCCAGTGGCTCCTCTTGGAATGCTCCAGGAATGCCAGATGTGATAAAGAGCAGCTGCTGGGCAAGACAAAATCCTCTGCTACTGCCCGAAAGGGAGAGAGAGCCCTTTGCACAGCAGTATAAACTAGAAGTGGGATCAATTTATGTTTTTGATGTCTGGTTTTTTTTAATTTTAATGATTAAATAAGCTTATGAAGGAGTTTAAAAGTGGCACAAGTCTCTAGACAGGCATTCTGCAATTTCTTTGTTCATGTAAAATATGTAGTGGTGAGTAAGAGAAGGATAATTAAAATAGTAACAATAGCTTAAAAATACTTGATTGAGGACATGCCATAATATGAAAAATTACACATGGCAGGCTGATCTCAATAGTCAGCATGATGGGGATTTGTTGGGAGACTTCTGTTTGATAATATTCCATCTAACATTTGGCAGTAGCACGCACCATCCCCACCAATAGATTGTGATATGTGTAAATACATCTGTTGTAAAGCACAGTCTAGTAAGCTCCAGCTCATTTGTCACACCTGCTGGCTTTCCATGAGCTGTCTGGGAACTGGCAGAGGAAATGTCTGGCTGCACCTTAGGGGATATGGTGGTGCAAGAGTTGTTTTTTTGATTGCAAAGTGTTACTGAAATATTACTCATCTAGGGCATTTTCGTTTTAGGGGTATATTTTTGTGGGCATAAAAATAACTTGGGGCTGACTCTCAAGTTAATATGATACACAGAGAATGTGTCACAGCTGAGGACTAAATGGAACTAGACTGAAGAAAGGCTGGTGCATTTCTGTTCTGTTTTGGTAGGTTTTTGTGATTCATTCCAGAGCTTGAACATCTCCCTCTTTCAGAGGTGGACATTTGATAGTTTTTCCCTTCCTGTTGGGTAAGCCTGATGATCTCCAAATGTCCACTTCCATTTGACCTCTCCCAGTAGGCTTTATTAGAGACTAAACCAATATATGACCAGCTTTTACCAGGTTTCCTAAGGAAACTTCCTGACCCATGAGAGCATTGAGAATGGGCATTAACTAGAGAGTGGCAGAAAGGTGGACTCCCTAGATGGCATTTGAAGATGAATGGCTGATTAGTTTTCTGTGAAGGAATATTACCTTTTCCAGAGCCTCATGGGGAAATTCAGGTGTCTTCTGTCTGGCAGTTCTACCCTAGAGATTATCTTGAATCCAGCTGGAGCCATTCAAAATTTACATATTGTAAAGAAAATCCTCAAAGGAGCTTTCACCATGGGACACCTTTCCAAATGTTTTATTTTACATACCTGAATGTATCATCACATGCATAACAGGTTTGATCTCTGTATGAAGGGCATATCCCCAGAACATCCCTTCAGCTTGCTTTATTCACTCTGCATCTGCATTTGTTTGCATGTATTCCTTTGTGCAAATATCAATTCACAAATTAATGCAGACTCTCTAAAGCTGACATGGAAGACAGCTGGTTTTGTTTCAAAGCTGTGTTACAGTCCAAGTGCTGCTCTTTTCAGTCCTGTATCGGTTTCCATCCATGTATCAGAGCAGAGGACACGGAGCTATATCCACAGTGGTGTTCCCCTTTGCTGCTCAGGCCTGGTTTCCTTGCATGATGACCCCAAAACTGAGGGCTTTATGTTCCAGTGCATGTGAGAACAGCCAGAGACAGGCATTCTGTCAGTTTTCATAGGTCTTCATGAAGTGTAAAAAAAATACTTCATTGTTCTAAAAGCCTGGTATGGTTCCCTGAACAGCATTTCTTTCTTAATACTTTCTGTAGGAGCACACAGTTTGAATTTAAAAGAATATACTGATGAGAGAATATTGTAATTGCAGTGAGCTTTTCCATTTTAAAGTGTTTCAAGTGGCAGTAATACAGAACTTAGAGAAAGTTATTAGATTCCCCTTTGCCTATTATGCAGTCTCTGTTAATGATGTCTACTTAACTGTCAAATTATTTTAAAGATAGAACTGCTCAGAAATTATTAGATGGGCTTAGTTTGATGCTGTTCCTGTTGAACCATGAAGGTTTGCCCGAGTGTCCATGAGTTCATTCTAATTAGGGTACAAACCCTTCAAGTGTCCTTTCTCTGCTTTAGGGCTGCACCCAGAGGAAGTCTGGAAGAATTCCTGGTTGCACTGGCCTTTGTTTTAGGATAAGGATTGCCCTGACTCTTCAGTGCAGGCTGCTTAAACAAATAAACTGAAAAGAGGAACTTAGAGTGACGCAGTTTTCTTCAGTGCATCAGGTTACTGCTGACACAAGGGAGCTCTGGATCCAGGCTCTTGAGCAGAGCTATTTGTATGGCTGTGTTAGCTGCTGGTGTTTGTTTGGGAAGGGTAATTTTAATCTCAAATTTACACCCATAAATCCTAGTAAAGCCAAGTCTTGTCTCAAGTAGGCAATTAGAACCACTTTATTGTGGAAAAATAAGAAGGATTTAACTAAAGGAGACAGTAACAAAATCCACAGATACTTTAAAATGGAAATGCAACTTGGGAATTACTCATCATGAGATGAATGAAGTCATACAATAAATTAGCTGCTGGTGAGATATCTTGCTGCTTTGCAACTATTTGTTTATGCATTCAAGTGTTTAAAAGATGAGATGATTTGTAGAAGTCACATGCTTAAAATGCTGCTCTGTAGTAAAAAGATGATTGTCTGGTAGGATTGCATTTCATTACAAATAGCAGAGTTTAAAACAGAATTTGTATTCAGTGAATATTTGTTGAGCTTTTTAGTTGTTTCTTGGTTAGTGACTATTTACCACTCATCTTCATTCATTAATTTGTACTGTGCATTTATGCATTAGCATTCTCCTGAGGGTCTGTGAGTATTTGGCTTTACACAGTTGTCAATTATAGATTAGTTAGGATGAAAACTGACAGTTCTGAAAAAAAAATCTAGCATGTTGAATAAAAACATGTACATTGCACTTTCCTATTAAAATTCTGTGGGTTTCATCTCTTTATAGTTGCAGAAGGAAATGTATGTTCAAGGTAGAACGGTTTATTGGCACAGAAGTTATGTGTGCCTTCTTTGGTGATTTACAGCAGTCAAAGTTAGCACTGAGCATGTGTAAAACAAACCTCACAAATTCCTGCCCTGGAACTGCCAGTCGTGGTCAAAGTCATCAAAATATCTGGGGCACATCTCCCTTTACCTGAAACTGCTTGTTTCAAAAGAGACTCTCAATAGTCAGAAACTTTTCAGGTTTGGGCATTTTGATCCATGTGGATGACGAGTGAGATGATGGAAAAACATCCTGACTACAGGTGTGTGTCATGTACCAAAGGATTCATTGCATTCCTCTCTCTCAGATGGTTTAAAGCAGTGCCCTGCTATGGAGCAATAATGGTCTCAAAGGCTCCTGCTGCCTTAGGGTCAGCAAGAGTGATGAGATACTGAAACCTGGGCAATAGTATGGTTGTCACCTACTCTTAAAAAGTAAGAGGGTAATGTGATAAAGTAGTAAGAACTGCCTGGTATAAAGTTGGCCCTGAATGTCACCAGGTGTCATTGGTTTGTAGTGATAATGCCATAATGCCTTTAGCAACACCTCACTTAGTGAATAGTCATGCAAAAAGCATAGCCCAGACCCAGGAATACACCATGGCACTCAGCTGTGATCACAATCAGTGGAATGGAGGCACTGAATATTACAGATCATGATATGACTGGCAGAGAGCTCCAGTCAGTGTGCCTTGTGGTCAGTACATGGAATATTTTTAACTGGAAAGAGCCCTGCGCCTTAATTGAGTTTGTAATGAGCACTGCACTGAGTCACTGGGGGTTTTTTTGCTGAATAATTATGAGAGATCTCAATGTAAGGTTTGTATTATTTTTCCTTTGCGTGCTGAAAGCACTGATAATGCAGAGAACAGATATATGTGAGAACAGCAACATATGAGAAAATGTGCCTTTTAAAGGAAATTACTGTATTAGTAGGTCTAGCTGTAAATATAGTCATTATCTAAGTGAGATTTCCTGCTCTTGAAGCCAGAGCATTTCCCTGGTAATTTGCTAAGGAAAGCCAAGCTGTGTTTAAGAACCTGGAGCTAAAGGAATGCAGTGCAACCGATCACATTACAGAGACATTATAGAGTACCTGCTGATACACAAAGTTCCTGTTAAAGGCACATTTTCTCATATGTTGCTGTTCTCACACTTATTATTTGTTCTCTGCATTAGCTATCAGTGTTGTTAGCATGCAGAGGAAGAGTAGGAGCCCTGCTTTAAGATTACAGCCTTATTGAGTTCCAATCCAATAACAAGAACAGGATGAAGGAATACTTTCCATACAGAATTTATGGCATGTTTTGGGGAGGGTAAAGCAATCCCAATATGTCTGGTTTTAGCACTGCTCATTGCCTTCAGAGGATTCAGGTACTGTAAACCTGTGTTTTTCCACTGAAGTCATCCTCTCCTATAAATTACCATCTCAGTGCAGGCTTTTAAATATCAGCAATATCCTTATTCAAGAGGAAGGGGGATGGGAAATCTCAAAAACATGATAGCAGAATAATAACAGTGGACCCCCTAAAGGAGAGACTTTAATTTCATCAAAAGCTATTTATGCATTTGTGTGATCTTGGCTTCAGGGCAAAAAGCCTGTCATGTATCACTATAGTGAGACCTAGAGAAAAGTGACCCATTAGTTACTTTTAACATAGAAAGAAGGCAATCTAATAATACCAAATAGGGCTGGTATCTTGTTAGGAATACTAAGTACCATCCCAGATCTACTTCTTTTTTAATAGTTACAATGTCATAATAATGTGTGCAGGTTTTTTTGTCTTTCCTGCTTGATGAAAACATTCTCCAGCAGAACAAATGATGCCTTTTTTGAAGTCAAGATCTTCTGCTGTGTTTATTCTTCAGGGTATGCAAAACAACAGAGTACCAGGATAAATTTATAACCAAAGTAATAACCCACGCTGAAATACCAAAGAAAAGATTAATTTTTTCATAAGTGTAAAACAATTTACTTTGCAGTCATATGGTGTGGAACGAGGGAAGTGCAGCTCATTGTGTGAAACCTCCCACGAGCTTGTCAGTGTGTCTGTGCTGTGAGTGCTCCTCCAGCACCACAGAGCACACTCTGCTTGTTTGGAGTATTGCTTTGACAGAACAACTTCTTTGCAGTTGTTCATGAGCAGCTTTCCTGATGGACAGGTGTTAACTCTGCAGATATCCTGTCCTCTGATACTGCCTTGGAACTCTCCTCGTTCTTCCTGTGTGGGGATTCTGATCTTCTGACTATGAAATAAATACTTGTAGTTCAAAGCAAATTTAAATGCTTTATCTGTTCATCACCATTGTTTCCTTGTATACACACAGATCTAATACAAGCTTAATACAAGCTTTGTGCAGATATCAAAGCAGGCAGAAAGGCAAGGAGCTGTGTCTTACTGATGTAACAGGTTTGAAAATAGAGATGTGGGGAAAGCAGACTGAGAAACAAAACTTGAATAATGCAAGGCAGCTTGATTCTGTGTTCACAAATTATACACAGAGGCCAAAGTGTCTTTCAAATGTGGGGAATCACAGACTCATGGGAAAGTTTGGATTGAATGAGACCTTAAATCCCATCCAGTGCCACCCATACCCTGTGCAGGGACA
>VZSR01000393.1:15473034-15492634 GCA_013398615.1 Brachypodius melanocephalos | reverse complement strand
CTTGAAGGTCTCTTCCAGCCTAGAAATTCTGTGATTCTGTGAAAGCTATTCCACCTGAATTTTACCTCTCTAACTTTAAATATAATGAACACAAGTTCTAAAGGAATGAAAACTGGGCCATGAGTAAGGTGGTCTTTAATTAAGGCTTGGCAAAGATTTTTTTTCACAAGATGCATATCTGAAATAAATACTAATTAAGACTCCAAATAATTTTGGTGCTCTATGCTCAGATGAATGAAACATACCTTTAAATTACTGGAGATTAATTAAGTATTGCAATTTTTTCCCCTCTAAAACATTTTGTATACCTGACTATGGGATCTTTGCTGCTCTTGGGTGAATTACACAAAATGCCTATAAAATTTCATTTGCTTTTCTTACACATTTAATGTTGTTTACCAGGACTTCATGTTACTTCATAATTCATTCTGCCCTTCCTACCACTAGCAGGAAGCAATGGCATAACCCAGTAGCCTTTTTAGATTCACACACTGCTAATGGCAATGGTTGTGGTTTTATTAAAAGCCTGGGATAGAAACAAGACAAGACTTTGATCTAGGCATGGTGGCTCTGTACTAAGGCCTCAGCTACATCACATTAACTGGGATTACCACAAAATCTGATTGGGTAAATGAGCTGTTTTAGGAAACTCAGACTTTGCTTGCTAAGTACGTAAGCAGAAGTCAATTCTTTTCAATTGCTATATATTGTTCATAAACACTGTATGCAATTCAAGCTACGTGAAAGGAATTTAATTAGATGAGTAATTTATTTCAACTCTGTGCTTTATAGTATTTTTTACAGCCTCTGGAATTTATCTCGTTTTTATCTAGCCTGCCACTTAAATACCTGTATTTGAACAACCATCTAGAGTCTTCAGAATGTTCCTTTATGCAGAGTGAGAATATCTGTGCTGTAATAGCCACTTAGTAGATGAATAACAAAGGAGATGGTGGATGTCATTACCTGCCTGGTGCCATGCAGCACAGCAGTGGAAAGCTCACGGCTCAGCCTGAAAATCTCTAATTGCCATTTCTGGCCTCTCACAGCCATAGCCCTGGGCTGTGTCTCAGCATCTCCACGAGCCTTTTGTGAGTGAGTGCCTTGATGGGGGCTCTGATCTCCCAGAGGTGTCAGTTCTACCAGAGGTCAGTGAGCTCTTTCCTTCCAGGGGAATGGTATTTTCTTGTTTTGGAATGAAATGGCAAACAGGGAAATGTATTTTGGCAGTATTTCTGATGAGCATGGATTCTGTGTTCAGATGCTGCTGTTGCAAAGGTTTAGAAGCTGACCGGCCTGAGACTGAACCTCTTCATTAACATAAATACAGCCTGCAGCTACGGCTGAACACTCTGCTAAGAATTAATTCATTATGGAGATCCACAGGCAGGAAAAGCTTGGTAGAAGGCATGAGACACTGAAGGTTGAGAGTGCAGTGCTGAGTCAGGGTGGTGTTCCTGGGGCAGCCAGGCTGGCTCTTCTGTGTGCCCTTGTGTGCCCCAGCCATAGCAGCTTCTGGAACTGCGGGGAAAGGAAAATAAAAAGTGGATTTGGTTCCTGATGGAGAGTGCAAGGGCAGGGGGAATTAGGCAGGAAAAGAATATAGGAAGCACTGATGGATTCCTCTGAAGAAAAAGATGGGCACTATTAAAGATAAACTAGTCACGTGCTTTCAGTTAATTAAATTAGCAACAGGAGGCTATATGGGGAGAGCTGCTTTGCCATTTATTAAAAAAAATAAGGAAAAGCTGTTATATTGAGCAAGCTGCTGATTAATTACTGTAAAGAAGCAGTATTTTACAGGAGGAGTCTGCCTTCTGAAATATATTAGCTGGCTTCTGAGCAATAAATTGGCACACATTCCTTATGTATTGAGCTGACCTGGTGATGCTGCTCCCCTGCAAGGAAATAAACAGAGACCTGGTTAGGGAAAGCTTTACTGTGGACATCAGGACACCAACGTGTGTATAGCCCCAGAAGACAGAGTGTATTTCTTCTGTCTCTATTTGGTATATCTAACACAGTTGTTTTACACTTCGTTTCTGCTGTCTGTGTCATGAAATGCAAGCACTTCTAAAGAGACAGGAAAGGGGGCTGTCATGGGATCATTTCTCTATTCAAAAACAATTTCTACACTCTTCCTGAAGTATCAAAGAACAAAAGTTACTTGCTTTTATACCCTTGATCCAAGCATGCTTCAATCTGTTCCTTTTTATTTCTGCCTGGTAATGCAAGGAAATGCCTGCCTATCTTCTTCCAGTCTTGCATGTGGATGAAATATATTCCAACACATTATTGCATCAACCAGCAGAAATGGTTTTAAATTAATTCTGAGAGAAAGTTTACTGTGGCTCCTGTTCCACAGAGTTGGTAGTGCCACTAATTGGCCAGGAATTCTTAAGGGTTGGAACAATGAGTGTTTTCTGTCACTCAGAAATAATTACTGGATGCTGTGAGTGAGACTCACCAGTAAATAGTAGGTACTAGAGGGAAAATAGTAGAAACAAAGTTTTCAAAGCCACATTTAGATGCTATTTCACTCTTGTGCTGGGCTCTGTTAGTGTGTGTAGTTTCAGCCGCAGAGCCTTTGAAAGGAACCTTGGATTTCCCTCCCCCAAAAAATTCCACTCACGCTTCTCTGTTAATCAGTTGGGTGATTTGGGAAGAAAGCTCTTGGTCGGTCAAGTTAGGCTGGCAGGGACTGCTGAAGTGAGAAATTCAGCTTTTCTCTTGGGATAGCATGAACCAGAAATCTGAGGTTTGTGTTAACAATTCCTCCTGATTGTTTACATCCTCTGAGAAACTTCTTTTAGTCTGCATTCAAATTAAAGAAAGACCTGTTTTCACAGATGCTAAGGTTTAAAAAAAAAAAAAAAGAGAGAATGGAAAATGAAGTCTACTTGGTGATGTTGAAAGGTGCCATCCTTTTATGTCTGGCACCACAGAGAATACAAAAAATTTTGATTCCTCCTGTCTTTGAAATATTTCATTTTTCAAACTGATGATTTTGGATGAGGTTTTGGCCCCTTGATTTGGGAAAAAAGAAACCAAACCCAAAAGAAACAAACAAACAAACAAACCGCCAGAATTACACTAATTACTTCATTTTGTTTTTCTGGCTGTAATTTATGAGTGTATTACACTTCATTAATCAATGAGTACCCAGAAATCCACTTAAGAAGTCACTGAAAAGAGTCAATTGGGGAGTAGGAGATAAGAATAATGAAAATATCTCTCTGTATATATATTTAAATTTGATGGATCCATTTTGTCTAAATGATTCTGCATTGGCAGCAGCATCTCTGAGGCCATTGGGAGCAGAAAGGTTAACAGAGCAGAAGGAAAAGGGCTGCTTTCATGCACTGCTGCATTACTGCTGTGAAAAACATCAGTAGATGCTGTGCCTTGAACATTTCTGCTGTAAATTCAAGCTCACATTTTTCTGCTTTGGGGAATTTGGGGTGTTTGGCTTATAAAGACAGAACGGTGACATAAGCTTTTAGCTACAGTAGGAAGATGTTTAGATGTTAATAGATTCGAAACTCTGGTACAGTAAAATAAATTAAATGGGCCTTTGTGGTTTTAGAAATGCCTTTCTAAGGTGAGCATTCTAGCTGATCTCCTGGGATCTGCTTATGGGTGTATCTATGTAACAATGGCCAAAGAAAACGTAAATTATTAGTTCCATCAGCAAAGCCAATTTTGTCTCTCAGCAACTGATCATGTTCATGACTAGTTTTGGCAGACTGGTAGAAATTTTGGAAATCTCTTGAGCAGTAGCGCAAAATTATTCTGCAGGGTTGTTTTAATTTATTTTTTCTTTGCTGCTAGTGGTCTGATTAGGTTACTAAATTGCCTTTATTGCAAAGAAAACATAAGTTCTGTGTTCTATTTCACACAACTTTGCTAAGATCCAAAAAAAAAAGGCATCAAAAATCAAAACTATCAGAATAACACTTTATTATAGTGCATAACAATTGTTAATCAAGATAATTGTTCTTACCTAATGAAAATGGCTCATATATTCTTTTCAATCATTTTAAACACAGATGAGTTTTAAAAGCAAAATTACTCTTGGGCATAAAGATATCTCTTAGCATAATATAATCTAAGTTTAATGTGATAATTGAGAGTTCTGTGTGGTATTGCAGTTTAGTAATAATATTATTGCTCATTACAGATAATGATTTAAATTTACACTGAGGCAGTGAAGCAGATATATCGTCCATACTAAAAGACTCCTAGATATTTATTAACCAGCTGGGAATTATTGAACACAAAGGTATTTTGTAGGGAAAAACTCAGTGTTATGAGCACTGACTTTGAGAAAACAGTGCTAAAAGGAAACAATGCAATGTAAGAGTTTCTGATGAGCACTGATTTTCCAGAGTTTTGTCTGTACAGAAAATGAGTTTGAGTATCAAAGCTTGGGCTTTGAGGATGCTGTTACAGCGCACACCTCTGAAAATGTTAGGCCATACCTGGAAGAAATTAAGTCTAACATTTTCAAGAAAAGAAACATCAGAGACAGCTCCAAATCTTTGTTTAAATGAATTCAGTTTAGTAGAATAAAGGTTGTGTAAAAGTGAATTCCTGACCACCACCAAATATCCACAACCTTGAGAAGAACCTGAGGGTTTTTTCTGTTATATGCTGTGATTATATCCTGGGTAAAATATCTTCAAGATCCTAAACTTTCCTGAGCAAGAAAGGCATAACCCTTGAGTTCTTTAGCAGAAGTAACACAATGCTGGATCTTTCCCTTAAATCTAAAGGAAGCATCCAGCATAATTCTCAGTGTTCAACCTGCCTGAGCCTCCAGCTAGCCAAATGTGTTACTGAGGTTCTTGCCCATTTCCCTGCATTGCTGGGGCTCATGCAGAAGCCTTTGGGGGTTGGGGTACATCCACAGCCACAAATTTAATGGAATTAGATCAGAAGCTGCCTGGGCTGCAGCAGGGACGTTCTGTCACATGGGCACTTCAGCTCTGTGCTACCAATTATTGCAGCCTGAGCTGGGTCAAGAGAATGGAATGCTGAGCTCAATCAGTGCTCACACACCAGCATTAAACTTGCTGGAAACTAAATCAATTTTACAGCAATCACACTGCTACAATGCTAACGGGAAGTTAAGGTCTTTAATATGGGCTTCGAATGAGACATTTTTTAACAGTGCCAGGAGAAATATTAAGTAATAAAGCAAATAGGACTGCAATATATATTGTAAAATTGCCAACCAGCAAACAAAATAAATTCAAATACCTTTTTCATCTTGCCTAGATGAATTATTTCAATCTTGCTGTAAAGTGATGCAGCTCAAACTGAGGATAAGCATGAATCATATTCTGTAATAACAACTGCATTACAGTTTAATATAACAGAGGGGTTTGTTTTTGTTTAGTTTTAATGAAGCTACAGAGTGGCACCCAATGGTAAGGTCTGACTTGGAGAGCTTCTTGCATGATTGAGAAATACTGTGATAACTTACAAAGAATTAGGTTTGCAATCCTCATGGCACTACTTTCTCAAACAAACAAACAAAAAATTACCCAAGGAAATCAAAAGAGAAGTATTTTCTTAATTGTATCATTAGATACCAATCATCTTTACCTTTGGTATTTACCTTGATGAGTTTCAAGAATTTACATAATTATTTTACTGATTGGGGATGGATTTTACTGAAGATAATCCATTATTACAAAATAACATGGAGATATTTTTCAAAGTCACAACATGAATGTGTTCTACTAATCTGATCCCTGTAGGTGGATTTTTACGTGAAGCTTCTCAGACTGTAGGAATTAGAGTGTCGAGACTTTTTGCTGATTACCATCTGGAAGACTGAATGTTTACTGTATTTTGTAATCACTAAGTTTAGTTCCCATGGTTTTGGAATGGTGATTCTTGAATAAAGCACAATTTCTGTTCCTTTATAGTAATAAAGGAAGACTTAATGTTCTTTGCAGTAAGTAGATAAGTCATAGGATTTTCTCATTCCTTTATTAATTACTTTAATATCCCATATTGTGAAATAAGTAGCTCAAAATTGAGCTTAAGGACGAGTCTGAGGAATATGTAATATGAAATGTTTGGGGAGAAAAATACTTGACTCATTTGAATAATTTAGAAAGTAAGATGCAAGGTGACAGGGGCAGAAGCCATGTTGGTTGGTCACAGATTTTGTGCCTGACTTCCAAAGAAATTCACCTGCCATTTGGGAAAGGTGCAGGACAAGGATGTGTTTGCATGGGTCATGTAGAAGAAAGTAAGGGAAGTTTAAGGGAGAAAATAAGGGAATCTACTCGCATGGAGGTTGTGGTGCTTGAAGTGTGGCTTCAAAGTGTTGGTGAGAAATGCAGAAAAAAAAAAGTTGGTGCTGATATAAGATGGAAAAACCTCTGACAGACTGTAGAAATGAGTTTTTTGTGAAGATCCAGTTACTGGATAGGGGTTCTAGTGAATCAGAGAACTGGAACAAGCCTGACAGACAAATCAGGTGGGACTAATACAAACCATCAGCATGGAGTGCTGGTAAAATAATAGGAGATATAAAAGGACATTCCTTCAGGAAGGTTTTCTGTAGTTCTGCATCTTCTTAAAAGAAAGCAAATCTTCTCTAGTGAGGTACACACAACGAAATCCCTCCTCTATATAAAATAAACTCTTTTGTTGTGAATAGACAGAAATTTGAGTAAAGAGATGCTGATGAAAGCTTGGGAAGCAGCAAGAAGGTGGAGTTTTGGCTTTGTTGTACCCAGAAGGGGCTTGGAAGGGCTTTTGGTCTAAACATAAAACTAGAAAGAAACACCTTTTTTACACCATAGTAGCAAGGAATTGATAGTACAAATTATCTTATGCTTACAGACACCAGCCCAAAGGGTGTGTGTAGATGTGCATGACAGGAGTTCAGAACCTCAGGGTTTCATCTATGGCACTGTGCAGCTTCTGAGGGGACCAGGTTTGAGAGAGACAATAAAAAGCAGCACATGGAATAGACACTCTGAGTTCTGGGGCGTTTCTCACATTATTTGGCTCCAAACACTGAAAGCTGTAATAGCCTGAGCACTGAAGCAGGGGTGTGATGGAAGGGCCCCCTGACCCGAGCTGGCACACAGCAAAATTCCTGGGGAGCTCCAGAAAGGCTGGAGGAGCTTCCATTTGTGTGGACAGGGCTCCTCTGGATTCCCACAGGGCAGTAAGGATGATCCAGACAGGATTGCTGCTGCAAGGCTGGTCACAGGAGATCAGCAGCATTGCCCTTGCACAGTCCAGGCATTGTGATTAAACCCCAGCAATAGGGCACCACAAAAAGCAGAGTGCTTGCATTAGGTCTGCATGTTCTGAGGCTGGAGGAGCAAGAGAGGTTAATGACACTCATAACTGCTGGAGCTGAGGCCAAGAGAACAAATAAGATCATCTTGTGGGTTGATGCAGTTTTTCTCCAGATGATTTTCCAAGAGCTCACAGGGCAACATTGCTGAGGGAAGAGTTTAAAAACTGATGGCATGGAGCTTGATAACAGCATAAGTCAACAGCATAAGATGTCTCTTTTTTTTTTTTTTTTTTTTTTTTTTTTTTTTTTTTTTTTTTTTTTTTTTTTTTTTTTTTTTTTTTTTTTTTTTTTTTTTTTTTTAATTAACTGCATAGTGATGAATGTAATAAAGTTTATTTCCTGCCATAATTTGTTATAGCAGATTGTGATGGAGTACAGGAATACAGCAAACTGAGCATCATATATTAATTAGATTTTAGGCACCCTATCAGAGTACAGAGGGTCTCTTTTCCCTATGGCTGCCAAAATTCATTTGCAGCTAAAGGAATTCTCCTCACCATGAGAGCTGCTGCTGCAGACCAGCATCTCTGAATACCCCAAGCTTCAGGGATGACTGGGGCATCCCTGGCACACCTGGCTGCAGTTTACTGCAAGATGAGTTCATGCTCAGAAAGGTTCCATGAAGGGGACCAGTTCTGAGCTCCTCTGCTTGTGGCTTTGATATGCTCAAAACCATTTCCATAGCATTGGGACCATGTTTTTGTCATTTCTACCATCAATTCCAAAGGTTCAGCCAGTCCTGGGGAACCAGTGACTCAAAGGAATAGAGTTCTGGCTTTGTTGCTGCTCTAAAGGAAATACCAGTGGAGGACCCTAAAGCTTCATCCTGATTTTCAGGATATGGCTTCTCTGCTCAAATGTGTTCCAGGGATTTCATCACCCCCCAGAAACTCTTGACTCTGAAAGGAATAAGGAATTTCCTGTAGTAATGCAGGGAAAAAAATACTTTCTTCAAGCTTATCTTAATAATAAGTGATATTGAGAAAAGGTGTGCTAGTTTAAATCAAAATGAGTGTCTATTCTGGCTCTGTGCAGGTTCTGAGGTCATGCACAGTCTCATAGAAATGTCCATTCTGTAGCACTTTGCTTCAACCAAAAGTTTGCCTTTAGCTATCAGTGCTGAATGCCCCTGAGCTGTCCTGTCCTAACCTGCTAGAATTCCCTCTGTTGATGGATCTAATTTCAGGCACTTCTCTTTTATTATGTAAAGCTCCCACCAAACTGATAATCTAGGCACTGCTCTTTAGTACTTCTAAATATTTAATTTGTTGTTGATTCTGCCTTTTTTTCTGCTTTATCCCTGTTGACTCTGTAAGTAAAAGCTGGCAAGATTTGGCTCAGCTACTCCGTAATTGCAAGGCTTTAAATCTGTCTTTCTTTGAATTTTACTGAGACAAAACAAATACTCATTGACGTCAGCAGGAGCTTGTAGGAATAAGGAGGGAGTGCAAGCAGCCCAGTTGTGCAGCTGGAGCTCTCCAGCCAGAAGATGGATCACTTAATGGGGATCTTCAGCAGCCAAGGGAGGACTCTCAGTTTGCCTCTAGCATCAGTTTTTATTCCTTTGACATTTTTCTCATCTTGGGTCTGGTTTTAGTCTTGCTGCCATGGCAACATACAGAGGGGCTAAAAGGTACTCCAGAGAAAAGCCATGGCAGGCACCAGAAGGGAACAGAGACCATTGCTGCTGTTTGCAGCTGCAGAGAGCAGTGCAGGGATGAAAGGGATAGAAAAACGATTTTCTGTTTGCACGTGTGCAGACAAAACCCCTGGTGCAAAAGTTCAGTGTGACAGGGCATGAACAGTGGTGCTGGATAAAATCATTTCTGCTTTCACATGGCTTCTAGCAGGACAGGACACTACATGGAAACAGACCTCATGATCCAAGTTTTCCTATAGGAAAAATACTCTGATCAGCTCAAAATCATTGCTAGTGATACTAAATTTTTACATTTTGATTGTATCCTTGTTTTCTCCATGCCCATGTAGGCGTTTTTGAAAATTGGGCCCTGCATACCCTGAGTTTGATGTGTTTTCTTACATATGCTCAGTGCTCAATTTCTGTATCTTAAGAGCTGGCTGCATTAGCCACAGGCAGGAATAGAGCCTGTTCAAAATCCTGTAAATATTATGCTGCTTTTCCATCTGTCATGCAAGCTGCTGCATACCCTCAGCCTCCAGGAGAACAGAGAGTCTGGGAGGTCTCTTCAGAATTAATGGTGTAGGTGAGACGGGAGAATCCAGGCTGCTTGCAGATGTGGGTTTGCCAGCCTCCCTTGTACCCAGCTCTCACACAACCAGGTGATTGAAGGATTTTGTCACAGCAGATAAGGCAATTTAACACTAGAAGCACTTTTCTGCTGGCTATTCTGCTACACAGTGCAAGGGGAATATTCCTATCATGAATGCAGATCATTCCCAGGGAAGTGTGCTGTGCTGAATACAGCTTATTCCATTGCTCTCAAGGGAAATAATCCCTTACAGCAAAGGATGGTTTTGTCCAAATAACTGTGTCTGGTAGGATAATTGTCACTAATCACACAGGAAAACAGTTTTTCTACAAAAGATTTTACAGACGGCAGCCTGAGAAAGGGAAGCATTGCAAACTCACTTTAAAAAATAAAACCAAAAAAGCTGTGAAAGAACCCAGCATGTTTCCCACTGAAAAACTACCTCACAGCATCATATTGTATAAACACAAGAGAGACATTTCAAGATTATCAAGGAGAAAATACACCAGCAAAACAACAGGACTAAATTTTGACAGATGTCTCTTTTGGGAGTAGAGGGGCAGTCCTCAGCAAAGGAGCCGGTGACTGCTGGCTGTGTGTGTGTGTCCTGGCTGTCCAGAGAGCCACCTCCTGTCCCTTCAGGAGCCCAAGCCGTGGAGCAGGGCTGTGTGGCTGCAAAGGGACATTCACCTCTGCTCATTTAGCTGACACCCTGGCAGGGTCTGCAGGGCATAGAACACCACGTATTCCCTCTGAGCTGCCAGCAGTGTCCTGGTATCCTTGCTTCCAGTATCCTTGGTTCCACTTTCCTTGGTTCCTTGAGTTTCTTCCCTTCCACAGACCAGATGTAGACAGACATAATCCAGATGATGTGGTTTTGATTTGTAGCGAGCGCAGTGTTAGTTTGAGAAGCCACATGTACCAAAACCATGAAAGAAAACTGTTCTCCTGGTCTGAGAAGAGCATCTGCTATTAGAATGCAGCTCACAATCCATATTAAAGACAGCATAGCTTGATAATAGAACACAGCAGTGAGCCTGATAAAAATTATTTTGCTCTATAGCACTAATGAAAGCTATGGTATTAAAGCTTTGCTTATGTGGGATCTCAGCTAGGATCTACTGCAGTATGCATCTTTTTTCTTCATTACTGTCTAGAAATAATGCTTAAATAATTATTCTTGCTATTATTGTTTGTAATTCTAATGGAGGTAGCTCTGGGCTCACTGAAATAGTGCCAGTTATGAGCAGCAACAGAACAGAGTCAGCCCTAGAATGAAAAATGGGCATGTTTTTAATTCAGATTATTTTTTCACAAATGTGAAGGAGATTTGGATCATTACCTGTGGCACTTGGGTTGCCAAAGTAACCTTGACTAGCCAGCTGATGTTTGCACAGCGCATGGCACTGTCACCATGGAGACCCTGTCCATGTGATTCTGCAGGCATGATGCAGTTGCAGGCGTCTCAGAGAGGAATTAATTGTTGGTGAGCAATGCTCGTGCAGACAGCTCTGCCCTGGCACACAGAGCCTGCAGTCAAACAGGAGCTAAATTTGTCCTTTTGGTTTTAGCTGCACGGAGAGGACCAGGACTGGGGTAACAGGGAGGAGCTCTCTGGGCTGTAAGGAAAACACTGAGTTCTCCTGATGGAAAGTTCATGCTCAGACTGGGAGGAGTGGTCAGAGTGCTGACCTGTGTAAAACCCATGCTTGAATGATAATATTCATCTACAGAACATATGTTTGAGTGATTGAAGACTGTGGAACACTCCTGGTATTCTTTTATCAACTGAGGGTTTTTTTCTCCTCCCAATACCTTCTCTCACTCATTTGTGTGACCTAGTGATGTCAGGGAAATGACACCAGTAGAGCAGGGACTGACATCTGCCTGTATACACAGGATATTCAAAATTCTCCTCCAAAAGTGGCTGTCATGCTGTGCTTTCCATTCTGACCTCTGATGAACCTCACAGTGGGACTGTGAAGTGGATTTTGGATCCGTTTTGCACAATACCAAACCAACAGCCAAACAAACCTTTTGATAAGAGATATGGTCCTGTTTGTGATGGTTAAGCAGGCTAAAGGATGCTCCCTCCTTTCTCCCCATAGTCTTTGGAGAACAGAAGTGAGCCAGCCTCAAGATAAAGTCATTCTCCTGTGGCAAAAGGCTTTGTTCCACCTCTTTTACTTAATTACGAATGGGCTGGATGAGGGCAGATGGTTGAAAGGTGCTGTTACTATTTCTGTTGCTACAGCTGTGATGAGCAGGCTGCAGTAGGATCAGGTGGGGGTTCTGCAGACATGACAAACAGCCCTCAAGGAGACACAGCCCAGGCTGCAGAAACTTCCCAGGAGCCAATGTGTGAATGGATGGCACAATAAGTGCAGAATGGTGTAACTGGGTGTGAGGCAGTGACACTGACATTTGGGGAGCTGCTGTAAAGCATCACTGCAGCACCAGCTTTGGAAATGCCTGTGTTGGACACTCTTATGTGAAAAAACCCACAAAAAATCACATGGATGTTTAAAAATGATACAGAAGTACTCTCAGGAGAGGGTGTGGGTAGAAGGGACTTGGGTTGGTGGCCAGATGCAGGGAGTAAATGTTGCTCCTTTTGTCTTTGCTTCTGGTCTGAAGAAACAGCTGAAGGGTTGAAAAGAGGGGTATAGCTGGAAAAGAAGGACTTTGAGGTGATGTATGCAGCACAGCTTAAAATTTATGAGGGGATTGTTTCATGGCTAGAGGGGAAAAGTCATGACATGCTGGAAGGCTTGGACATTTTCAGTGTGTGAGCAGAGGATGAAAGGTGATACTTTGAGATGATGTATAAAAATAAACAGTAATCTTGAACCTAAAGGTGTGGAACTAATGAGACGGAAAATTGCAGTTGTAGATCATAACCTAAGCTGATGCTCTGCTTCACTGTGCCCATCTGGTACTGAGGGATGTTTCCTTCATTTGGGTGCTGATAACCTTTTTACAGCTCATGATGATGCAGTGTTAGAATGACTGAGGAGTTTTACAGATTACACTGAGATAATTGAATTAATATCACTCCTGGTTTGGATTAAATTTGTAATCTTGGCATAAGACTCTTTACCCATACCATGGCCTGATTTATCAAAAAGGGGAATGAAGGATTCCTCTATTGTTAAGTAGAAATCCTTTCAAATACCTCTGGAAAAAAACCTATCATCAGAGAGCCCCAAGAAAAGAAAAGACAAAGCCACCATCCAATAAACCTGCCTTAGCTGACAGTGAGGGGGTAAAGAAGTTGTCTGCAAAAATGGAGCTGTAACCCATAGATGGGAGTTTATACAACAGACTGCATCCAACCTCATGCAGCTAAAGAATATCCACTCTCCTCTTGCACCAGTGTCTTTCAATGCCTTTTTTTTCCTAAAGTAAATGTAGAACTTCACTAAAAAAACAAATCAATAAAATTAATCACATTACTGAGCTAAAGAGCTTCATGTAGGATGATGAAAACATTGTGTTGTGACATTTCCACTAGGAAGCTTTTCCATGGCATGTTGCCTTCATTGTTTCTCCCTCCTGAACTCCACATTACTGATGTGGGCCTGAAGCCCCCAGTGTGTTCCTCTGGCAGAGCAAGTGGTTTCATAATCCAGCTTCCCAGTCTCTCTTATTTTACTCCTGAGACTGGTTCCTTGTAAGAGCCAAAATACAGAAATGGATCATTATGTTTAAAATAATGCCAGAAGGCTTGAAAATAGCATCCATTTCTTAGGCAGGCTGCATTTCTCTTTCACACTGAGAAATGGTGCAGCAGATAATTAGTAATACATTTTCCATTTAAATTTCCCTGTATTTAAAAAGCGCTAGACTGCTTTTGCTATGTTCTAACAGCAAAATGAAGTTCCAGAGCCAACTGAATGTCAGCAAGAATTTATGAATACGTCAGTAGAGATTACTGTTGGCTCTTGATTTTGAATGCAAGCAGCCAACAAATTAGTTTGGTAGTAAAATGGGTAAAAGCCTCAAGTAAGTGGAGGCTTGACTATAGCAATACAAAGTTGGAGCATAATTGTTTGTTTCGGGCATGTCTTATTTATAGAGGATCAGCCTTGCACCCAGGAAAGTGTCTCTATTCAGGAACTTTCCAAAGGAAAAGGAACCAGGGCAGCAGAGGTGGAGACCTGAAATGAAAGACATGAGATGAAAAGCCAGACAAGAAATCTGTCCCAGTTCCTGATTCCACCTGGGGAAAGCAGAGTGCTAAAAACAAACAAGAAAAATCCAAGGAGAACATAGGGAAAAAAGGAGAATCGAGGCAGGTGAACAATATGTATTTCAGGGAAAAAGAGTCTTTTAGTTGATTTTAAATGGACTGTTTTTACACCTTGACATCAAAAGCTGTGGAAGAGCAGTGTAATCAGAAGCTGGCTGCAAATATCCAAATACAATGCCAGCATGTTATATTAGTTGTTCTGTTTGGAATACACCTTGGTTTTCATTGTTTTGGCATTGCAGATACTGTTTGAGTAAAAATTGTATAGTGCCTGCTATATTTAATTTCAATATGAAAATCTTTGTGTCTGATCTGAGTGGTTGCAGGTGATACCATGCTTAATCTGGAGCTTTTTTAACCTATATTTCTCAAAGAGAAGTGTATTGCAAATTAGTCAGGAGTGCTGACAGAGACTTCATTAAACTTCTCTAAGTTGTTTGTGGATATATTGTGATTCCTGAAAGCTGGTTTCTTACTTTCAGTAGTAGTGCTTCACTATCTGCTATTGTCAGTACTTCACTGTGTAGAAGGAAGAAACTGAGATAATAATTATTCTCTCTTTCCTATGCGAGCTTGTATTTTACTTTAAAGGAAAATTGTTGTCAGCTCACTAAAGACAGGATAACTACAATAAAATCATCCCATGTTCCCAGTGCATACACAGGTGCTGTGTTCAGTAGTGGAAAATAGTTTATGACAGTTACAGTAGAGGATTCACTTTTGCTTTGAATGAAATAAAAACTTTGCAAGTCATTAACTAAAGAGAAATTGAAATATGGCTTTTCTTAAGAAGCACTCTATCAATTCAGTGTATCATTGCTGCCAGGACCAGTGGTCCACTAATGTGTGATAGCTCTGATTCCCTTGCAGAGCTTTGATAGGAATTGTGTCAATCTGGAGGCTCTCAAGGCTAAAATCTGTGGTTTGGCATTAGTTCAGACACAGACCATCTCAGGGCTGTGCCATACTGAAAGCAAACACAGCACAACAGGGTTTTGTCCTTTATTCCAGTGGAAACTCTTCACAGCAGTAAACACCTCTTTGCACTGTTTCCAATCCAAGAGCTCTCTGGTGATGATACTGCACAAGAATAATTTCAATTAACTCCTCCACATAAACAAAAGTAAAATCCATTTACTTGGCTTTGAGCTGACAAATGCAAATAGCAACCAATGTGGACTAACTGGTGAATAGGGATTTAGGGATAGAATGCTGGAAGAAGAGGGAAACCCTTGTGATTCTTTCTGCTGGAAGGGATGTTTATTTTGAATCAAACTTCAACCGCTTCAGGGAACCTCCAGTAAATTCCAGAATTTCTACATGCCTCCCTGTACAACCAATTAGCCTGGGTCTGTTTTAACCAAGTACAGAGGGAGGGACTGTCTTCATTAGAAATATGCAAACACTGAGGCAGCAACTCACAGAAGCTCCTCCCTCTGTGAAAGACACAGAAAAAGCTGAAAGTTTCCATATAGTCTGTGCAGAACAGCTCAACCAGACTTGTACAGCAAAGAAGGTTTTTAATCCTCTCTGTCCCCTGTAGGAGAAGAGGGAAGGGTTTTAACAGGCACCTTGGGAAACAAGGAGTTGCAGTCTTGGTTGAACAAGTGGACTGTTAGCAGCCATAAACATAAAATTACTCATTTCTAAAATAGCTCATGGTCTCTTAACTCAGACATCGTGTGCTGAATGGCATTGCACTAGGGCAGAGTTGGACTGACTGGGTAGGTAAGTTGCAAATAACACTGAAAGGCACAGATGTTGTATCAGCTCTTCAAATTCTTTTCAATGTTTTTATATCTTTTAATAGCTCCATCTGGATTCCACAGCCACTATTATTGTTATAAATTTTATTGTTCCCTCTGCCTGCTGTTTGTATTTGCAAGTTACTTACAAGTGTCTTGGAAACAACTCCTGAACCTTTCTCCAGGGGCTTAAATTTGATATTGTGTATGTGAAAAAAGCAGGGAAAGAACATTTTCTCCAATTTGCCTTGCTAAATATGATGTGGTACAAATTAAAATAAATGTTGCATGCCCTGCTTTCCACATGATGTTCTGGTTATAAATTTCAGTGGACGGGCAAGTGTGTTTGCTGATTTCTCCAATTCTGTTATTTACGCTGTGCTGTAACCTTCTAAAAGCTTGATTTGGGTAATAAAAGGCATAAAAAATTATCCAGCTGCTGCTTCTCCAGCATCATGGTTGGATATTCTTAAAGGAACATTATCCATAGTGCAGAACTGGCCTGACAGGATAGCTGAGTGTTGTTTATGCTCGAAGGTAGCTTCATGAAAGGTATTGTGATTTTGTGGACTACACTTAGAGGTCAGCCTGCTATCCAGTGGGATTCACAAGACTGTGTTTTCTGAGGTGAATTTACAATAGTGCCCTAAATTAGAAAGTCATTGCATTTGCAATGCAGTTTTTTCTTTTGTTCTAACAGAATTTTTCTGAAGTCTGGTGTTTAATAATTGAGGGAACACCTCTGTAAAATTCAGGGAGTTACACTGAGCTCACTGCAGTCAGCTTCCCAAGTAAGGCAAACAGATGGGAAAGACATTTTGTGCTGTGCCCAGCATCCATTCAATTTAATTGGAAGTTGAATGCTGTATAACCTCTAAAAATCACATACATCCTTCTGTATTAGACATTCAGGGAATATTTTGGAAGCCTGGACCCCAGTTCAGGGTTTTAAATGTACTGTGGGACCCATCAGGTCCCAACTCAGCTTTTTTTTTCAAACATATATGCCATTATTCTTGAAATGCTCAATAGAACTATGTCACAGGTGCTAACTCCTATTAACATGAAACTCCTTTTTGTCTCAACCCACCCTGTTATGCTGGCAAAGAGCAGTGTGATGAGGATGTGGAACAGCCTGTATGGGCACATTTTCAGTTCCTGAAGTTTCCCACTGTGAAATTGAGGAAACTCTTGACATCTTCCAATTTTTAGTGATTTATAGAACCATAGATTGGAAGAGACCTTTAAAAGCTCATCTCATTCCAACTCCCTGCCATGGACAGGGACACCTTGCACTGTCCCAGGCTGCTCCAAGCCCCAGTGTCCAACCTGGCCTTGGGCACTGCCAGGGATCCAGGGGCAGCCACAGCTGCTCTGGGCACCCTGTGCCAGTGACTCAGCAGTGTTCTGTGTGCTGCACATTAAACAATCAGTGCAACACACTCACACACAAATTCAATTTATCAGCAAGGAGCTCTCCTGAGTTGTGAAACTTCATACATCAAAATAAGCTTCTCTCCAGTGCACTTGTGAGAAGAGGCTCTTGTGCCTTTCTCACATGCACTAATTGCAGCCAGCTGTTAAACAGATGGTCTTGCTGATACCACTAGGACAACAGTTATTTAATTTATTTTTTCTTTTTTAGAAAAAGTGGAAAAATAGTGAGGAAAAAGAAGGAAATAAATGTTTGCTTAGGCAGCAAGACCCACAGTATTGCATTAATCCCAGCCATTGCCTGGACATGGCATTTCCTCTGTGGTAACCCATAAGAAATTGAAAAATACCATAGGTCAATTAGAAATATTTCAGGGTAAGTAGGATGTCTTGATAAATATTCTGTAAAGACAAAATGCAATAAACAACCTTTTAGGATTACCTCCCTGAGTGTTTCTCCCTGCACCTCAGCTATCCATCACTTTGGTTTTCCAGTAACCTTATGGACATGTTGTGCTATTCAGAGACTCTCCTCAGGACTCCCATCCCATTTTGGCAAACACAGTGCAAAAGCCAGGCCTTACACATTCACTAAAAAATGTTTCACTCTCAGTCTTTTCTCAAGCAGCTCTTGCACATAGCACACCTTAAATGTTTGCTGGTTTTGGAAGGGAGGGACTCAGGGTTCTCCTAGGGTGTGGCTGAAAATTACCAAAAATGATCTTTCTTTCAGGTGAAGGAGGCCATGCAGAGAATCCATGACCGAGGCAATATAGGAAAACTCATTCTGGATGTGGAGAAAGCACCCACTCCCCTGGTGAGTGCAAAGCACTACAGACATGATGTACAGCCAGGCAAGATACAGCCTGGCAGTGATTTCTGGACACATGTCCCTTGTAATGCTTTATTGACACTGATTTCTTCTAAATCCATAGCACCCAAATACCATCAATAACCATAATTTCTGTATTTAACCCAAGTGAAATGTAGTTCCTGAAGTGCCAGCAGTTCCTTCTCTATACTGAGTGACTCTCTGCTTCTCCAAAAATGTGCCAGCAAGTGCTGGACTGGGTAAAACTGCCACACGTGTTTCTGCCCTTGTGATGGAAAACAAACAGACTTTTCTCAAACTAAAAAATTCCTGTATTAATAAGTGCATTGAACAGGAAAAAACCCAGTCAATGTTGCTTCAGTGTGCAAACATAAAAGAGCTTTCTGATTCCCATACTAAAGCTGTAATTTTGGTAGGGATTTAGTTTACTGTTTTTTGTAGTATATGAAGTATAACATGTAAATGTTTCTAGAAGTATCCTGAAGGCAGATAGTAGTGATGGAGCTCTGCTCCACTAGACCTGGAGCACTTAGGATGATGGTACAGAAACCTCTCAGAGAGCAGAGGTAAATGAAAGCCAGGCTCACTCCTGAGCATTCATTGATGGTGTAGGAAAGAGCAGTAAAGAAGGTAATGCAAAGCTGACTTTAAATCAATACTCAATGCTTTCAGACCTGAGAAACCTCCTGTTTCAAAAGAAAACCTGGACTTACAGTTAAGCTCTTACTCACTCTAAAACTGCCCTCAAATCTCCTACAAACTCTCTGCAAGGAAAAGGAAGGCTTTGAGGACCTCACATGTGGAACAATACACTTTCATGAAAGGGTGTTAAGTCAAAAATATGGGTAACTTTAGAGCAATGTTTTTTTCTGCATTAAAAGGAGGTTGTGTTTGAGATTTTTATTCCCAGCAGAGGCTAATAATCAAACAGGGAAGGAACATCATTGCATTTCTCTTTAAAAAGTAAATGAGTCCCTTGCTTACTTGGTTTTGAAGTAGTTATAAGCTAATACAGGAATCCTTTTTTGTCCTAAGAGAGGTAATGTGGGTGTATAAGAGCATCCAGTCCCACTAATCTGTGCTGATAAACACTACCCCCATCCAGTGAGCCAAAGTCCTGTCCGCAGACCTGTCACACTGACAGGGTGAAGTGCTGGAGGGCCCTGCACCTTTACACAGCTTGTAATAAATATTCCTACATTTAAAAAAACCACAATGTACTCCTTAAATGCTGTTCTGAGCTACAGATTCCTGCAATTGCCTACTGCCTATGCAGGCATCTTCAGTAAAACGTGAAAATGCAGTTTCTTCCCACTCCTGTATGATCTGGGACCTGCACTCTGTCGTGGGTGTATCCTGCCAGCATCTACACTGCTCTGTAGAGTGTCATTGGGTTGTTAAAATATAAAAGAAAGGAAATTGCCCCCTGAGTTTTCACACTGTGCCTCAGATGGGGCCATGCATTAGTTTATTCCTGAAAAAGCAGATCCAGGAGTTGTAACCCAGATGTCCCACATTCTGTAAACTTCTTACACAGCTGTGTTTCCTATCCAAGACCCTTACTATCAGTTTACTACAAGTGCACAGAGCAGAGTCCTTGTGTGCAGCTGTCCTACAGACAGCTTTCTGTGAGGAAATAGAGCTGTGAGCCATGGGGGAACAGCTTGCAGGTTTAGCTGGAAGGGCTGTAGAGCCAGCAAAGGCTTTGAACAGACAGAATGTTTATTTTCGTGTGGCAGCCCTGCCTTCTTGAGCTTCCAAAGTCTCTTTATG
>VZSR01000393.1:15444214-15472934 GCA_013398615.1 Brachypodius melanocephalos | reverse complement strand
AAGCCTTATTAACTTACTGTGTAATTTTAGATGGGCATCTTTTCTCATGCAAATTCCAACATCCTGCATAAAGTTATTTGGGAAGTTTGGGCTTTTTTTGCAAGTTGGAAACAGTAAAAAAAAAAAAAATCCCCACTTGTTGTCTGAATGATTCTAATAACTGGAGGCATAATTTTATATTTCTGGATTTTCAGTGTTAAAATAGTTTTCCTTTAATGAACCAGAAATAAAAGTTGCAACAAAGATTACTTATTTTCCTCAGTCATACTTCATCATTTCACAAGCAATCCTATCTTCATTTTCAAAAGTACCTCATCCAGAATCACAGAATCTGAAATTGTGCAAGAAATCATTAATTGAGAGGCTTTGATCAACATCTTCTGGTAAGGACACATTGACTCATATGTCCAATTCAAACCAATCTTAAATTTCATTTTTAAATTGCATTGGTCAGGATCACTTTATCAGGATGTGGAAAGAAATTTGATGATGGAGTTTATTGCTCTGAAATCACTAATGTGGTCAGCTGTCAGGCTGGAGCTGAACTCCTGCAGAAGTTAACCCTGTAAAAAATGAGGTTTAGGCCTTAATCCCACCACAAATCATGTACAGGGATAACTTCTATCTGGGTGAATTGTTCTGTCAAAAACTCTGCTCCATATGTACAGTTACATTTATAATTATTTGCAGGATCAAGTATTCAGAGACCAGCTAGTCTTATCTACCTCCCACTAGTGGAAACTATATCTAAACATGAAAAAATAAGTATTTTTTCCACGTCCTTCACCTATCCAAACAGCAGCTACTCAGGTACTCAAATGTCTTATTAAAACAGTTATTTTAAAATTACTGTGATCACTTACAGTAGAAATGCCGAAGGACTGGCAGAGACCTTGCATAATGCCTACAGCTTCAAATTAATATTCTTTCTTTCAAAAGAAAGTATTTACCCAGACATGAGTAGTTGTTCACCTAAATCTACAAGTAGCATATTATGATAGAAGCTAAAAATTAATACAGAAAAATGAAAAGTGGGGGCTTCTCAGGCTTTTCTTGGTGTGAGAGGACTTCTGGGTCTGGATGAATTTTATGTATGGTTTTAGAAAATTCTCGTTAGTTTTTTTCTGTTTGTTTGGTTTTGCTGCCTGAGTATTAATGTCCATTTCTTTCCACTGTACTCATGATGTCACTGTCAGATAAATGTGCAGATGGTTCATTCTGAAGGAGTTCCCCTTGGGTTGAACAAATTCAAAAACAACAGCAAGAAATAACTGTGGAGAAAAATGCCAAAAAAGCTTCTGAACTATTGATCCAACCAGAACTTCATTTCATTATAGCTGAGTTGATTTTCAAGCTGGGCTTGTCTATACTTCCAGTGCCATTTCGGGCCCAAACAGGGGCTTTATCTACAGAAGAAAATATGCATTCAGTGAGAGTTTTCCATTTACTGGGCTTGCCAGTGTGACTTTTTAAGAAGGGCCATTAGGTTTTCATGACTCATCAGCTGACAGCAGTAGGAAACATGCCCAATTTTGTTTTGCAGCTAGTGTAATGATGTTGTCCTGCAACAGACCTTAACATAACTAGGAGTTTTGATTTGACGCCAAAGTGAGCAATATTGCTGGTGACCTTCGAGCTGGCAGTAAGTGGCATTCTCAAGGCCTTAAATTAGTAGGGCAAGCAGAATAGCAAACCCATTCTTCTGTTCTAAACCACAGTCTGGTGGGCTCTGCTGCTAAATTACCCTGCAAGACAAATATGGGTGATCTTGGTCATGGCCACAGACACCACAGGGACAACAAACACATAATTTTGGCTAGTTCTTTCTGGTTTTGTTAGCAAGGCAAAAAATACTCTCCATGCTAATTCATACCAATTTTAGGGCCGTTTTCTGATCAGCAGAATATCAGGTAATTGCAGTGTGTACAAAGGAATGCTTCTGGAGGTACCTGCGTGCAACACAGCCGAGTGTGACCATCAGCAGGCAAAACTCTGCTCTGTGTTTTACTGGTGTCAGTATAGCATGGAGAGAGGCTGCTGCTGCAATGAATGGGAGTTTTTCAGGCATCCATTCTGGAAGCAGGATGTGTGCTAGCAGAATTTGGCCCAGAAGCCCTGAGTACCTTTCAGGAGACCACAAGCAGTAGTATCACGCTGGCAGGGCTGGAGGCTGTGCTGTTCAAACTGGTGAAGCCAAGGCTTGTCCCTGACCAAGTCTCGCTGTAGCAGAAATGAAGGGTTGTGCTTACTACTGACAGTGTTGTTTAAACAACTCTGAGACAATTGGATAGTTTCTTCAAGTGAAACAAATTACTTCTCAATTTGCCTTAAAGGAACTGTGAAAGCTTCTTTAACTTAAGCCTGATTGAAGTGAACTGAAACACTGTTTAATTGTATTTGTTGCTTTAGAGCTTTTGTTATATTGTGCCTACAAAGCAAATTATGTTTACACAAAAATATAAATAAAATGTTGAGCATAGCATTATCCTTGGCCTCTATGTTTTATTCTAGTGTTATGGTCACCTTAGGGAACTGACTTGGAACTGCTTAAGAGGAAAATGTGTGATCTTATTTTCCATTTTGGTCACTGTGGGATATACAAATAATTTATTTCGACTATTACAGAGTAAATCGAGGTTATTAAAACTGCTGTGTGCTGCTTTACAGAACATTAACGATGTAGATATAAAATTTTGAATGTCACAGTCTAAGAAATTCAAAACATTATATAAACACCTTTTACTAAGTGTGTAGGGAAGTGTACTTTGATACAAAGGGAAACTAAGACTGCCATACAGGTTATCCTCAGAGAGAGAGCTCCCTTCAGAAATTAGAATCCCCCAATGGAATAATCTTAAAATAGACTCCAAAAGCACTCATCACCAGCTGAGCTTATAGAAAGCAGGAGGACATGACTGAGTTTTCAATCCCACTCTCCTGGGCCTTGGTTTTAACCCAGGGCTCTGTGTCTTTGGAAGAACTGGTGATGGTTACCGAGCCCTGCAGTCATCCCCAGCCTGTACTTGAGTACATGGCTTTAAAGGTCTCCCTACATGACGGAAAGAAGTGAATGAACTTCAGTTTAGTATCTAAACAAACAGGGAGTGTTGGCTTTGCTTCATTTTAGTCCCACAGGACACATTCCAAAGCTTGTGATGTCCCTGGAAAATCTCACTTCAGTAGGTACCAAATCTGCTCTATAATCTCAAAGCTCACAGGAACAGTGCTGAGTGTGAAGAGTAAATTTCTGCCCTCTGTTTTTAAGCTTTGATAAGCAAGTAATGATCAGTGCATCCATAATCACAGGGTCAGGATGAGGCTGAAAGCAAACAGCCGTAGCCTTTTGCAAATTCTCTGTGATTACCACTAAAGCTGCACCTTTATCACCTTTCCCACTGGGCCATCTGCAGTGCTCTGTCACGCAGAGCAGGATGTGGCAGATTGCCTTTGTGCAGCATCTGCATGCAATGCAAAAATCCACCTTGGATCCTCAGTACCCTGGTTCTCAGCTCATCCTCCAGTTTGTGCTTCCCCTCTCATTTTCTGGGAGCTCAGTGGTTCCTCCTGATTGGGTCTGTCAGGAAAGATTCTCCTGGTGTGGCCACGAGCACAGCCCCCAGCTCCAGGAGAGCTGTGCAGGAGTTTGTCCCCTGGCAGCACTGGGGTCCCTTGATGTGAGCCAGTGCTTTGTTCCACTGCAGAAAGAGCCAGAGCAATGCACACACTCTGACTGCTCTGTGCATCCAAGCACCTTTCTCCCAAGAGGTTTGTGACACCCAGGCAAACATCCCGGTGTTCTCCTGGAGAGCACACGAATGTGAGCGCTGCTTTATCTGCTCCATCCTGCCCTGCTGGCTGAGCCCACCCCAGCACTGCCTCTGTGTCTGCCTGGCCTGGCTCTGTCACCTCCCCAGCAGCACTGGGCAGCACCTGGAAGGTGCAGGTGAGGAAGAGTTACAGGATGAATACAGGGGAAAAAATGAATTCTGTATCTCTGCCCAAGAGTAACGAGTGAGGAGGATTTGAAGCATGTTTTCTGCAGATTCATGTGTGTGCTTGGAGAGCCTTTCTCTGAAGGGGTTCCACACTCCCTGCAATACTCAATCATCGTGCTTGTTCTCTGGTTGCACTTCAGGAAAATTATTTTTTACCTTCTGAAGAGTATGGGTCACGTCCACTTTCATCCCCCACAGAGAGTGACAGAGAAACTCCAGGTGGACTTTACACACATGGATTAACCCTCCCCATATGGAAATCTTTCTTCTCACTTACAGGAACCACAGGCATTTTGGGCAAGATGAGGGAAAAAATGGAAGGAACAGCATTGACAGCACTCATAGTGATTGCCCTGTCTCTTAAAAACTCCTATACCTGCCATCATGTAAGGTCAGCTTTCATTTAGGAAGGAACAACCTGCACAGTTGGTAAAAGCTTTAAAACTGTCTCAAATGAAACATAATCTCGAAACTAAAAGGAAGACTCTTCCACTGCTGTGGCCTCATGATGTTTAATGCTTGATACAGATACCACCATTCAAACTGGGCAGCCAGGGATTAAATGGGATTCAATTAAGAGATGCCACTGGCACTTGTTAGTTTAGGACCAGCAGCTCCCAGATATGATAAGGGGATGGGGTCTATGACTGAGGGAGGGCTGCAGGATAGGGACTTGCTTCTTTTCCTTCAGAGATTAGGAGGTCTTTGATCTGTCTGGAAGAATTTTTTTTTTTCCTTTGCACAGTGACCAGGCTGAGATGTTACAATTAGCCCAAAAGAAGTGGGAAAAGAAGTACTGAAGGAAAACCTGGTTTACTGTGAGTGCTGAGGGGTTGGGGGGTAGAAGGGGAGCATTTCTCTGGGGCAGGTTTGCTCTTGGAAGCACAGGGGTGAAGTGCCTGCCATGCCCACAGCTCCTGCCCAGCCCAGGTGCTCTGCCAGTCCTGCTCCATCAGCCTCCAGCTCCCTGCTCCAAGCACCTCTGCCTTTGCCTCTCTCTGCCAGAGCTGGGAATGTGCTGTGTTCTGCCAGCCATTGGCTGTGTCCGTGCCAAACACCATCTCCCTGACAGGCTGCAGCACAAATCCTGTTGTTCCTGTCTGCTGGGTAATCTGTGTAAATGTGTTTCCTCCCTGGAGAGCTGGGGCTCACGCTGTGGTGCTGCAGGATGTGATGCAGCATCTTCCTGCCCTGGAAGAACGCAGTGAGATAGATGATGGCAGAGATGCTGGGTGCATTATCTGTGATAAGGATTCCCCTCCTTGGGCCAGCCAGGTGCTGAGCTAATGATCAAGCATTTGTAAAGGCTGGTGTGCCAAGTGTGCTGAGCAGTGACTGGGATGTCTTCTGTTGTGGTAGGCATTCTGTGCCCTGCAGCCCTGTTAGATCAGTGATGTTTTCCAGAGGCTTCTAGGAGAAAACATTTCTTTTGTTGCTAACAGAGAAGAGAGATGATGATGATAAATGAAGTGTTTTTCTAAGTCAGTTTGATTTGGCAGATTATTTTTCTGTTTTTTCAGCTGCTGGTGTTTTTTCCTTCTAATGTCTGCATTTCATATTAGAAATATTTTCCCACTGTAAAAAAAAATCAAGTCTCCTGTAACTCATCATGTATCTCTTTGCTTATACAAAAGCATCCCTTTGAGTTTCTGAACCATTTCTGCTGTAGAAAGGAAAAATTAAATTATTTATCCAATGCCATAACACTGCCATTTGGTTTAAGGACTTATGGTTCTTTGGCATTTAATTCTCCATTTACCAAAGGAATCCTAATTAACAGCAGTTGAGCTGGAATGGCTGCATGGCTCACATCTGTGTCTCAAACCCTACCTGCTCCAAAGCAATGAAGATGCACAGAATCTTGTTCTGAATGCCCTTTGCTAGGGCCCAGTCAGGAAAGCTCCACAAAAATATAAGGGCTTGAGAGACGATAATCTAAATTTTCCTTGCTTTCCCATCAGATAACTCAGAGCACGAACCAACACTGAATGTGACCATTAAAAGAATCTTCTGCTATTTTCTTGATCATTCTCTCCATGCTCATGTGAATAATCACCTCTGGTGAGGGCATCCCAGGGTAAAGGTGACCCCCAAACCCAGCAGGTGCCTGGATTGAGAGGGGGCTGCAGGTCCAGCCCTTCTGCCTGATCCTCCCCTGGTGAGCAGAGCTGAGTTTGCTCCACCTGAGGGTCAGCTGGGAGGTGGCATTGCAGAGAGGGCTGTAAAACAAATGCCACCATGCAGTCTGACTGCCAGGGGATGCTGATCCCACAGAGCAGGGTGTGTTTGGGCACTGCAGAGGGCAGAGGCGAGGCTCAGCACAGGCACAGGGCTGGGCATTTACAGAGGGAATTGTCTTTAAGGTCTCAGTGGAATGATGGGTCTGGAAGCCCTCACCCAAAGGTGCTGGATGCCTCTGGCTGTCCTGCACCACGCTTGCTCTTGGCCAGTTCTCCCCATCCACACATCAAATGTCTCCATTTCAATACTGCATTTCTTGCAGCACATTCCCTGAGGTTGTGGTTTAACTTAATAGAGCATACATAATAAGATTCATATGAGATCTTTGATCTGTGTTTTGTTCAACATGTCAGCCGTGGATAAAGTCATTACAGGGTTCTGTTCACTAATCAACCAGCAAAACAGGAAAATAATAAAAGGGTAATTGTTGCAAGCTTCCTTCCTTATTTTCATTAGGATGGCAAGCTCAGCTCAAACTGGAATCTCACAGGTCTCATCCCACTGCCTTTGATAGGGACAGCATCAAGCTGATCAGTCCTCTAAATGAATCAAGTCATAGCCACAGCATTAAAAATTCAGCAAGTAATATTTGTGGCCCTGTTGTAGCTTATTTGGTGGGGGGAAACCCCACAGGATCATTTTTTAAATCCTTGCTCAACCCTCCATGTTTAAATACACATTGCTGAACCCAATTATCTTTCTTGAGGATGCAGTATTGGTTTATTCTGGGGGGTTTTTTTGAGCCACTGGTGCAAGTAAATTATCTAAAATGGGAAATCCTTGCTGCCAGAGGACCTGAGCTGTGGATTTGTGATCTGGGATGGACCAGCTGGGGAGGTAACTTGTCACTTTGTTGTATGTTATATTTATTCCACGCAGAGCCCATAGTATTATTTTAGGAAACACTATTGACAAAAGCAGAACAAACTATCCCCAATTCCTTAGAACATCTTTACAACATTGAAACCCCAGCTGTTCATGACTGGCCTGATGGGTTTCTGTCTGCAGCTGCTCTTCCAAGAGTAGAGGCATCTAGAAAATGTATAAACAGGCTGAGCCCGATGATGTACTGGGTAACACTGGTCTGAGGCTGTACAGCAAAGGGGATCTACCCTGAGCATTAAACAGGCAAAGGTGAGCCTGCTCTTTTCTCTTTCAGCTTGTTGGATGAGCAATATAAAACCAGAGCTGTCCAGAACATTCCTAAGGCAGTGAAGACATCTGCTGGAAATGGGAATAAACTGCAGTAAGAATGTGCATGACAGAAGGAATAAGGAACATTTCTGAGAAGTTTATATTTACACAAAGCCTAGATTGCTCAGCAAATGCTACAATGTTTTCCATTTGAAAGTATTATTTGAACATATTTGAATAAACATCCTGTTCATTCCTGCTGTTCTTGTTGCCACTGAGGAGCAACATTTCAGTTTGTAAAACCTGCAAGTGTGAGTGCATTCTCTGAATTCTCTTCATCCCTGATGAGTCAGGTCCTGCCACAGACATGCATGGACCATAGGTGGCATCATGTGCTGGCACTGAGGTCCAGGTCATGTTTCCAGCTCTAAATGGATGTAAGTTGTTTGTAGCTGGATACAGGAGACCACACAAATCTTTCCACCTTTACATACAAATCTTGGTTACAAACCAATTTCGTACAAATCCTGTCGTGACTCCAGGTCCTCTTGAAAGAGCTTCCCAGAAAATTGTACAATCTCTCAGGGAGTGTGGCCCTGCCCCTGGCACATGCCCAGCTGGTCGATCCCACAGCACAAAGCCACAGCTCAGGGCGTGCCCCTGGCCCCAGGGACAGGCAGGGGATGGATGGATGCTGCCCTGGGCTGGGAGCAGCTGGCAGAGGGGCAGGGATGCAGCACTGTGACAGGGGCACACACACAGCCCAGGCACACACTGAGTGCAGGTGTCCTTGGCATCCCCCAGCTCTGCCAGATGAATCTCATTTTTCAGGAAGAAAAGAAGTCAAGGAGAAGTGGGGATTTGTATTTCCATGACCAACAGGCACTGTCAGGTAATGTTACAGCATGAATTCCCTCAGTTCTGAAGGATGCTATGTCCAGACCCATAATCCCTGCTTATGAAATCTCCCTAAAATGCAGATGTGAGCACCCTCCCAGGTAGAACTGCAGCCTCCTTCTTGCTGATTCCTTCAGCTTTTCATGTCAACACTCCAGGGTTCTCCCAAACATGTAGGGCAGGGTTTGGAACATCTTGCAATTTCTGGAATGGACAAATCCTACTCCTTAAATACTGCCAGTACCTCAGGCAGGGTCTGGCTACACCTCAGACAGTGCAGTGACTGCATTTTATACAGACATTAACAAGCTGGCTTTGTGCTGGATAGCTTGAGTGCTACCAGCAAACAAGCTACAGAACACAGCACAAAACCCACATAAATCTCTGTTTTGCTCATCTGCACTGGTGGCCTCTCTCTTCTGGCTTCAGCACCCACCCCTGCTGGGTTCCAGGTCCTTAAGGACAGCAGGGGACAGGGACAGGGCAGGAGGATGCTGTGCTGACTTGTCATGGTTCTTTCTGCTCACGCTAGAATTCTGCAGGAAAAGGCAACTGAGACTTTCCAAAGTCCTCACAGATTTCTGTGTTGTGTTCAGTAAAATGTTGGGAGCAGCTTTTGAAAAGACATCCAACAGTAACAGGATATCTGTGTGTGCTCAAACAGAGCCTGGAGGGCAGGAGAGCTGGATGGGAGGGGAAGTTCCACCCAGGCCCTTTCCCAGTGGGCATCCCTCCCAGAGACAGTGCTGTTTGTGCCTGGACATCCTGGGCTGTTAGTGAAAATTCCACCTATACAGGTTAGTTTTCCTTTTCCACTCTCAGCATCCTTGTGTGAGCATCCTCCAGTTGCTGATGTGTGGTTTTCACTTCCATCCCAGCACATGGGCAGGGACATGCTCAGAGCAGGAAGGCAGGGCTTGGTCCCCCTTCCCCAGCCTCCAGCAAGCCAGGGCTAATTCCCACTGCTTGAGTTTGCCTACAGAGACAAGCAGACATCTCCCAAGCAGTCACATTTAGGTATTATTTTTCCTTCCTGACTAGACAACTAAAAACTCTGTTTACATTTTTTAAAGAATGGTGGTTTATTTGGGTTACATCCCAAGTTTTCCAAGCCTAGGGCCTGGCACAGGAGCTCATTATGCCTGTGCATGGGGACAGTGCAGCTCCTAAAACACAGTGAAGCAGGGTCAGCTGCTTGCAGATCCTGTGGCTCAAGTTTTGGTTTGGCAAGGCAGAAAGCCTCAGCCCTTGAGCCTCCAAGTCCTTGGTGAAGTGCAGCTACCAAAGGCAGACATGATCACACACTGCTGACAAGTCTGAATTTCCATCCTGATGGGGAAAATCTGACAAACACCTACACACCCCAAAATATAATCCCTGCTCTGCCCAGCCCTCCTGGCAGAGCAGAGCTGCACTGTTGGAAAGCTGCTGTGAGCCTGGGGATGTGCAGCTCAGGCTGTCTGGAGAGCTTCACAGTGCCTAAAGCAAGGCTTTGTCCGAATCAGTTTGTCTGGCACACGGAAGGATGAGCAGAACCTGGTGAGATCATGTTAATGTGAAGCTGGAAAACCTCATACTCGGGCAGCTATGATGATCAAAACCGAAAGGGAGAAGTTAAATGCTCAGGATGTCTCCAGGTCATTTCCAGGAAGGTAAAAAGGCAGCACACATTACAGGAGAAAACACAGCACAACAGGTAGTTTGTGTTTACAAAAGAGAAAGAGATACATTCTCACACACCTCCCCAGGGCTAAAAGAGCTGAGCTGCTGCCAGGAATTTCCAACATGGAAACTTTGCCAAGTCCACAAGACTTGGCATTTTAAAAGACCCCATTCAACTCTTCTATTTGCACCTGGACTGCAAAGAAACTGATTTAAATTTTCTCCTAGGGTCCCTTATCTTTAGAGATGCCAGAGTCAGCTGATCTGTAAAAGGTCCCTTTTTAGAGAGGGATTTTGGTTTGCTCTCTGTGCGCATTTCCCATATCCAGCAAAGCATTTATCTCTAAATAAGCACCTATTTCTTTGGGGTCCTTCCTGACTGAAAAACCAAGCAATGACAGGCAGAAAAACACT
The DNA here is from genome assembly GCA_013398615.1 of Brachypodius melanocephalos. Lineage (NCBI taxonomy): Eukaryota > Metazoa > Chordata > Aves > Passeriformes > Pycnonotidae > Brachypodius > Brachypodius melanocephalos. The sequence goes on along the minus strand of VZSR01000393.1, from coordinate 15,462,591 downwards.
GTGCACCTTCTTATCTTTGCAGCTAAAGGCCTGAAGTAAAAATGATTTGGCAACTCTCTCATTCCCTTGAGACCCCTGAACAACATAAGAAAGGACCTGTGTCAGTGCAGAGTGCATTGGGCAGGAAACCAAAAGAAGAGCTCAGTGGCTTTTCTCACCTTGGTTTGTGCAGATTTGGTGAATCTCTTCTGTATTCTGAGTCTCTCTTGCTTGGATCAGCTGTGTTTTCTCTGTTTTACAACCCATAATCCATACCCAGTGCCATTGCAAGAGAATGACAGGAATACCGGTGAGATGGTTCAGTCACACAGACAAGATGATGCTATTTGTCCTAAATATGAGTGACAGATGTAAGACAAGCCTTTCTGTTACATTTTGCAAATCATTTTCCCTCCTCTCTGCTTGCTGAGACCCACCTGTGAGATGCTTTTTTGTCAAAGACCCCAAAATAAGAGATAAAAGAAGCAATTATTCCAGAAGCTCAAAATACTGCCCTGATTCATCTTTTCCATTCACATACACTATTATATATCAATTTTTTTTTAGTTTGTGTTTACAGTATGGGAATTGAAAAGCACTGGACCTGTAGGTAATAATAGCTCAATTTGGACCTGGAAAATACCACGTTGAGAAGCAGATTTATGGATCAGTCAGTAACAGTCCACAGTGCCAAGGTGAGGCATGTGCTTGGGAGAGCAGAATCACATATCTAAAGAAGACATGAATGTCCTCATTTCAAAACTCACTGATGCTCAGTGCAGATCACTGATGGGCAGCCTGGTTCTGCAATAAACCTGGAACCACCTTTAATTCTGTTAGAGCAGATCATTTGTACCCAGCAAATTTCCTTTCAAAACACCAAATTAACCTGACAGGAAAAAAACCTCAAACCAATGGCAAAACCCCAAAATATCCTTAATAAGTTTCACAAAACTTCACATACCATAAGGCTAGCCCTTCTCTTTTCTAAACACAGTCTGTTTGTACAAATTTCCCCAAAATAACTTCGGTGTTGGGATGTCAGCCATGATCCTGCCTCATGCCTCTTAGGGCTGAGATCAAATCCTTAAGAAAGACTTTGCAAGACTTTTCAAGGCCAAAGAAACCAAGCACACAGTAGTTTTCCAAGCACAACATAATCTTTGACTAGGAGAGCTTGCAAAATTTACCACAGTAAATTGAAACAAATAAAAATCAACCAGTGAGTCCCATTTACCCAAGACAGACATAAAAACGGATGTATTGGAGGTGATAAGCCTTTTACTAACCTTTGAGTGAGACCTTTTACTAACCTTTCTGCTATCCACTTTTATTGACCATCCTGCCTCTTCAGATTGCCTCACTTGCAATTCCTTAGCCTGGCAATAGCTCTGATCAGTTTTCATTTTCTCTTTATGCTCTCAGTAGAAGGGGCAAATAATTACTCACCTACTCACTAAATAAATGGCTTCATTTTCCTAAAGCTGAGCTGAATTTTCTAGAACTGAAATGCTGCAAGAAGAATAGAGTTTGCTGTGATTCCAGGAGCAGATACAGCCCATCCCTTTCCCATTTGGTCAAACATCCCACAGCAGAGTTAGCTCTGGAGCACAAGGGGACTATAGGTCTCAGTAAAACACAGACAATCTACAACATGTGAGCAGTTCACTTCCCAACAGACTGAAGCACTAAATCTCTTTAAAGCTGTTTTTTTTACAAGTGCTGTTGTACATCTGCAGCCAGACCTATTTCAGGAGCTCAGCATCCAGTCCTCATCTCACACCAGCTTCTAATATTCTGTGCCCCATTGCATGTTCTTTCCATAAACCCAGGGATGGCTGAGAATGGAGAGGAAAAAACTGCTCTATGGAGACTTTTCCTGAGCCAGTTTACAGGAGCATATAAAGGTAGAACTGTCTCTGAAGGAAACAGAGTTTTTACCTTGAAGAGTCTCTGTGGAGAAACTGAAAAAAGCCTTTTACCAAAGGATGTTTATGCTCTCAATGGTCTGGTTGTCTGAAAGCAAATGGAATGAGGTGGGGAGATGGGAGCCAAAACCTCAGGTGCCACTGCAGCCCAGCAACTCTGGCTTTTGCAAGATGTTTCTTATCAGATAGAGCACTTCAAGAGTGCCTCGAAGTGAGCTAAGCCCTTGAAGAGAAACCACAATTCTGTCTGCATGCACAAGTTCTACTGTAGTGGTGTAAGTAAAAAAAAAAAAAAATCCCATCCTAGTCTGGATGCAGCTCTAAAGAAATGAGAATATTTATATCTATATAGTATATTCTGATAAGGAAAGTGGAATAATTTGTTTCAGGAAAAATTAATTTTATCAGTGTATAATTGTGTTTACTCCCTGGGCTATGTTATATTACCATAACCATGCCAGTAAAAGAAAAATTCCACCACTAAATGACTTTATAGTGCTGATTTCAAGCTCATGCACAGCCCAGGTACTCACTTCAGGGATTCTCCTGTGTGGCTCCATTTCCTGCCTCCTCACAGGAGCACTGCCAGGTTACATCTTCCCAGCAGCATATTTTGACTGTTCTCTGGTTCTCCTGCCCACACACCATACCCAAGAAGTTAAGCCTGCTTCCCCAGTTGCTATAGGTTAGTCATAAATGTGGAAACTGTTTCTTGGGTACTCCAGAGGAATTCTAGCCTTTATTGTGGTATATCCCAGCAGCTGTAAGGGCAGTTTTGAGATTCACTTTTTAGGAGTGAAGTCCAGCTGAGCTGCTTGCAGACTGGCAAAATGGTCAGAGAAACTACTGAATGAGGGGGATTAAGCTTTCCAAACAGAATTTCAACTCTGTTCTTGAAAGGACATTACACAGCATACTCCAAAAAGCAGTTTTTTAATTCAGGCTCTTGGCCAAGAACTGTCGGAATACCAAATCCATGTTTTCTTTATCTGTTTCTAGTGACTTGTGTGCTGGCCCAGTAGAGTACAACTCTTTCTCTGTCAGACTCACTTCAGAGGAAGAAAAGGAGTCTGTGTTAGCAAGCTCGAGTTCCTTGGGGCAGGAACAAACCCATTCTGGTACTGAGACCTTGAAGACACACACACTAAAAGCCTGTTGACCCAGCTGCTGCTCCAGCCTCTCCCAGAGCCTAGGGGACAGTAAAGCTCCACATGAAACAGCTCCAGGGGTTTGCAGCTCCCTTGTCAAGGCAACCTGAAATGAGCACAGGTTAATTTGTCAGGTTGAAAGCTGCAGTGGTTCAGGATCAGCTTCAAGTGCAGTTCCCAAGATCTGAGAAGGCACCAAGTGAAAAGCTAACAGTTATTGATTCAGCCATCTGCCCTTAATGAGCTTATACTGATGCCCCAATACCACTGGTATAAATTATGGATCAAGCCTGAACTTAGGGCTTGTTCTAAAGGACAGATTAAATCTTGAACTAGACCCTTGCAAAGCTCCTTATTTTCCTCTCTGCCAGCTCACATTTCAGTTCTGGTGTGCTAGTTGGAATGCCAGCCCTTTCCGCATTTACCATGGGCTGAAATTTGCAGCTGTGTGAGATGTTTGGGGCAGTTCTGAGTGGGTGGGACCCACAACAGCCATCTCTGGTGTGCTGTGCTCCAAAACAGCTCTGAGGACTGAGCAAGGTTGATCCAGAAGTTTCCCTACAACCATGTATGTTAAAACTCCGATATTTTGGAGCAGGACCACCGGAACTAAGTTTGATCATATCAGGATGCATTTATGGAAAATTTCTTAGCTAAATGGTTCAGAGATGTTAGCTAGTTACAGACTATGAGAGTACAGAGAGTTGTTAAAAGGTGTCCAGGACAGACAGGGCAGGTGTGGTTTGCACTGGAAGTACTGAGGTGCCTTAGTGGGGGCTGGAAAAAGCCAGTAAGAATTCATGCAGTACACCAGCATGTTCCTAAATCCCAGCTTTCCTTTAATGAAATAGTAAGTCCCTTGACCTTATAGTCCTGATTTAAAAAATATCAGCAATGTGAGCAGTGTGTAATCAAGGCAGAGGTGGCCAAGGGATGTCAGGAAGAACAGCTTTGAAAGACATGAACTGCACCAGCCAGCACCCAGCAATGGCTTTGGTCTCCACATTTTAATAAAATCCTCTTTTAATGGGGGAAAAGAAAAGGAAAAAAGAAAAAGTGTAATGGATGGGAATATTTTTGTGACAATTTCATTTGTTCACCAAAATCAGGGAGAGGTTCTACTTCATATAGCAATCCCAATTAAAGGCAGCCCCACGTAAGTCCACAGAGCCCAAGGGTAAATGAAAGAGATTCAGACTCAAAAAGCTCTCCAGACTCCAGGGAGACACTGTCCCGCTTCAAGCACCTTGTATTTTACTCTTCCTCTGACTCTACAATCAGAACTTGGGAACTTTTGGGAGAGCATTGCTACCTTTTGCTCCCCTGACTCAACCCTGCTGATTGCTGCTCTGAACCAGAAATGCAGTCACATCTATCAGGCATTTATTAACTCTTCATAAACCAATAAATGCACTCCTCACATAATGTGATTTTACTGTATTTATCCTCTGTGTAGGTTTGTAGTTGCAGTGTTTGTATTTATTGAGGGAGCAGTATCCTGGTTTTGCTTCAGTGGAAGGTTTTGGCCACTGTCATTCCTTCACCAGCCTGGGGCAGAGCCATGCTGGGCGAGCCTCTGGCACTTGTGGAAATGCTCTGGCTGCCCCTCCTGGAGGCTGGCAGGGCACCAGCATCCTTCTGCTTTTCCATAGGTTTTGGCTGCCGTGTTCAAACAGGAGATGCGGGTGAGGCAATCAGTGCAGTGCTCAGGGCTGGTCCAGCTGAGCTCAGAATGGAACCAGCAGCTCCAGATGGGAGGTGAGAACAAGGGGGTGTCTCATGCTGCAGCCAGCTCAAGCACTGAACACATTCCGTAAGCGAGGAGCCCAGCCAAGGCTGCCAGCACACCTTATAAAGCTGAGCCCAGGCAGTGCCGCTGAGATGGGGCTGGGTCACCTCTCCCAGAGCTGCTAAAGGGAATCTCTCCAAGCTCCTTCTTAGGGTCTTTCAAAGAGACATGGCACAAACTGGACTGATGATTTTTCTGCTCATAAGCCTACTACTGCTGGATCAGACCCTCAGCCAGGCTTCCAAATTCAAAGCCAGAAAGCACAGCAAACGTAGAGTGAAAGGTACTGGGTCTGAACTGGGAGGAGGGGTGGAAGCTTATAGACTATGCAAATTTACTGTGTACTTTAAATAGCATTGCATGAACCAGCAACTAACATTACACAAATGTTTATTTGTAAAGGACACTTGAGTCTATATTATATCTGTCTTTTAAATATTTTTATGTGAGTTAGCAAAGCCACAAATAAGGTGCCAGAATGAATTATGGAAATAGAGCTGTATAACAGCTGCAAATACATTGCTCTGTTCTGGCTGTGCACCTCTGTCAACATTATTTAGAACTCACAGGTAGAGCTCAGAGAGGACTCTGGCTGATCATTCTTGGTTATGTAGCTACATTGACTAAGATCAGAAAACTGGAAATTCGTGTATATGGGGGAAACAAGCAGAAGTATTCAGGCTCCAAGGATTATTGTTCAGATTTTTGTACCATTTCCTAATTTTAACAGAATGCCTGTCTACTCTTTGTGGAATATTATTCCACTTGTATGAAAAGTACTGTGAAATGGCAAGTCAAACTAGTTAGCAGGTCAACATCAAAGAGTTGGCAGGAGAAGATAAAGCATCAGTTCCCACACCAAAGCTTACAGAGTAAATACAAAACCACAGGATGTTGTTTAGAAATGTCTGTGTATTTAATTTAAAGACTTATTTCTAATTAAAGAAGGTATGATGGTGTCTTACTAATGGCAAATATTTGAACTCCTAGTTAATTAAAAAACTGTGGCTTTGATAAAGCCATTGTACAAGAACATTGAGCCACACAGCTGTAGACACTTCCTTCTTCTTTGGGATCTCTAGGGTTTTATTCTTAGGGGTTGTAAGGACAGGCTGTTCATTTTTTGTGCCAGCACAAAGTAGCACTGATTGGGGAACAGAGAATTCTGCCTTGGGGAAGTAGGGAGCACTGAAAGATATTATAATGATTTTTAAAAAATGGAAAAGAAGACATGAAAATGGAGTTATGTGCAAGTTAGTTTCTTTTCTTGATCCATCATATTCTTGGTGCTTTTTAAAGTGCTGATTCAGAGTGATTTCGTGTGACTGAAGTCCCCAGGCCCTCGCTGTTCTGAGGGACAGGGGAAGTCTAATCCTGGGAAGTAGAGAGTGCAGCTCAGCAAGCACATCTGCAACATTCAGACTGTCAGGTTGGGTTTTATTTGTTACTCCTCCCTGTGCTCAAACAAGAGTTGTGTGAAACTTTCATGCTCAGAAATAACATTTCTTTGAAGAAGAACAACTTGTGTCCTGCTATTTTTGTATGTCATGTCCATACACCAGAGTGTACGGGTTCAAAAGAAAAAGGGACATTTTCTGTTAATTAGATACCAGCTCACTAAATAATGATTATCTGCAACAATCCATGATTTTGAAACAATTTTTAGGGCAACATCCATGATCAAATATAAGAAGGAAAAGTAAAGGTAGGTTCCTTGTGTTTTTTACAGGAATCCTAAAGGAATGTTTTCATTAAGGACAAATCTTTAAAAGAATCAAAATGCATCTCAGCAATGCAGCAACCCATGATACATTGAAACAAGCTTTTAACATGTAATTTTTAATTCTTTTTACTGTGTGCATATCTGTTAATTTCTGGATATTCTTTTTGTATAAGAAAAAGATGACCTGAAGACCCAGATTGACAAATTGTGGCGAGAAGTAAATGCCCTGAAGGAAATACAAGCACTCCAGACAGGTAAAGCAGCTTATGCTGGTCAGTGGCTTCCAAAAGTTCTCCCTGCCTCTCTTCTTCACTCCCATCCCTCTCTTTACTGGGATTTCATGACTGAGGAGTACAGCTATGGTGTGCCCATAGCTTTACCAGACAGACAAGGAAGCATTCAACTGAAATCAGGTCTCAGCTAATGGGGAATGAGTGGTGATTCTTCACTGAGAACAAGAAGTACTTTTGTCTTGGCTATGCACAACTTCAAGCTCTGAGTTTTGTATGCTCAAAGGCAGCATAATGAGGGCTCCTGGGTCTGAGAGTTTTGGTGGTCAGCGAGTTAAGTGCCCAGCTTTGATATGAACATATATTCAAATGTGAAAGTTGCTATAAAACTTCAAAGTTATATCCACTGTGAATTCAGAAATACTCTCGACCAATGTGCAGAGTCTTTTAAGTATTTAAATAAACAGATGGAAATTTCCAAACAAAATAAGAAGGGTAAATACAAATGCACCTACTAGACAGTCGTGCTTTTTCACAGCTGTTGACACAAAACCTGGCATTTAAACATGGACGAGAGGACATTACAGAGGAAATGACATCGTTCTCATGAAACAGAACGTATTTTCCTTAGGGATGGTAATACCTGGGTTGTTCAGTTTTATGTCTTGGGTTACATAGAGGTTTTTGGGCTTTACAAAATATTTTTATTTCAAAAGTCTTATAAGAAGGCTTTAGAAGTTTCTTAAAAGAGGGAGCCTGTGCTAGACAAGTAACACTTGTTTAAAGGTAATTCTTGTGTTGCTTCCAGAAGGGGCTTAGGAGGAAGCTACAGTGGCTTAGAAATGAAACCAGAACTGGGAGCCTTTCTCTCCTCAAAACTTATTTTGAGCTTTATTCTAAATTTATAACCCACACTGTGCAACTGGAATCCAAATCTGGCAAAAAGACACTCATGACCCCCCTAGCTCTCACTGTCTTTGCTAATGTCCTTGTAAAAACTGAAAAAAAGGAGCTCCATTTTTAGCTTATGGACATTTCCAAGACACACCTTAAAGAGCTGATTTCTTCTTTTGCTTGAACTTCCTGGACCTCCTTTCTACATAGAGTGAAATGTGAAATGCTGCACACACCATTTACAGCACATAATTTCTCCCTAAAGACATCCAGTCCGAAGCATTGCTGAAGTAAAGTCTCTCTGATCTTTCCCATAAATATAGATTTGCTGAAGCATTCCACATTAATAATCAGGTTCATTATTTTGGCCATTGGAAGGGTTAAAATTTGAAAGTTAAACCCTAATATAAAATTATGACTCTGAATATGCAGCTAAGGAATGCATGAATGCAACTGGAAATACTAAAAACTTGAGACATGGGATGTGGTCCATATCCTGTTGATCAGAGACATCATTTTTTTTTTTTTACAAGAACAGATGACAGGAATTAGAAACAGATTATAGAAAACATCAGGACAGAAGATATACATACATGCAAGATGAGCATAAGCAATAAATGAAATAATCTGCAAGTAATAACATGCAGGATTCTAAGAATAATTGTCACAGGAGTCTATTCCAGGCCTTTGGTCCTTCCTCAGCTCAGAAGAAACACTCCACCAAGAAGGGTTGATCTTGTCATCATTATTTTCCTTGGGAGAACTAGTTTTTCACAAATCTGCATTAGGAGAGCAGGAAGGCAAAGTTTAAAGATTCCTTTCTGTATTCCTGCCCCCAGAGACCTCAGGCTGGGAACAATCCCATTGCATTTCCAGTGACAGAACAGCTGCCAAATTAACCCTCTGGAACATTTGGACTTTACATCCAGATTTCCTCAGCAGAAGTAAAAGCAAACAGATATATAAATTCAAATGTTTAGAAGATTTGGTCCAGACTGTCATGTAAACTCAGTAATAAGTGTGCAGTTTTTAAAAGTACTTATAGATATAAGTCACTTTACCTCATTTGGATTTAGATTTTGAAGGGGGAGACTTTGCTGGAAAGAAAATAAATTAATGCCAAGGGAGGTGAATATGCAATTTTCTACAGGTAGAATTACACTTCTGTTAATCATTCAGAGATATATATTACGACTTTCAAGTTAACATTTTCCTGGTCAGCAGGACATATTTAATACAGCACACTTCTGTCCTGCCTTTGCTTGCTGGAAACTGAGCTTAGATAAGATGTAAAAATTTACTCTACTTAAATATCACCAATATTAAAAGACATTTAGACCTGTCTCCGCTATAAAGCCAAATACAGATTTCCCAATAACCAACTTATATCTGGCAACAAAACAAATATCTACACTTCATCCATTCCATCAATTTCAAGACTGCTGAAGTAAGGTAGAAAACGTGTGAAAGCAGGACTGTTTGGTAACCGGGGCACTGAGAACAGGCCTGGGTTATTTTTTAGCAGTCTGCTCCCAAAGGCACGTGGATGTGCTGGCTGCAGTCAGGGTCCTGCATGAACTGCAGCACCAGCAGGTAAGTCTAACCTTGCCCCGAATTTCAGACCCACTCTGTGGAGTCAAGAACCTTTCACTTGCTGAAGGATTTGTCTGCTCAAGTTTCAACGTGCTTTTGGAAAATTATCATTTGGAGAACCATTACTGAAAGCTGAGGCCCACGCTTGTACTGAAGGTGCAAACTCCTGTCTGTTCACAGTGTGTCTTCGTGGGACCAAGGCCCACAAGAAGTGCTACCTCATGTCAGAAGGCACCAAACATTTCCATGAAGCCAATGAAGACTGCATAACCAAGGGGGGGACATTGGCTATCCCGAGGAATAACGAGGAAACGAACATCCTTCGAGATTACGGCAAGAAAAGTGTGCCCGGAGTGTCCGAGTTCTGGCTGGGTGTCACTGACATGGTCCATGAAGGGAGGTTTGTGGATGTCAATGGCATGGCTCTGCAGTACTCCAACTGGGACCGTGCCCAGCCCAACGGGGGCAAGCGTGAGAACTGTGTCTTTTTGTCCCAGTCATCCCAAGGCAAGTGGGTGGATGAAGTCTGCCGCACTGCCAAGAGATACATTTGTGAATTCCTGATCCCGTAATTACGTACACAAAAGACCACGGCCGTGTTTCTGGTTATCAAGATACACTTTTGCTTAGTAATCCCTCCCACTTAGACAGTGGTGAGTTTAAACTATCCCTCTCCTGCCTTGAACTCACTCCTTCCTGAAACACAAGTCTTCTCTGTTAATTTATTTTCTAGTCATATGCTAAAAATATTTAGTGAGTACTCTCGTTATGTACAGAGATATATATTATGTTCCAGCCTACATTGTATCGTATTTTGGCATAATATTTCAGCCTGATGTTTGGGTTGCTGGATTCACCTCCTATTTCTGTACTTTAATTAGAAAATTCTGCTGCATGGTAACCCTTTCCAATATGAGCAGTAGGGATTCTCTCTGCTCTAAAGTTGACGAGCGATTTCGGCGTTATGTGAGCTCCTGTGAAAAACCACCATCATTCTTTACAGAGTTTAACTGGAATAATCTGTGGCCAAGAGTTTTACCTATGGGTTAAGAATGCTGAACAAAACAGAAAAATCTGATGTTAATTAGTTAACTACATGTAGTTCACAGTGATACACTGCTAGAAAAAGGCAGAGTAGCTGTTTTAAAACATCAGTTAATCTAGACATGTTTGCCTCTAAATATCTCAATTATGGTTAAATATTAGATGTCATTTGGAACATTCCCACAGCAGAAACCAGCCTGGGACTAGATCACACTCTGCTGTGTGAAGCCTTGCTAAGCCTGGTCTCCTGCAGACTGGCTCTGCCATTCACAGAGAACTCCTGAAAGCTCTGGGAGGGAGACAGGAACTCCTTTCTGGCACAGCATTCCCACTCACCCACCTCTACCATGAGAAGGGCAGCACACCCCAGGGGAACAGGAGAGTGGGGCCAGACCACAGACAAATGTCCCAGTTTAACACCTGACATTTGAAAATGCAGTAAAACGCACTGGCTGCTTTTGGCTGTTCTGAACCTCACAACAGAGATTTGCCTTCATGTCAGAAATAGCAGTTTCTCTTGTTTCATTTAAATATTTAAATATATTGCTGCTTGGAGGATCATTCCTATTCTTTATCTATTAAACGTGCAAGATTTTCTTAAATTATGCAATAAATTTGCAATTACCAGTATTTAATTGTTGTAGTATTTTTGACAGCTTATGCACCCATGTGAAGGCCATCCTTTCCTAGGACTTTTCTTGAGGATTCAAAAGGGGTATGTATTTTCTACTCTTGTACTTACAGGTCAAGGATAAAATTTGGATCCCTGCTGTATCATACAGCCCAAAAGCTGCATAAGACCTAACTACTCAAGGCATCTATAATGTCTTGTATTTAAATTCATTTTCCACCACTTAATGTATTTGTAAAATAGCCTGATTCTGAATTCTCTCATTTATTCCTGAGTTGAAATAGAGCAGCAAAAAGGGTCCAAATATATCCAGTTTTCTTTCAAAATCTACCAGCGTTTGCTATGGTTGGGGTAAGAATTTTTGTTACTTATATTTGGATATGATTAAAAATCTGTATATCTTCTCTGATATGTCTGAAATAAGTCAGTATCTCAGCATATCTCTGAAGCTACAGTCAAACTGAAAATTCAGTACAAATTCCACACCTTCTTTAACTGGCACAGGACCACATTTTCATCAGCTGTTTTTGCTGGTGTATCCATTATAAAGAACATGAGCCACTTCATGGAGTTTCCCTACAAGGTGTAAAATTATCACACAAATATCTCATTTTCAAAAAATACTTTCTGGGTGATCCTGTAAGAAAACATTTATCACCTTGAGACCAGCAATAAAAACAACCCTGTGACAGTGGATGAGATTCTTGGGGAGAATCCAGCTGAGTTCTTGGGATCAGCCCAGAACCCATTGTGAAATACCAGAATTCACATGGAGCTCTTGAGATCAGAGACAGGTAATGAAGAAAACATCTTCAGCTTTCCTTTCTATCCTCTGCTATAGAAATATTGTGATAAATGGAAGACAATGGGCTCATAGAAATTTAAAAAGCATATAAACCTTCCCAGAATTTTGCCTGCACAGCACTATAATTTTATACAGAAAAAATATTAAATACATTTGCCAATATATGGTAATTAAGTAGCATCCACTGGATCTTGCTAACATACCAGAGTTGTTAGGAGACTTGATGTAGTCCTTGCCCACCAGAGACAAGATTTGGTGCCTTTTTTCAAAATTTTAAATCCAGATTTTTCAGTTTTTATTAGATGCCCTATGAAACTCAAAATTCTACTAGTGCTAAAATAAAATCAGATGGTTTCTTCAGAAATATAAACTGTACCTGCTCCCATATGTGTACATGCAGCTGTTCAGTAATGTTAACGACTACAGCCTAAGTCCATGAGGGCACTTTTAGGAAGAGTTAATGAAGAAGTTGCTAATAGCACCCTACCCGAGTAGTGCATGCCATAAATCACTATATCTCAGCCTGAACTCTGATGGTTTGCCAGACACCACCAAGTAGGCTGCAAAATGGTCTCTCCCCTTTCAAAAAATCAATCCTATGCACATGACCAAACAATCAAGGCAAAATAAAAAGAGATATAGTAGTATGAATAACAAAAAAATAATAAACTCATACTGGCAGTTATTATGGCAACAATAAAGTAATTTATTATTAAATTTGTATTTATTAAATTACTAGTATTTATTAAAGTACAATAAATACAACTACGAAATACTCCATTCTCCACAAGAGTGGGCAATCAGCATTTTGCTGAGGATAGTAGGTGGTCCTTGGTTTTCAGAAAGGTTGAGAAGTACTCTAAGCCAAAAAGAAAAGCTTTTTCTAGCTATAAGCAGTTTATTGGTTGGCTGGTCCATGTAATAACTGTTTACTAAGAAATACATTAAGCACTCTGTAACCTTTACCAAATTATTTATAAGTGTTAATTAATGAAAACAATCCTTTTGTTAGCATGCTGTCAGCATGATTAATCTGTTCTTAGTGTCATGAAAGACAAATGCCCTCAATAGTCTCATTTGGCTTTCTTGGCAAGTGGGAATAAGTAGGAGTGAATAAACAAGGTTACATAGGAAACACTGATTAGAAGGAAATGATTACCATACGAATTGGGAAATTGTCCTGAAACATTGAGGGAAGGTGATCAGAATAGAATGTTCTGGAGACTCCTCCACTTTTCTTTCCCCGGCATTGCATCTGTAGTGTTGCACTGAAAGAAGAGAAAAAGGCCTTTGATGAATAGGCAGGGAAATGTCAAGCTTTACTTGAGGTACAGATGTTCTTCATTATGCAGAGTACAAAACTTCGGAGAAAGAGGCTCATTAGTAGAGCTGGGTGAAGAATGGGTTGTCTGGTTTTGTGGTCAAACCAAAAAAAAAAAAAATAGGAAAGAAAATTGATCACAAGTCTCCCTTAGCTTCCATGTCAAGCAGGTAGTACTAAAAGGTGATTTTAATACCTTCTTTTTTGTCATGACACAGTAGACTTTGCTGCAGTTAAGAGACCCTGCTTCTCTTACCTGTGCTTCTTGCCTCCCCCCTGCTTGGCAGAGTATTACACCCCACAGGCATCTCTGCTCCCCTCTTGTGTCAGGAAACAGGGCTGAGTCCTCATTCTTCCGTAAGATCAAGACACAGCTGACTTTTATTGAGGAAAAATTAAACAGCACCTTACCAAGCTCTTCTCCCAAAGGGATGACACTTGATGGTAGGAGCTAATAAATCATGTGAAAAACATTCAGGAATATGATCTTTAGCTGAGAGGGCTGAGATCTGCTTTTTAACACTCTTACATGCTACATTTGAGTTTTCCAACTACTCACTGAGTATTTGTAGCAGAGGATCTCCATTAGAGGATTGTGTGTAGCTTAGGGCTACAGAAGTATGTGTTTGGAGATATTTATTAACATACTTTGGGAGTTTCTTGTTACCATCAAAGACAAAATAATGGTGAAGAGTTCTATGAGTTTGATCAAAGAGTTAAAGTAAAATGCTGGATTCTCTCCAACTATGGAATAGGGGGTTCAGCATAGAAATGTTTGTGCCAAGAAAAGCAATTTAAAAATGAGTAATGAGAGCACATTGTTAACCATTACTCTTAAAAGACATATTTTTCATTTTTAAAGGCTGCACAAGCACAGAATATTTTTGGACATAACTCTCCCTTCGGTCCCTCTTCAAACCCACAGAATGTACATATATATTCTCATTCAGTAAGGAAAGGTCAACATCTTAAATCAAACATTGTGTGCAGTCAAAGCAAGACTTTGACCAGGCTTTAAGGAGTACATTCAGACCCAAGGTCCAACAGTGTTAAAAAATCAATAACTGAGCCCTTTTGAAAGTCCAGCTACTTGGTGCCAACATGATATTCTAGCCATTGGAAATTTTTTTCTCTGATAGAGACATACCAATGCACTGTGTTTTCCAGGTCATTATATACCAGCTGAAATGAAATCCAATGCAGCCATTAATTTGCACGTCGATTTTTTTTTTCTTATTAGATCATCTTAAAATTAAGTTAGTAGATTAGGCAACTGTGGGTTTTTTTGTTACTGAATTACAGGATCAGTAGGTATCAGGAATGTAAATTAATGTAATGGTAGCCTCTTAGTAAATTCAAGCTAATTTTCAGGCAGAACAAGAATTAGCTAGAGGTCCATGAAATAGTCCACTGAGTTGTATCCAACATGCATAGGGGAAGAATTCCCACAGTCTTACCAAGGAAACAAAGTTATGACTGCAAACCAGACGTGATATGCTTCGCTGGCATGACAGAGATTCAGAGAGACAGAAAGAAAAACAATATCAACAGATAAACAGTGCACAGTGATCCAGAGGGAAACAAGAGGGGGTGCAGAATGACCTAGGGTACTTCTTTATGCAAATACATTACTTAAATTAATTGAAAATGCAAGGTGGATTCAAATCCCTCACAAGTGAAATGTCACTATGCCAATTGTTAATAGAAAATCAGAATCAGGTCAAGATTTTTCAGAGTATTTAAAAATAAGTTTGCTACAGTCCCTATCACACTAACTTCTCTGACTTTAATAAGTCTTATTTTCCTTGGCATAATTCAGCAACCAGCCTGTGGAAAAATAAAAACTCCACTAAAGTATTTTTGTAGAATTTATCAGAAATATTGTTTTCCTTTGTAGTAGTCAAGAAAATTCACCAGGATGCTACCAATTCACCAGGATATGGAGCTGACAAGCACATCCTACGTTACCTGATTTTGTCTCAAGACTGCCCCAGCCTGAGACTTGACAGGGTTTTGTGTTGTCAGTGGGTATTAATGCCAAACTCTGAACACAGCTGAGATTGCTGTGACACTACTGCCCAAATGCAAGCTGCAGTCTTGAAAGCAGATGGCAAGCAGAAAATGGTCTCAGATAAACCCTGACAGCTCTTCTAAATGGTTACATGAAAACTTGTAGTAGTCCTAAGTCTGGCTGTGTCAACTGGTAACCCTAAGTGAATTAGGGTTTTTGAGAAGAGGGAAGAAATTCTGATAACATGAAACAAATATTATGACATTTCTCTGTTGCAATTTCTTTATTGTTTGGTGGGCTTGTAAATGAAGTTGTATGGTTTTTCCCCCGAGTATTTTTATATGTACTGTAAACTACTATCTTCAAAGAGAAATGTGTCATAAAGCAAAGCATTCTGCAGTGTAAGCTGGGCACCTGTGGAAGGGATTTTGAAAATCAAAATGGATGAAAATGGTTTGTTAAAGAATGGAAATACAAAGGGCAGAGACACAGTGCTGTCAGACTGCTTCTAATCCTCAGGATTCACATTCTCAAACCAATTCTGCCATGTATGACATACCTCCTCCAGGAGGATTTCCAAAGTGTCTAAAGTGCTAAAAAACCAAAACAGGCTACAAGAGGATCCAAGAGCCCAGGCTGTGCCAATTCAGTGCTTGCTGACAGTGAAAGGTGAACTGAGGTGAAGCCAGGAAATGTCTGAGACGTTGCTTGGTGCTACAGGAACTCCACTGCAGAAAACCTCCTGAGCTTCAGCTGCACTTGGAAAAGCAAAGCAGCAGCAGGATGGAAAGTCAAGGCAGTGGCTGTGAGAGATCAACAGAGACTCCAAAGAGGGTCTAGGAGCATTGAACTCGGGTCAGAAACACTGCATTATCTGCCAAGGCAGAGCAGACAGTGAGGTGGGCACTGCCCCAAGGTACTCCAGGAGTGAAAGACAGAATTTCACCTCAGAGCAGGTGAGTTCAGAACCCCTGGGGGCAGCAGCCCAGCTCTCCTCAGGGATGGCTGTGGAGCTGAGCTGCTGGAACACCATCCAGAGAGCACAGCGTGCTCTCAGCACCTCATGGGATGTACTGGCTGGTGCTCCTGCAGGGACAGGCTTTGCTTCTACTGGGGCAGAGCCTGCTTTTAACAGCTTCCAACCCAGCAGCACCTCCAAACCAGAAATAACTCTTAACTCTTGGCTGAATCACCCAGATCCAGAACAAACCCCAAAACCAGACACACCCCACACCTGGCAGCAACACTCAAAACCAGCAGCGCCCTCCAAACCCAGCAGCATACATCTGACACAGAAATACCCCCAAACCCTGATGTTTTCCCCCAGTTGCCAACAACCACCACACCCAGGCGCATCCCCAAAACCTGTTGGCAGTCTCCAAACCCGGAAACACTCCCAAGCCCAGGGACACATCTTAAACCCAGAAACAGTCCTGCACATCCAGGAAGAACCACCAAAGACATGACTGAACCAGGCACCTTCCCCCAGGCCAGGAAGCACCCCAAAGCTAACAGTGCTGCCCAGCAGGCTGAGGCTGTGCCATGTCCTCCACCCAGGCTCCCCGGTCCAGCCAGGGCAGGGAAGGCACTGTCAGCCCCAGGGAAGAAAAGAATCCATTGGTTCCTTGCCCTCGAGAAAGGCAGAGGAGGATGACTGACAAATGAGAGTGGGATCACCCAGTGCAGATGAGAGGACTTTATTGTGCTGGGTGAGAGGGGCCCAGCCTTGGGGCTGGCACATGGCTGCTCCTGGGGTGGATTGCTGACCGGCTGTAGGGCTTCTTCTCCCGCCGTTCCTGCCGCAGGAGGTGCCGGGTCCGTATGGGCCCAAACTGGGAGCGGCTGTCCCTCCTCATGGCCATGGTGCAGGGGTAGCACCCCCAGGCAGGGTCCTGCCGCACCTTTGCCAAATGGGCCAGGGCGGTGGCAAGTGTTTGGAGAGCCTCTGCCAACCCAGAGGGAAGAGCAGGACACGCGCGAGGCCTCGGAGCCCCTGCAATGCCCTCCTCCCTCAGCAGCTCCGGGCAAGCTCCTTCCCTGGGAGCCCCTGTCGCCTCTGCAGGTCACAGCGACACCCAGCACCCTTTTAACACTGCCTGGGGTAATGATGTCACAGTGGCTGCTGTGACATCACCACTGCCCATTGTGTGCACACAATGCCCCCGGGTTGGGACAGCAGGCCTTGTGTGTGCTGACAGGGACCATAGCGAGGTCTGGCACAGCTTAGTGGGGAGCACAGGGACAGCTGTGGGGGATGAGAAGAGCACTTAGAGGGGGGACCTTGAAAAAGTTGGGGCTTGGTGATGTCAGGAAAATCCACAAACGCCAGAGGTTTATGTCCAAAAAGAAGACAGAGGAGTCTTTCCACTTTTTTCTAACAAAGGAACAGAGCCTATCCTCGGGGCGTATGCCTCGAGGTTTCAGACAAACCTTCTTTTATCCCAAACACCCAGCCAGATGCTGCCCTCTTCCTTTCCCCAAGGTACTAGGAAGGAACAGCCTTTCCGAACCACCTACCACATATCCCCCCCATTGAACCCCATTCTGTTTTACCCCAAACAGAAGTTCAGCCTTGTGCAGACCCCCTTGTCTCTTTCAGGAGCCAAACTGTCAGGGCCTGGTAACAAACCTGCTGCCCAAAGTCAGTAGAGACATTAAGACCCATTTCAAAGACGTTAACACCCATACCTTTACCTATCAAATTATTTGTAAAGCCATTAGGAAAGGTGTGTGTTGTCAGTGATATGCAAGTGTGGCATGCAACAAGCCCTTGCAGCAACAAAGGGACCATGAGGGCAAATATATTCCCCGTGCTTGGAAAGCTTAGGGGTCAGCAACTCTGTGCGTGTGGGGTGTTGGTGACTGCTCTCTGGCAGAGATGTGTCAGGCCATATAAACAGTCCTAGAGGCCGCAGAGCCGAACGTGCGTGGACAGGCGGAGGCACTTGGCAGCTCTGTGCTGGGCAGAGATGACCGCCGCAATCCCTAAGCGGGGCCGTCCAGGCGGGGCCATGCGGGCATACCGAGGGAGAAGGGACACCGCGTCCTCCTGCCGGCAGCGCCCGGGCTGGAGCCCGCCGGGCCAGGCGCTGCAGGAGTTGCCGGACACGCGGAACCGGGCAACGTGAGGAGGGACAGGCTGCTGTCGCGACAGGGCTGGGGCGGCTAAGGACACGGGGCTAGAGCAGGGGAGGCTCAGGGAGAGCTAGCAACATGTGGACGCGGCCAGCGCCGGCCTCGGGGGGTGACTGAGGTCCCCGCGCCGCCCGAGGCCTGTGCCG